>VXBU01009661.1:0-137636 GCA_013400315.1 Bombycilla garrulus | reverse complement strand
AAAAAAAAAAAAGAAAAAAAAACCAACCAGAAAAAAACCCCATACAAAACAAAACCAAAAACAAACAAAAAAAACCCCTTCTGCTTATGCTGTAACTAGAGAACTAGAGAGAAAGATTATTTCCCCCAAGGTCCCAACAATTTTTAGACTATCAGCTTTACAATCATTTGTACATACAAGCAGAAACTGAAGGACCCAGATGCACAGACAGAAATCCTCGCATTTGAATCCAGAAAAGTTAATTTGGAAACACAGAGCAAGTAAGGACTTTCTGGGACATTCACTCTCATTTGTGATTAAGATGACTTACACCTCTTAATCCAAACAATTTGTGTAGCCAGTTCAAACCAATTTGCTATTAATGGAATCGTTGCTACTGAATTTAGGTAAAGCACTTTCTACTTCTCCTTCTCCCAACCCTTCCCATCACCACTTCCAAGATCAGCCCTACACCTGCAGTGAAAGGGAGACAGGAGGAGACCATTCTTCTCTGCATTTCTCCCCATTCAGGTTTTGATTCAAAGTCTGTGGCCAGAAGTCAAAGCACCTAGATCAGCAGCAAACAAAAATAGTACTTCATCGATGGAATAGGCCTGTATTTTGCTATATGAGACAATTGCATCAGCTTTTCTTCCCCCTCCTGCCTTTTTCAAGAGGGTTATAACTTAAATAAAATTAAGAGAACAAAAGACTCTATAAGAGAAGAAATAGTGTTTCCCATTACATGACAGTATGGTTACAAGTTACTGGAGCAGAGTATCATAATCGACAATATATCAGGATTGACCCCAGAATTACTTTGGGCATGTTATGTAAGTGATCATGCCAGCTTCAAAAGAACAGATTTGAAGTTCAGGGAAAACATAATTTATTGAAATTGTATAAAACAGATATTCAAACAGATATTACTGAGAGCTTTTAATTTACCTTTCCAGAATACAAAGCTAGAGATGGGGAGAACCAAACAACAAAAAACTCAGAAGTGTTAAAAACTATGACCAATCCAGAAATGAAATTTCAAGTCTTAGGAGACAGCCATAAAGACACAGAAGCGCTCATTTCAACCTAGACTAATTGTAGCATTTAAAAAATGGGTGCAAAGAGTAAGANCTTTGAAAGAGACACTCATCTCAATTCTTATTGGGTTTTATCTTATTCAGTCCAGCCTGTGGAGAAGGACACTCATGCTGTTCAAAGTATTCCTACCTGAAATTCATTTTTCTAACCTGCAATAAATACAATTTTATTTCAGCATGTAGTCTAACAAATCTTATATGTATTTCCAAAATTGAGGAAAATATGAAAACTAAGTAAGAATGCTGAAGAGTAAGCTTTGTGAAATTACATTTCAGCCTGTGATAAAAGTAAGAAGTAGCCAGAAGATAGCAAGTGGAGACACCATGGACACAGACTCCTAAGCCAAGTCTTGGAACACAATGTTAAAAGAAATAGATGATTGAAAGAGAAGACAAGAGATAAATATTCAATCAAATAATTAGCTTAATATTGCAGGTCCAAGACTTCCTTCAAAGCATTCTAAGTTAGAATCCTACTTGAGATTTCTTTTTAATGAATATGTCATAGTTCACAATTTATATTCGCTCAGCTAGATCATCTATTCCCTCAGGATCCTATTCCTACTGAGAACAACAGATGCCTGCAGTATTCAACTTTTTTCTTTCATGTTTGTGTCTCATAGTGCAAATATTCCCACATTTTAAGGAAAGTATATAAAGCCAGAAAATTAAATTATGTCCCAAGAGACATTCTGAGTATTAAACTCAGAATAAAATATTTAACAGCTAAAGGGAAAATTCCAATTTGGTAGATCCACAGGGACTTGTTACCTTGTCCTTAATGTTATTGTTCTCCAGAGCTGCTACATGATATGAAAAATCTGTAAGCTGATAACCTACCAAAGTATTTTTTTGGTCACTGTAAGAAAAAACCAGTATCAACAGGTTCTTGAACATTTGACAAAGTACTTCACTCTGATATAAAAATCCCCTTTACAATTTCTTTATGTTCACATTGCGTTTTTATTCATCATTCCATCTAAGTTTGATATTACTTTCTATCTCTTTAAGATATCACAACAGAAATTTACTGTGAGTTATTTAATTTTACTGGAAAGCTGATTCATCCTATCTACTCACCAGCTTTCCACTTATCAGCAATTTAATCTCCTACTCCAGCACTTCTTCAGCATTGCAGGCTTCCCCTAGTTTCTCTGAGGGCTCTCCAGCATACTGAACCTTGATTTTCAGTTTTTACCACATAAGCATTTTACTGTCTCTCCACAAGAAATACTCTGAGCCTTTTCAGAACGTTTTAGTCACAGATAACATGTATCCTGATGCATTCTATTACTCTTTGATGTATGCATAGGTTCTTTCTGGTAGCGGCTAAAAATTTGTTGGTAATTTGATAATCTACTTTGATCAATTTTATAAAATGCTAAGAATACACATGAATTTTAGAGAAAATCAATGCCATGTGCTTAACAACACAGGCACAATTAACAGATTACTCTCCCTGTGTATTCCTATATGTACAGTATCTGTGTAGACCCCTTCAGCATATGGATGGAGGAAGCAGAAGGGTGTGCCTTCTGGATATAAGTTCTGTTAGGACAGAGAATGATCAAAAACCCTGTTCATGTCCTGATTAGGGATCTAAACCAAGACTGGAAAGGGAAGCTCACAAAGAAAATGAGTTTCACTTCCTTCACAGCCAAACGGGAATTTACTAGTACAAGGAGAAAAAAGTAACTTAAAATAAATATGACCTTCCACAAACCTTAATGTTCATCAGATCTCCAAGATCATTTCTTGAATCAGCATAGGCATTTATGCATTGTCAGTGCTCTCTGCAAGCTTTTTTCCCTCTGGGGAATTTTCTGATAGAAATATTAAGTTCAGAGGTAATTTTTACCTCCATCCTTGCTTCGACATTTACAACACTTTAGAAATGCATTTCCTCTTCAAGGATATTTTCATCTATTAACAAATATTTATGAATGCTGTTTCAAAAAAACCCACTGAAATGAGAATTCAGGAAAAAAAAATTTGCATCTACAATTGTTTATACATTAACTCCTAGCAAGACAAAAAGTGAAAATGTAAACCTAAAAACTTGGGTTAAAAAATGCACTAGTGCACACTTTATACTCTCTTATCTGTTAAGTGCTTCTGCTTCCATGTTTCATACAGAAGTACACCTAGAGAACACATAAAAAGCTTAAGATGATATTACAATTTAAGTGGCAGGAAAATAATCTACAAAGCAACTAAACTGAAGACAAGTGAAGAAGGGTAGCCAGCAGGTCAAAGGAGGTGATTCTCCTCCTTTGCTCTTGTGGAACTTCACGTGGAGTACCACTTATAGTTCTGGTGCCGACAACATAAGGAAAATGTGAAACTGCTGGAGCAAGTCCAGAGGAGGAGCATGGTGCTGGTGAGAACACTGGAGCACCTCCCCTGTGATGACAGACTTAGAAAGTTTGGGCTGCTCAGTTTGGAGAAGGCTGTGTGGAGATCTCACAACAACCTTCCAGTATCTGAATGGACCTGCAGGGAAGCCAGAGACGGACTTTTCCTCACAAACTATAGTGACAGGGCGGGGAGAAACAGGCACAAACTGAAAGAGGAGAAATTTAGATTTACTGTGAGACATTGGAACAGGTTGCCCAGGGATGTTGTGGATGCCCCAACCATGGTATTTTTCAAAGCCAGGTTGGGATAAGACCTTGAGCAACTCACTCTGGTGGAAGGTGTCCCTGCCCATGGTGGAGAGGGGCTGGGCCTAGATGATCTCTAAGGTTCATTCCAACCCCTTAGCATTCTGAGGTTCAATGATTTTGTGAAGCAAAGCTACTATGTGATTTCACAGAAGCCTCAGAACTGACTGAGAAGCTTTATAAATGTGGCCTTTGGATCTAAATTCCTTTGAATCACTAGCATATACCTCCAGAGTAAAACTGTCCTTTAAAAACACTAAATTCAGTAAAGGGTTCATACCCTGGAAGTCAGGGCAGCATCTGAAATTTTGTTTTAAAGGGGATACACAGTATACAAACTCCCAAGCCTCAGAAACCAGATGGATCACCTGATTATAGTATCCAAAAATTCTAATTTGTTCAATATGATTCTTGTTACAAAAATCCCCCTTATCGTTGATACAGTGGCTCTGGGGCTGCACTTCTTTGTCCCAAACAAGAGAACAGTAAGCACTAACGAGATAGGTTTAAATTTTCAAGAGTAGAGAGATTATTATTTAAAAAACAGAACCCCATTTTGACATTATTAGCAGTACCATACTGCACTTTCTTTTTTTCCCCTCCAACAAATAATTACACAGAAACCCCCTACTTTCCATGCAAGACTGCACTCATTAGAAGTTTGGGCAGGAAAATCAGGCTCCTAAAAACACCATCTGTTTGTATATGCACAAGCCTGCTTCAAAAACATTCAGGAATTTCAGATATTCAGCTTTTTGTTTAAAAACAGAAGGGAAACCCAGCAAATGCTGGATTGTACACTTGTAGATATTTATGTAAGGGTTTAAGAATTGCATAAAAAGCACTTATTTTTTGCAAGTTTTGATGAGAAGTTTTGTAGAAAGTAACAAGACAAATACATTAATTACTAAATCAGGAGTCACATTTTTCTAACTATTCCTAGTGAAGCTTAGAAGCCAATGGGGTCTCAAAAGAGCATTTCTGGCTTGCTTACTTACTTAGCTTACACTTGAAAGATGGCAACATTTGAATCACGAAATGCAGCAGCTTTCTGAACAGTTGGTGCACTGACATTTTAATGCCAACCCCAAGAACACCATTTCCAGCAATAGCATTTCTAGGGGAATTGTTGCAACTTCCCACATTCAGAGGCAGGTACAATCCGTTATTTCCCAAGCAGAAAATCAACTTATTAACCAAAATAAAACTGAAAACATGGTTGATTGTAAAAGCCTTGGTCACAGACCACTACCAAATGATAATTCACAGCAGTCTTTACTACAGCTCAGAAGGTAACAGTATTTTCAATCAAACAAGACTGTGACCTCGTCAAAGTAAAACAGCATTAAATGATCACATCTTAATTATGACATCCTTTATTTATCAACATCAAAACTACACTTGCCCCAAAGAAAGGTCAGTTCTCACTATCTTGATTTAGATATTTGCTTTGCTAATATTTGAATTTAAGAAATTGCTGAAACGTCCTTAGTATTTAGAAAACATATCGAGCTTTCATTTTGATAAACTGCTTTTTTTTTAAGTCTTGCAGTCACAAATCTGTAACTGTTCCAAGGACTGTAATTGTACCAAGTGTTCATGCACTAGAAAGGCTTTGATTTCTCCTATCTAGCACAATTATTTCCTTTGTAACAATCAGAAATCCACTAAATATTTTGCAAGTATAATGGCTCCTAATTAAAAAAAAAAATCACAGAAATTAAAAAACACACAGGACCAAGACACTGAAGAAAAAGATACTTGAGGAAACTAATATATTTAATACATTTATTTTATTGTATTTTTAATTCAGGATGGGGCGGCTTACATATATCAAAATCAATTTTCCAATATAGCAAAACTGATGCAGACAGTCCCACTAGTCCCAACCACAATGAGGGTTTCACCCTGTTTATTATGGGAGAGGTGAAATGGTTTATGGGTGTTACAGAAGGCAAGATGCTGAACAATTTCTGACAGTTTTGAGTAAAGATCTATCACCCTTCATTAAGGTTTCTGTGTATGTTCCAGGCCACTAAGCATTTTTAAATCATAAAAATGGGGAGAACTGATCAGTCTGAAGAACTTAAGTTCTGGAAGAGTCAAAACTTAAGAGAAGAAAAGTAAGCACATTAGACTGAGTTAATGTAGATATTTTGTGTGATCAAATGAGGTGTAAAATCCACATTGTAAAATTGTAAGACCTTTGCTGTCCCAACCAGCCAAGCAGTCAGTATTGCCAAATTGCTTTCATGCCATTGCCTGTATTAGTTATCACAGGTATTTGACCTATGAACTATATTTAACTAACATAATGCTCTCTTTGGCATCATATTTTATAGGAATTCAAATGAAGCCAAGGTAGGAAACCCTTACTGAAACCACAGAAACACTCCTGTATTCTAGAAAGGGAGAACTTTAGATATAATCCTATATATTTATATTTAGACACACACATTTATTTATGTATACCAGAGATTGGTGAGCAATAAAAATAATGAGTTCTCAGGGTATCACTATTGTCTCAAGTTACAAAGAGAAAGGAGTTCACATGAAACTATTTTTAAGTATTTTTCAGCAAACTAGTTTTATGCCTCTAAAAATCTGTCCATATGAGAGCTTACAAGAATTTACTCAAATACAATTTCTCTTTTAGTGAGAAAAAAAAAAACAAACACAAAAACCCCAGAGTTCATACAATAGGGATGACATATTGGATGATTTGGCTTCTTGGGTAATACCTGTTCTTTAAATGTTTTTCCTTTTCTTTTTCAAGGCACAGGTATGACTAGATGACTTTAAAGCTTAGATTTTGAATTCTCCTAACTGCACCAGTCAGACAGAATCTGGAAAAGTAACTTCATGTAAAATGTATTATCTATTATTTAGTATTTACTCTCCATTTTTATGTGTCTGTATTACATAATAATTGCATTACAAAGGCCAAATCTTGAATTCCTAGATCATCAAAAAAAACCAGGTATTGGTAGAGGTGATTTTGGTCCCACAGGAGCCTCAGTCAACATATGCATTGTGTAGCTGTCATGCAAATAATCTAGAATTAACTTCTGCCAGTAAAGTTAAATTGTTTACAAATTAATTGATTTCTCAGTATATAAATATTAGGAAGCTATATTTCTAATGGTGAGCTTAGTTTTTGAGAATGTATTCTGAGAACAATTTTGAGTTGCTTGTAAAACATTCTACTATTAACAAAACCAAAACACAGTTTGATTTTACCACCATTCAAATAACTTAAAAGAGAAAGTATATTTTCACACACAATTTCAGCAAAGCCACAGCTTTTAAGAAAACATGACTTGAGTAATAAGTGTCACTCACTATCAGAGGTAGAAACTGTGACAAGCTCCAGAAAAGGGCACTGCTAAAGGCTTTTATTACTTTTTATGTACCACCACCCAACTGTTGTTATGGAAATTCAATTACCATTTGAAAGGTCATTTATCTAAATTACTCAGTGCTACAAAAGAAATCTAACATGAAAACAATTTAGATAACGAATCTTACCAATCTAGTACCCCAAGTTGCCTGCAATTTGTCAGTTGGATTCAACTTTTACAGGTAAGTGTTCATTGTCCACAGAAAAAATAATCCTTATTAAATGCACACTGACAGCTACAGTAGTTGATTAAAATCAGACAAATAAGTTTTCATACATCTTATAGTATGTGCCAGAATTTTTCAACAGATAAATACCATAAGAAAAAAAATTGAAAGCTGAATACTGTACACTGCACTGTACTTTGGTTGTTCCCTCATACTTGGACAAATAATTTTTCTGCTCCAAGTATGTGTTTATATATGTATTTCTCTATATATATTTGTACAGAAAGACACAAAAATACACTTAAACAATATTTTAATAGCTGACCTGGTTATCAAGGCATATCTGCCCACAGCAAGTATATTCTCTGCACATGCACAGAAGCAGTGTAAAATTTATCTTTTGATTTATCAAGATCTCATCCTTCACCTGATTTCTTGGTATAAATGCTAAAAGTGTGGAACATTCTATAACACTCCATCAAACACTGGGACCAAATTCTGACCAAGGTAGATGGGCCACCTTCTTTGGTGCTTACCCAGAAAAGGAACATATGGAAATATTTCATGCCATCACAGGGGAAAGCTCCAGGGCAGTGGTTCATTGAGCTCAGCAATAATCCCTCAACAGGAAGGGCGCAGTGAAGACTTTGACCAGGCAGTTAGAGGAGATGACCACCAAAAATCCTTTCCAGCCTTAATCATGTGCAGGGTTTTGGATGCTGATGAAGCAGCAAGAGGCAGAACAACATCAGCTGATTGCCCAAGCAGCACAGGGAAATCCAAGTACAGCAGGTCATCTCTTGTCATTTCCTTCCTACTAATTTCTGCATTGTATTTAATACAAACAATAACTTACAGATCAGTTATGATCTGTAAATGAAAGTGAAATTAATTTCTCTTGAGGGTCCTGATATGTTCACATTCAAGCACATTCTTAAGTGAAAAGAAGAAAAAGTCCTAAATCCAAGGAATTGACCATATTGGCAATGAGGACACAATTTACTCTGACACTCCGTTGGTGAAAAAAAGCTGAATATCTAAAGAAAGTCAAGTTTAGTTTTCAAGAAGACTTGAATAAACTAAGTGTAAAGTACACTTTCGCTTTTACAATAACTTTTTTTTAAATAAAATGTTGAAAATATAAAATGTTAAAGCATAAACGTTTAAGTCTTAATTAGCAAACTCAAGGTAACCTAGATATGCTATCTGTTTTACTGGTGTAAATGTTGGAAAGAAAGCATTGACTAAAATCCTAATAATTTTAGGAAAGCTTAGTCTTCACTTACAAGTGAAGATACTTACGCATGGAATTCTTTTTCTGGCATTTCTCAGTATTAAAACACAAATATGAAATTTTGAGTGATCCTAAGGAGTCAGGAAAAAAGTCAGTAAAGTGATAATTATTCTCAAAAAGAGCTATACTTGCAAGTAAATTCTGAAGAGTGCATTTAGGGAGTTACAAAGAAGCCATATTTCTTTACATGTCATTGCTAGCACATTCTAATTTAGTAACAAATAGATTTCGTAAGAGGAATACAGTAATGTAAAAAAGGTAGGGGCAAAGTATTAGACAAAAAAATGGCTGTTTTCAGAAATAGGCATTCAGTACTACAATATGCAATGCTAAATATGTTTATATATCTTAGCTGTATTTATACCTAAAAGATGAAATTTTCTGCCAAGATCAGGAAACAACCTGGAAGACATTCCTGGATCAAAAGCTATTTTTAATTTTACCCAATTGTACCCAAAAATTCATACATGTGCAAAAAATGCACTGATATCTAGAGCAGAGTGCCTGCAATGTATTTGCTAAGCAGAAGGACACTCAGTTTGACAGGAGCTGTGTGCATGCTTGGGTTGAAAGGGCAAATTTGTTCAGCCAGAGAAAACACAGAGGATGAGAGACTGAAGAGTTGCACGTCACAATGACATTTGCAAAATGATGGCCAAACAAGTCTCACTGGTGCAAGTTTTTCATGTTTCATCAGTGAACTGACAAGTCAGCTATGCCACTTTACCCACAGAGTACTCAGCACACAAGTTGATGAAAAAGAAAGCTTAGGATTTCAACAGCCACTTCCTTAATATGTGAGTCAAAGTATATCTCCCACCAACATTTATCTTTCTGTCACCTAGGTTTAAACTCAATCTTCTCTTACAGGGGTGTTGTGAGTATGAATCATCCCAGAATACGTCTTAGGTCCATGCAAAAGGACCAGTAGTTTGAAATTTCATGGGCAGTTAGTAATCCTATCTATTAGTAACATAAAATCTATTTAAACTGTTTGCTTCAAAATACGAGAATAATTTTTAAAGAAGAATATAAGATCCTTCCCCATTTCAAAATCTGACAATAAGCTATGGTTTCATTACAACAAACTATAAACTTATTTTCCTGTTTTAAATTGGAAGCAAAGATCACTGAACATCACATTTTTTGTCAACTGCTATGTCTACACTCTCAGCTACCTCTGCTTTTGTCAATGCAACACAAGCATAATTTGTTCTGGTACTAAATGCATTATATTTTTAGTAGCTAAGCTTACTATATGATATTCCAGACAAAGATGGCAGAAGAACACAAACTTTTTTCTGCCTTTTTAAAATAAACGACATTTCTCATAATTTATTTCTGTTTTCTAAAGACAACAAAGCACTGATTTACATGTTCATTCATTCTATGAATAGTTTAAACTCAGTTTTCTGTTTCTTGTTTTTCCTCGTTTTAGTTACAATGTTCTTTATATTACACCCAAATCACACAGATGATTACACATAAGCATTCCTTAGGGATTTTACTGTGGTTCCAGTTAATCTCAGAATGTATCAATAACAAATTTGTTATCCTGCATGTTAAAATACCATAAGCATCTCTCCTGGACTGTAGAACCTGTGGCAGCTGCCTGAGTTAGTAAGAAATCTGTCGGTTCAGGGTATGAGCAGTCACAGGCATGTCAGCATCTTGCTAACCTCAACTTCTACCAGAAAACACTGCTTTTGTCATTATTTTAATGGTTTAATATATCACCTTAGTTCCACATGGCACTAGCACATAAACCACTCTGAAAAGATCTAGAAAAGTAATGGCCAATGCCCAAAACAGCTCTTGTCAGGGTTGTGCCTGTCAAGGGGAAGAGACAGAAACATATCCCCACTTGTTCATGGAAAATGGGGATCATGTTCCTTTTAGTAACATACCAAAGCAATTTTAGATGAAAGTGATGCTTTTATGGTCTAGAAACACACTTTTAAAAAATCTGAAAAATCTCAGGGTTTTCTAGAATCTGAGATGCAGATGACAGTTTCATAAATAAATTTATGGAGTATAGTACAATATAAACAAATATAATCAAATCAGGAACAGAAAGCAGATAAATGCTTGTGGCCTGTCAACTTTAAAACAGCAGCTTCCCACAAAGCTGGCAGAGAAGAAAACAAAACCTACCTCAACTGAGTTGAGAAGGATTAAACTGTCCAACATAAGATAAGAAACTGAGTACTGTGAAGTCTGTTTACAGGTTTCTGCCACTACAGCCCAACAGGATAACAAACCACTACACACAAGTTTTGGATGCACCTCAGAAAACAGCATATGAAGATACCATTTCTGCAATAGTGGAGTGCATTTTCTCCTCAAACCTAGGATGCATCAGCTGGATATTGATCAAAGAAAGCAGACCACAGAGTTAGTAACATCCTAAGAACAATTTCCTCGTACATTTAAGAGACATGGAATACCATATCCACATTACATATCCACATTCACCAGCTTCCCTCATGGTCTTAAAAGAACAGGGACTGACAGAGGAGCAGGAACTGAAATGATCTTGAAGATATCCAAGAGTGCTGTTGATTGGCTTTTTTGTTCCAGTGCATGCTCAATGAGAAAATTAGATTAAATCAGTCAGCTAAATATAGTCTTAGAATCAAGTTGATGGGTTTAGCTATTAAAAATAGGAAGGGAAGCAAAACAGAAAAAAATAAGCTGCATTTACTTTGGAAGCAATGAAAATTCACTACTTGGTTTCATCTAATATTATTGCAATATTAGGGAATTGTCTGTTTTGATTAACTCTGGGGAAAAAAAAAAAACACCAAAAAAACCCCACAAAAATGAGCAAAAAAATTTTATTTGGTACTGTTTCTTTTTTGTATTTTCTTAAGACAACTGATGGGATTATTTCCTGCAGAAATTTAGAGAAGGGTGTCATTGATTAAGAAGGCCTCTGAAATTACCTGTGTATGGAACTATTCTCCACTCAATTCATATGCAAATAGAAAAATTCATTCCAGAAAAAAAACTACAAAAAGCTATGAAGTCACCTGCTCGTCATTGGTGATGGATATCACAAAGTTGAATTAACTAGCGATTATCCTACCCATAACCTCTTTTTCAAATAAAAGAGTGCAACAAGCATGAAGTAAACAAACTCCAACCCTTGCCAATCTGTCTATAACTGTAGATACTAGTGCACTTGCAAATCAGATTCTGGAACACATCTCACTCACATTTACAGAACTTGGTGGATAACTTCATCAACATTGAATACATCTGAATATGTTTCATATAGCAGCTGACACTTGTGAAAGACATTCTCCTTACCCTTTAATTAAAAAATACTTTATTTGAAAGACTTTTTAGATGTATTTTGCATTGAATTCTTTCTGATTATCTAGGATATTCATTAGACAAACTTTATGCATGCATCTAAAATTTATCTTCCATGCTTTTTCAGGTCCCAAAGGATTCAATTAAAGTGTGGTTCTAGTATATTAGTTACAACACTTTTTATTTTTTTTAAAGTGTGAAACTTTTTTCCAATCAAAAAAATGTCAGTACATTCAAAATCAGCCATTTTGTGGAAAAATAGACTCTTTTAGACAGCACTCTGCATAACCAATCTGTTTGCTTCATCAGCTCTCTAGAAATTCACCCTGCAAACCTCTGTGCCATTCTAGACCTGTGTTTCAAAGAAATCTGCATGTTTCCCACAACCAGCTCTGCATCACCCAGGACTCATGGGATGCCAGAATTCACTGCGTCTTCTGTTGAATCTTCTGGCCACCCACTGCAGCCAGGGTGCAAGATTCTGGCTTTCACTGGCACTCTCCACAGACAAGCAGAGCAGGCCCATTGCACAGCAGATGTGAATTCCTTCACAGGACACACAACTCCATATGTTACAGATACAATATGTTAAGACTCACTGTTGCTACACAGCTGCTTTGGACATCTGTAAATCTGGGTTTGCAGGATCTTTCCACAGCAGAAGTGCTGGGAAGCGCAAGCTGGCGTACTTTCAAATGCAACATAATTTCTCACTACCGTGCCAAGGGTTTTGTCAAGTATAATTTAAAGCCTTGCAAATAACCTGGCTTTCACCACTTCCTATGGGAAGCGAATCCACAGCCTATTACATTTGACTGATAACCACCTAGCATGAGGGTATGATACTACAACACCCCAGGACTCCACTCAGAGAAGATAAAATCCAAGGACTTTCCTGAAACTTCCCTATAGCAGATACATTATTTCCTCATCTCTCAAAGGAGCTGCAGACTTTATCCATTTGCTCACTCCCTTCACACACACTTTGTTGTGCCTTCACCATTGAGATCTGTACTAAAACTGCTATAGACTGGACAGGGAATCTGGTTCCACATATGAGTACCTAGGAAAATAAACCTTATATGCTGAAGATACTTGTATTTTGCTGCTACACATTTGGGGATGTGTAAGAAACCAAATGAGGAGCAGCAGCAGCCAAATGAACAGAGTCTCTCTCTGCTACATCCCACTGGGCAGAAATGCAGTAAAAAATGCTTCTGCAGAGATTAAAGAAAGGAGAATCCTTTGTCTGTGCAGAGAGCCATAAAACAGGTCCTGTAACTGTGTCACCATAAATGAATTTAATGTTGTTTGGCACAGATTAAGGAATTGTGGTACTGAAGATTTACAAGCAATGACATAAAGAAGGGCCACTTAAATTCACAAACAACAGATGAACATTAAACATGTTTATAATACTACATACAATGTCCCCTATAATACAAATTGGAGAAGTTGCTGTAACTCATTGCCATATTGGTATATCCTACAGCATGCATATATATCATATGGATAGATATTATTTTCCCTACTGCAACTATAATGCAACTTTTTTTTTGTCGGAGAGGGGCACAGATGCCCAGATAAGAAAATCACAGATGTTGCCAAAATATAAAAGCATTGCAGTGATATCTGAACACAGAATGTGTATTTTTGTAAGCTTTAGCAAAACTTGAAACTTTACAATCAGCATTTCAAAAATTAAAATTAGACTGCTTTGTTATTAGATAGCAGTAATGAGCCTTTTTTGTTATTTCATGGTTGGATTATTAAACTACATCGGGCTTTTGCCAGATTTTTAGACTTTTACTTGAAGCTGCAAGGAAATGCTTAATGATTTCAAAACCAAAACTAAAAGAGATCACTATCTGAGAAACATGCAATTTTTTGAGACAATGGAACTGAATCTCAGGACAGTCATATTTTGTGGTTATTTCTGCAGTCTGTTATAATAAGCCTTGGACAATCCATTAGCAAGTTAAAGTATTGGTTATTTTCGCAAAAAGCAAAGCATAGTTTATCACCTGGAACTGTGTTTTGAGAAATTAACATTTTTCCTCGGAAATATAAAGGAATGGTTTTTAACAAAAAACAGTAGGTAATTTTCAAAAATACCTCTTTGATATAGGAACAACTATTTCAAAGAAACAATGTGGAAACACTTATTGAAACAAAATGCTTGAAACATTAAATGTTGACTGATAAAACATTGAAATACTTGTATGAAAAAACACATTGAGAACTTTCTACATTTATTAGTGCACAGTTTCAAATTATCTTATTTACTGGCACAAATGAAGCCATTTCTGGGGCCTGCCTGTCACCACAACCAGTTAAAAATTCAGTGCATTGTCTTTGCATTTCTGAATGATCCCTGGGACAGCAGCCAAGGCCTTTAGAAAAAGAGCTCAACTTCTTGATCTGGGCGGCAAAAGCTGGCAATTTATTTCAAACAGCAAACAAAGCACCACTTAATTGAAAGATATTTACTGACATCTAAATATTCAGTGGGCAATCTCACTTTTTGCTTGAAGACAGAGTATAACAGAATCAGAAATGTACCTCAAATTCAGCTCTGAGCTTGGGCTCTTTTTCCTTTTGGGAAAACTCTGTTCATGGGCATCCATGAAGTCCCAGAAGTCTGGGAAGTCCCAGAGCCTGGGAAGATTATTCACCTGGCGAGCCCCTCCTGTGATGCACACAGTCCTTGGAGAAGTGATACAGATGTCTGGGCCAGTGCTTCCCTTACACCCCACTACAATCATTAGACTGCATAAGCCTTCCACCAGTGGTAGCCTCCTCGACATCTCTGCTGCCTTGACCCACAAGGCTGTGTATGAAAACAACTGTTTGTACACCAGCCCCTCATTCACAGCACTGAGTGACAGCTGTTGTTTATGCTGTAGGAGCTGGCAGAGGAGAAGGGACAGTGCTATTCTGGCACTTGAAAAATAACTAGTTTTTCTGAACTCTGGCATTTGACATTGAGGCACTGTGCTCAGCAATGAAATCATGATGACATTTTGGCACGTGAAACTGCACTGCATCATTACTAGGGCAATTTTCTAATGCAACAATTTAAAATGCATCATTTATACTCAGTTGAGCACATTTGCACTACAGTTTGACATGAAATAAAAAATAGCACCTGAATGCATAAGCAGGCAGGTATGGAGTGCAGAATATTGCAAAATAATTTCCACTGTATTTATTCTTGAACACCTCTGGAAATTTAACTTGAATAAGATATCAGCCACAATAAGAATCAGATATTTCTATTAAGTTATGTAGGGTATCAAGTGCGCCCTCAGCGCTTTTGCAGACGACAAAGATGAAAGGTACAGGTGATGCAACAGAAGGACAGGATGCCACCCAAGGGGACCTGGACAAGTTTGAGAAGCAGGACCAAGGGAACCTCCTGAAGTTCAACAAGTTCAACGTGCTGCACTTGGGTCAGGGCAATCCCAGAAATGAGCACAGACCGTGAGACAAACCCATTGACAGCAACCCTGTGGAGGAGGACTTGGGGTCTCCTGTAGATGAAAAGCTGGATCTGAGCAAACAGTTTGCACTCACAACTCAGAAGGCCAGCCACATCCTGGGCTGATTCCAAAGCAGCGTGGCCAGCAAGCTAAGGGAGGGGATTCTCCCCCTTTACTCCACCTCCATGAAAACCCATCTGAAGTGCTGCATCCAGTTCTAGGGTCCTCAGCAAAAGAAAGACCTGGACCTTTTGAAACAGTTCCAGAGAAGGTCACAAAGATGATCAAAGGGCTTTAAAAACTCTCCTAGGAAAATAGGCTGAGAGTAGGGATTGTTCAGCCTAGAGAAGAAAAGATTTTGGGGAGATCTAATTGTGGTGTTCCAGTACTTGAAGAGAACATACAAAAAAGTGGAAGAACAACTTAGTACATGGGCAGATAGTGACAGGACAAGGGGGAATGGATCTAAACTAAAAGAGGATAAATTCAGGTGAGATGTTTGTGAGAAACTCTGTGAAGGTGGTGAGGGACTGGAACAGGTTGCTCTACTTGTGGATGCCCCATTCCTGGAAGTGTTTGAGGCCAGGTTGGATAAGACCCCAAGCAACTTGATCTACCAGGTTGCATGGCTGCCAATGGCAGGGGATTTAAAACTGAATGTTGTTCATGGTCCCAAACCATTTTTATTCTATAAAAAATAATTAAAAAAAAAAAGTTTTTGCAAAGAATTACAAATACAAAGCTCTAGGCTAACTCTTCCTCACAGTTCTTCTTTTCCCCAGGTGGAATTCTGTGCTCTGTATCTGTCTGCCTGTCTCTATCACCCTTCTAAAATGGGGAAGGAAAAGGAAGAGAGATAAAAAAGGAAAGTTCCATTAATTAAGTTTAAGATGGAACTAAGAGGGCAAGCTGAGCAATCTCCCTAAACAGAATCTGTTTTGAATAGCTGCTCACTGTCTGAATTCCAGAACTGTCAATATCCTGTAACAAAATGTTATTAATCAAATCTAAAAAACAATAGATTAAAATAAGGTTCTACATGCCTTTGTATTCTTTAATCTTTAAGAATACACAACTTGATTTTAGGGAAGTTTCAGCAATTTAAAACAACAATATAATAAATATAAACACAATACTGTATTTACCAGAATTCAGCAGTTTGTTTTAAAACTACAGTCTAGTGTTGATAGCATCTTTTGTTTTACCTAGTAGAAGTCAGATATCAGAAGTTGCTAACCCTAGTCTACCAAAGTGTCCAGTTCATAAAGACCTAAATTGAAATCCTATACAAAGGACAAAAGGAGTTGATAGCAAGTGTAAGTGATCCTGAGGCAACTAATTTTTTCTGCCTATCCTAATGTCCTTTAAGCTCTTGTTTCCTATTTTCATTGTTGTGACAGGTAGCAGTTAAAGAACACTTACAGATAATGAGAGCACAGAGTGGTTTGAATACTAAACCACATGAAAGTTCATAGAAACCAATAAAATATGACAGCTTCTCTCCTGTGCTGCCTTTCTCAAGGATGGCGTGGAGAGAGAGAAAAGGATGCATAGGCCATACAGTCACCAGAAAGATAAGGCAATTTCTAAGTTCCACTGAAATGACAACCCTTGGAAACCAGCAAAGTTTCCTCAATTCCCTATCAGCTGCTCCTGTGCATTCCTGAAGTGTGGCTCTTTAATGCCCAGTCACTCAAAACATTCACTTTCTTAGGCTTGAGACAGTTACTTCATGAGTAGCTGACTGTTCTTTCAAAATTCATTTTTCTATTACCTGTTCCTGAGGAATCCAGTTTTCTGAAAGCTTTTTAAATAATATTCTTAGCATCCAAACCAACCCATAAGTTTTTAACAATATCTTGAGCAAATACTCGATAAAAGTAAGCAAAATCCCAAAAGACATAAACAGAGAAAATGTTCCCCAATAACGTGCAAAATCAGTGCAACTTGAATAAGTAGGAAACTTTTGGAAAAACCCTCAACTTTACCAAAGGCTAAACAAAGTACGCCCACTGTTTAAAACTGTTAACACAGGGCTCAAACATTTTCAAGAGTTGTACTTCAACAAAATAATTACCAAGTCTACAATACTTCTACAATGTGAAGGGCGGTGCTACATGCAAATATTAAGCATAACCTTCAAATTTTAAAATTAAGCAGTCCAGTCAAGTAATGGCTAAAATAAAGGTTTTCAAATCCATTTTATACCTGAACAAAAAAAAATACTTTTCTATGAGCATGTAGTGATAGAATACAAGAAAAATGGCTTTAATCAGAGCCACCTAATGGGACTCGAGAAATTCTACAATTCCGAGCAGCCAAAAATTAAGCTGGATGTCATCAGACCTAGTATTTCCAAAGACTAAAATAGTGAAGTTTGCAAAAGCATATTTTTAATGCCGATTATACTTAATTATAAATAGCATTAATGAGAAATTTGCATACTAGTTTGTTTTAAATAATTTCACATTATATACTTATACAGGCTTACATTTAGTCTTTAGATGAGTCAGTATCATAGAAGCCTTGAGGTTTTCACATTCTGTGCCTGCTAAACACTTTTGAAAAAACTATGGATGCATTTCCAAATGGCTATCTCATCTTGTTAGGTAAGTTACATGAGAGTCATTTGCCTTTATTTTCTCCTAGCACTGCCACAGAACAGGCTGTTCACAATTAAGTCACCCAGACTTCATAGTGTGTCAGTATTAGTGCTCCTCTCTGGAAATAGCATGTGTGTCACTCTGCAGCCAGAGCACAGCATAGCAAGCAAAGGACTATACTGTGAGAAAGTACTTTATAGTAGATATTTTTCTTTTTAAATTAGTATTTTTATGACTCTTTCCTTCACATGCTCCCATAAAACTTTTAAGAACTCGGAGGAATGCAGTGGGTGGAAACCAGGGAGATACACTGGGCTCATTTAGGGACTATCCACAAATAAGCAAATATTCATTGCTCACTTTATGGACTAAAGTTGGGCTTTGGGAGTAATCTAACTTTTTAAATGGATTTCAAGGGAACTAAAATTATGTGTCAGCTAAGGGCTTACTCAAGGTCAGTGAAAAGCCAGCTAGTATATTTGCAACTATAACAAACTGCATGTTCTCTTAACAGTCTTTATAATCAAGGAATGAAAATAATTTTCAAGGTTCATGCAATAAAATGTCATTATGAATAACAGTTATAAGCTGGCCTAGTTATTTTGAGAGTGGCAATAAAGACTTTCATTTTTCATACTGCATTTTTTGGTTGCAGAGGAGTCAAAAATCACATTAAAAATATATTAAAGAATCCTCACGTGTCCTCTCCTGATTATCATTTAAAATATGAGGGTGTCCTGCAGATCTCCTCTTAATCAACTAAAGTCTTACAATGAAAATAAGTTAATATGTGCAAAATTTTATTCTTAGAAAAATAAAGAAAAGTTATACAAAAAAGAGAAAGCTAGGACATAAAGATGCTGGTAGATGCAGCCTCAGGCTGGGGCTGCACTCCACAGGCACAACAGGAATGGAGATGTTTCCAGCTGCAGGCAAGGTGCTTGAATGTATTAAAAGGATTTTAAAGTGAAATATTTGAACTAATAGCCTTTCTAGAAATTTATAGTCACAACCATGTTTATTAAATTGCTCTGTAAAATGATAAACTTAAGACTTTCATGCAGCAGCCAGTCAGTCATTTGTTCTGTGTTCTCCTTCTGTTTTTTTTCAGGCAAATAAATCTGGAGAAAGCAAAGCACCAAGCAGGGCAGAGAGTGTCAAGAGCTTGCAGGGTATATGGTAATTCCCACATATTGCTGCCAACACAGCAGGAAGTGCTAATTGACACCAATGTCAGCAGAAATGTACAACAGACAATTTGAGAGCCCATAGCTGCAAGCTGTGACAGGGTTTTAAGGCCCTGGTGACTATGGCCATCCATCTGAGGAGATGCTGGTGTCTTGGTTTTGAAAGACAGGTGCCCGCCAAGGAAGGCAGGAGCCCCTCCCGGAACAGAAAAATGCAAACCCCCTCCCTCCAAATTATTAAAAGGGACTCTCAGGCAAAAATATGAGGATAGGAATAACAGTTCTTTAATATGTATAAACAAAATGAAATAAAACAAAAAACTAACAAACTACAACCTAATAGGAAAATTAGAACAAGATGCAGTATTAAACAAAAAAACAAAACCTGACAGTTAGAATACAACCTGACACGCTGTCAGTCAGGGTGTTGGTAGCAGTCCGATTTGAACGGTGACTCCAGTAGTGCTCCTGGGGTGACAGACGGTTCTGCTGAAGCAGAGATCCTGTAGAAGGGCAGAGTTTTCCTCCAGTGGTCCGGTGATGATGTTGAAGAGTCTGGTCCTTCCTCTGGGAATCCAGTGGGAGAGAAGGCTGCTCCTCTGGGAATCCAGTAGAAGGCAGATGCCTGTTCTGTCCAAATGCCCAGATTATATCCAGGTGGGAATGCTTGGCTCCTCCCCCTGGGCGGAGCTTCTCACAATGGGCTGAAGTCATTCTCTGAGTCATGTGGTGGGTCCTTAATGGCCCCATTATACAGGAAATGGCTCCCAGAGGGAGTTATCTATGACTCGTGGGGCAAGGTCCTTAATGGCCCATTATCAGGAGATAGTCCGGGGGAGGAGGCAAGGAAAACACTGCCCCTCCTGATTTTAACAGTTCATGAAGATGGAGATAGAATGCAGAACACAGACCTTCTGGAATATTTTACATTGTAACCTAGGACAGCTGGTAAGACCCAAACTCTTAACTCTGCAGGTTAAAGCCATGAAAAGCTCAATGCTGTGATGATATTTTGAGGCTGTTATCTCCAGGCAAGAGTAGATCTTCAAACATATCAAGATACACAACACAGAGGGACCAAGGAACTGTAAGTTACGCAAGTGTATAGCTGAGATCTTCAACTGGAACCCCCTTCCTGGACCTGAACAAATTAATAAGGAAGCAGAAGGTCACTCACAAAAGAGAGTAAGCACATCTATGCTAAAAATATTAAGAATTATATAAATGAGAGGTTCTTGATCCAAGATTTCCATGTAAGGTTTCAAAAGAGAAATCACAGCAAATAAAGAGCATTAATTCTCCTTATGTAGCTTTCTATCATCAGTTATCTGTGGCTAAAGGGTAAGCAGAGCTTTAGTAAGTCACCATATTTTTCAATACCACTTAACATATTTTTCTTACTTAAACTTACCTAATGGCTTTTGAAGTTACCAATAAAATTGTTAGCAGACACGAACTCCTGTACTTAATTAAGCATTGTGTGAAAAACTATTTATGTCTGGCACTTAATACTTTCACTAGTTATTCCCTGACTTGTTCATCCTTGGGAAGACTTGGACAACCTTCCCTATTTGCTTTCCTTGCTCCATTAATATATCAGTGTCCATTAATTATCTTGACATTTGTTTTCCATAACTATCCTAAAGTTTTTAATTTCTTCTCACAGGAAAGCCATCCCATTAAAAAAAAAAAAAAAAAAAACAAACCACAAAAAATAACCCCAAAAACACATATGCCCTTTCTGAAACAAGTAGACAGGGAATTTATGAAGAGCTTTAGTAATATTTTGTTACATATTCCCTTTCCATCCAGGTTCCCAAGGGCATATATGCAAACACGACTAAGAATGTTTCATTCTGAATACATACATCACTCATTTGCATAATTTACATTTATTAATAGTAATTTTAGGTTTTTTCCAACTTTCTCATTATTAAGACTTGCAATCTTCTGCCATTATGTCCACTGAGTTTTAGATTTAAATATGGTGATTACCTGGGGGAATTTGTACAAAATTGTTATTTTACCATTAAAATTTTCACCCAGCTAATTTATGAATGTGGAAAAATCTTTTCCCATTCCTTCCTATTAATTTTTATCCCTGTTTTTATTCTCTTGCCAGTCTAGAAGTGCAAATTTCCTGTTAAACTATTTAAAGAATTTAGTGAGAAGATTCAGCTAAAATTTCTTCCAGTGTTTGTTGTACTTATATCAGTTCCAGGGAGTTTACCTGAAAGGCTACCCTAAATTCTACCCTAATTAATGCCCTAGGGTGCAATTTCTTTCTACAAAAGTAACATTTATTCTTTCCTTTTGCAACACTATTTTATTGATCTACCCACTTCCCCGTTTTTGTTCTATACATCAGATTTATTAGGTCTGTAATTTCTGAAATGTTTTTAAAGACTATGTTTACTTTCTCTCATTGCTTTGGCAGTGGGGTCAGTTTAAGCAAGAAGTTATGCATCATACTGAGCAGTCTGGCAACTTCACATCATTGCAGTTTGGCAAGCTCAGACTCTTCACTGATTCCAGCAATTTCTTGTTATTCATTTTACAAACTTATTTTGTTTTTATGGAGGCATGCATTGGAAAACTGAAAAATTTGTAGGAACATCAAGGAGCTGTTTTGTAAGAGGCAGGCATTCCAATGGCTATATGGGAGGTAGATTTAAAACATCTCTTCTCCTTTGGACAATAATTTCATTCCCCATTTCTACCGCACAAGCAAAATCTCTAGCTATAAAATTATTAGGCTGGTTTGGGGAGTCATCCATTCTCTCTCATTCAAATTATTCCACTTTTCACAGTAAGTATTAGAGTGGGGCTGAGCACAAGAGATCAGAGTGGATGAAGCACTGGTATCCACTACAATAATCTCTGATATCTCACATACAGAAAGAGAAACCTGCTGATGCTTTCTTTAGAAATACTGATTAAACACACCTTACATTTTTAGTATTTTATATATTTTGATGTTTTAAATGCAAGGTAAGAAGCATGCTATCAATTCAATATTCTCTATTTAATATTGTTTCCCCTTTTTTCTCAGACAAGGTAAAAAAATTACTCCATTTTTATTTGTATGCAGTTGTCACATTACAAATCTACAGCAAAAATAAGAATAAAATTAATGTAACACAACTCCACAACTTTTCCACATTTTAGTTACTACTAGGCTTCAGTCTTTTGATAGCTTTTGTTTTGGTCCAACACACCTATGAAATTCTTGTGCATTTTTTTATACCTTACCTATGACCTCAGTTTTCATACATTTTTTTTAGTTTTACTGCGCAGTTTTATATGAGGGAGAGATATGAGGAAGAGCTATGACTTTGGGATAAAATGAAAGAGGAGCTACATCCTCTAAGTACTAAGACTATTATGATGCTTGTCAGTGAGTATAGAGGAACACCATTATGCATAGAGCATTAACACATTAAGGCATTAATGACTCCTTTGAAACTATTCCTATCTGGCTTTCAACTTCTATTGAAGAAGCCCATCATGCATACTAACAAGATTACCCAAATTATTGTCTATAGAGGTGTCATTACTCAGACTCTTGACTACACGAGTACATGATTTAAAAAAACCTCACAAAGTAATAGTTTAGTAGCAAACTATGACTCTTCCAGAATAAAAATGTAGCAATGGGAAAAAGCCTCAATCTACGAAGGCTCACAGGACATATTAATGCTCAAATTCCCCTTAAAGCGAAACAACAGGTAATGATACAGAGATTGAAGGGGTTGGGTCTCAATGTTACTGCTCTCAGGGGTTGAGAAAACACAAAAGACAGGAGCTATGATTGCCTGGGACTACTCTTGCCACAAACCCGTTCCTCCCTGTTCCACATAAACCCAGCCATCCAACTCACACATCAGTCCTGTCAATGTGTCAAACACACAGCTTTCAAAATTCTCCCCAGACACAGAAAATTAAGCAGTTTTGCAGGAAGTGAGTGCTTCAAGGTCATTCACCATGATAGGAGGTGAGCCAAAGATAGAGGAGAAAATTTTTGGAACTTCTTGGTGCCTATGAATGTGATTCTGAAGTAGGACACTTGGGAGAAAACTTCAGGATGATCTGAGGAAGGGAGAAAGGCCAGTACTTCAACTGAGATGGGCTGCACCCTTCCTCCCAAGGCTTTTTGGATTGACTGCAGAAGTCAAGGCCACAGATTTTTTTATTAACATTTACATCCTAAACCAACAGTAGGACAGTTTCTGCATGTGCTAAGTCTCTAGTCAGTGGATATACGTGCTATGTAAGAAAGAGTAAATTTCATATAAAATACTGAAGCCAACTTTATTGGGGAAAAAATCCCAAATAAAAATAAGTGTGATTTGGGGCTCAAGGGGCTAGCAATCTCATGCAACCTGTCATGACTGCTTAGAAGTTAATATTAAAAGATATCTTCATAAATTAAGTCATAATTATCTTTATAAGATTCATCTGTGTTCTGAATAAAGATTTTGATTTTCAACTTTTTTTTAAATCTACTCATAAAGGATGGAGGATTAATTTAAATATTAGTTATTATCATACATATAAATATACTTTTATAATAAATATAAATTTATTATCATACATTGCCAGAACCTCATTTTGCTTACCAAAAAATAAAACAATAGGCTTCCAATCAATGCCATTTATTTAATATTTGTGCACATGCATAAGCACAGCGTGTTTCTGCAGACTACTATAGTTCGTGTTTACTAGAGTTTTGGTGGGTTTAAATAGATGAGAGTTATATATCTATGTACTTGCAAAGGCACATGCTGCTAAGTCCCAAGTGTTCAAGTTATTAGTTATGTATCCCAGCTCCAGATAAAGTTTAGTCAACAGAGCCTAAAAACGGATGACCACGTACATTCCTGGTTCAGGCCTTTTCCCAACAACAGCTGGTCTTTGAAAGAAAAGTGTCACCCTAAACATTCACTGGCTCAAGACATCCCAACAATCTCTCCAGCAAAAGCAATGCCTAAGCTGTAAGAAATCTCAGCTTTCTTCTCAGGAAAAAGTGAGACCTAAAAGATATGTATTAAAATAATTAGTTCCTTGAAGAGCAAAGTAAATAGAACTCCAGAGTACCAAAAGCATCAAAAGCGCCAAGATAAGCCTTGCTCATGGTCATCAATGCAGAACTTTTGGGACTTGGTACAATACCACTTGCTTTCTTCATCCTGAAGGACTCTGAAAAGGCTTCTTTCTCACTCTTATTGCTTAACCTCTTCAGGGGATATTCCATCCTTCTACCAGTCACACAAGAATCACACTTCAAACCCTGACAGCCTCAGAAAACCTTGTTCCAAGCTGAAAATAGCTGAAGAAAGGGAGTCAGTAATAAGTTAAAATAAAATTGCAGGAATAAATTCTCATGGAGAGGTGTAAAGGTGCCAAGCATTTTTCAAGCATTTGTCCGGACAAAAAAAAGACTATATTTGGGCTCAACAAACGACATAAGAACACAAAATATCTCAACTTTATACCAGCAAACGCTGTTCTTCCAATAAGCTTGAAGGTTTTGCTTGCTATAAAATGTTATTAAAACAAACAAACAAAAAGTTTTAAGTGCTTTCCATTCACAATTTCAATTTGGTTTAAAAATCAGACATAACTCTTTAGAAAAAAAAAAAGTCAATAGACAGGGTTTTCCTTTCCATCATAACAGCTCAGAAACAACAAAAATTAAAAGCATTGACGTGAACCTGGTGCTTTCTAGGCAAAGCTTAGATTTATTTGAGGATTTCTGCAGCTTGGATCTCACCTATCACACTTTGGGCAGACAGATTACACAGCCAATATTTGTTGTGAAAACTCATATAATCACTAGGAAAATCAAAAATCAGAGCAGTAGACCAGACAATTATCCTTACAGATACATTTTTACTTGACACATTAGATGGAATTATAGTAACTTCAATAGGAGAGTTTGCTAAGGGGTGCCACCTAAAGGGCTTTCTTTTATTGTATGCTGACATAAATTTGTGCTCTGTTTCCAGAACAAAGAACATTTACTTGATCAGTTGTTTTGAGAAAGTATGTTCCTGTAATCAAAGCCATTAATTAATAAAATATTTCTGAGAATTAGAATTTCAGTCCTGGAATGCTGTTTTAGTCAATAACTCTTATTGCTGAACCTATATTCTTTCACTGAATACTTGTAGTCTAATAGAAATAGCTCTTCCCACTTAGGATCCATAACATTCAGGAGGGAGACCTCCCCGACTCTTCCCTGTTTGATTGTTCATAAGTGGGTTCCAATTTTGTCAAAGAACTTGAGATACTGCCAATACAATTTATGCCTTCAGTATGATGTCTAGTCACCACTGGTGTCTCCAGCAGGCACAAATATGTCTTGTCTTCATCTGCTCTCTACTGATTGTGTATCAGCACACCAGTCTGTTTCCCTCTGAGGGAAAATGCAGAGTGATGTAACTGGTAACATGAGAAGCACCTCCCATGGTGAGACACAAACCCACACGCACAGTAATGTGCTAGAACACATTTTGCTACATCTCCAAATTCCCACTTTGCAGCATGACAGCAGATAAAAGACTCAAAAGATGGAGGGTATAGTAATTTATTCAATACACTAAGACAATAAAGAACAATGTTTCATTTAAAATCATTACAATCCCTTCATATTTGTAATCAGTACTAGAAAAAGAAAGTGAGGAGGGCAGAGACAAAGACCACATTATACCATTTTGTCTAAACTAGCAACATACAACTAGATTTGAACCAAAAAATTTCATTAGATATTCAGAAGAAATAATTTCAGATATAATACACAGATTTTATCTTACCCTCTCTTTTTAGTTTTTCAAAACACTAGTGGATTTGACAAAACCGTCACCTAGAGAATACTGGCAGTTTTAAAGTAGAAAAAAAAAATTGGTGTAAGTCTTCCTCGTCAATGTAAAGACTGTTGTTTAGAAAAGGAATCGCAGGTGGATTACACTGAAAACCCTAAGAGATATCCAACCAAGCAGCCACAAGTTTATTCACACTGCTGATATGTCTAAAATTCAGAGCAAAGGGTCAAAAGAGGAAAGTTACCAGAGGAAACCCTTCCTGAAAATGCAGTCAAAAAGTACTCAGTCTAGTAACACAGCAAAACACCTTTCTGACACACAGAACAATTTCAACAAGCTTCTGAGTGGAATATAATTTTATGTTCACATTTATCCAAAAATGATGATAACTATCTATTTCCACTTGAAGAAACAAAGTTGCCATTTAATCTGAGGTACAGCACATAAGTTTTGCGGACTCAGCCAGTGCACTTGGTCAATAATCTGTTCTTTTTCACTTTATTAGGTAATTTCACATCTATGCAACATATCTTAATATTTACATAACAATATATGGATTTACATTACAAATCTAACAATAAAGTTGGAAGAAAAACAACAGATATGAATTTTTGTAAATCAGTTATGTTCTAAAAACTTAAGTAAGTTTAAAGCAACTAATGACTTCCAGCAGTATTTCTATTTTTCTTGAAGAGCTCATAAAAAGAGATCAGAGATCACATTTCTTTCTGGTTCACAGAAGCCATCCCAGTACTTAACATGCTAACAGAAAAAATATCTCATTTTCCAGAACGTACAGAAAGGGAAAATAAAGTGTTCAAATTTTGACAGGCACTATAAAGAAGCAGAAGACTCTCCAAAAAGACAGTGTTCACAATGAACACAAGCAGGGTGGACATAAACATGGAAAAATTATCAGTGATACACTTTTAGTTTGACTAATTCACTAAGACAGTGCTCAAGAAGGACACTTCTGGACCATGAAAAGTTTCTGAAAGTGATTTTTATTAAAAAGTCTGGGTTTTTTATAAGTAATGTATCAAATGCATATATATCAAACAAAAAATATATATATAATCAATTCAGTGCAAAGTAGATAAAAATGTAGTTAGCTGCATTTAAAAAAACCCTTTTCACCCCATATAAAATAAACCCAGCTTACTTTAAACATCAACAATCCATTTATAATCAATCAAAAAACAGGCAAGGATAATAAAGTGGTGCACTAGCTAACTACATCTACAAGCAATACTTTTAAGAGGGAAATTACTAACTACTCCTTAACAACCTATCATACAACAAAGAAAGAGGAGACATAAAAAATTAATCTGGAAAGAGACTACTGCCACGTTTATTAACTTTTTTTCTATCAAAGCTCATCAGTCCTGCTTCTTCGTATTCCACAACACTAATGAAAGCATAGCAGCTAATAAAAATACTTTAAGGAATTTCCACGGGTTGCTGTTGCCATCTCCTTACTACCACTAGGTGGTGATAGCTTGACACAGATCAGCTTTCATTCTGTTAAAATCAGTGTTAACTGCAACCGTACAGTATCATGTCCAATAAAATTTAAAGGTCCTCTCTGTGTACTAAAAAAAGGAACACTTAATCCTTTTAACTTCGTAAACTGCTGTAGCAAAGAGTTAACCTGTTTCAGCCATATCCTTTCACCCTGTTCTTATCTATTAAAACACTTATAGATGCCTTGAAAAACTCCGATCATTCACTCAAAACATCCTTTCACCTTCTTTCTGGCTGAGTCACAGCATTTTGTAAGCTCTATAGTCTTTTTGTAGCAGATACTTCTAAAATCATGACAGTTCTATCTTTAAATCCTTTTTCCACAGCACTACTTGTAAAGCTGCTTCCACAAGTCTATTAAGGCCCTCAAAGTTGAGGCTGACACTTTTTATTTGCCTCAAACTCTCATCAGATTCCTAGGGCAGTTGAAATAGATTGCTTTTAAATAATACCCATGCTACTGCACTTTTTCTCAGAATGTTCGAGTCATAACTTTCCCCCGAGTTCACTCAGCCACAAAACCCAATCACAAGTCCCCCATCCACAAGTAGCTAAGCAAAGCTCAAGAAGAAATCACTTCTATTGAAAGGCTTATCCACCAAGCCCTGTTACAGTCCTTGGCTGCAGCTGTAAAACACTGCTTGGTTTGGATGGGGATGGGATGCCTGTGTGTAAGTTCTTTGTTAACATGTTTTCTAGTAAAGTTGTTTCTCTTTAACTCAGCCTCAGTTGCTGCCCTGTAGTTTACAGCTCAGTGCAAATAAACAGTTTGGAATGAACCAAGTATAATTTATGTCAAGGAAATGGGGACGAAGGATACAACAAGTACATTAGTTAACAGCATGAGTTAAATAGTTTTCAAACTAAAGCTGAGAAACTTCTACTTAAACGACAAGCACTCCAACACGAAGAATCAATAGGAAATCAGTTACAAAGCAGTAAAATACATGGATCATTTCCCAAAAGAGACAGGCTTTCTCAGTAGACTGAGAGATCCCATGCTGTTCCCAAATCTGCATCAGACTGTCATTAAAGCACACACCAGAGAATGATAAACTCATGAAAATAATGAAAATAAGCCCAAATCCTTATTTAAATAAGCAATATTAAATATCCTTATTTAAATACTTAATCTCCTAAAAATCTGCTCTTTCTCAAGAAACCCATAAAATCCTCTGTCAGTTCTTAATACTTTCCTGATATTCCACCTTGCCCCACGGTTCAAGCTGGTGCCTCCTCCATGATGCAGGGAATGAATTGTACAGTACTGGTGTGCCACAACATCTAAGACCTCTCAGATTTTCACCTGGACTCAAAAACTGTTTAAACTAGCAGAAGACAGAGACCACGGCCCCAATTCTGTCCTGCAATAAGCAATTCCATGGATCAGTTATGCCTCATATAAAAACAAAACCAAAATACTATGACAAAATTCAACCCACAGGTCAGTCTTGTATTATTTAAAAAGGTGCACAAAGTAAAAACTGTTTTTGTTCAGTGCTTGATCTGTTTCCTTTCAATTCACAGGTTTTCTTGGCCTTGTGCTGATCTAAAAACCACTGCAGTTAATAGTGGCAGAAAAGTTAAACTCTGTAAAGAATGAAAAATTAGAAACATTCTGCACCATTCAGGACCTGGTTAAGTTTCCATATCTCTTAGTAATTCTTTGTTTTAGAGGCACTGCTCAGATTCCATGGGAAGCTTTCCATACAGCCAACCGTTTTCACCGTACATATTTCTGCTGCATTTCTATACGATCCTGTTTCAGGGACAAAGTTTTGTTGGTATCGTCTTTGCTGCCACCTGTCATGCTTCCTTACTTCATTTGGGAAAAAGAAATGGGGGCCAAGTCTCATTCCTTCAGGCTTCAAGAAATATCACCTTCTTTTCTGGGTTTGTATGATACAGATTTTCTTCCACTGAATTAAATTCACAGTACTGTCACTTAGTATAAATGAGAAAATGAAAAGGGCATTTTTAAAGCATCCCAACCACAAAATAAATACTTGAATAATATTCTCAAATGTTGTTTTAAAAAATACCACCAGCAAACAAACAAACCCATGAGGGAAAATAATAATAACCTCAGGCAATGTCTATAGTGAATTCCAAAGTATAAATAGCTCAGCTGAAAGCAGAACAAAAGTTGGGTTGTGTTATCATGCAGCAGAGCCAAAAATAAAGCTTCTTTGAAAATGCTTTAGGGAATCTCATAATTCTTACAAACCTTAATGCCTTAATCTTTCCCTTTAACCTTTCTCCAGCTAGATAAAAGGAATTAAAATAAAGCTTCTGATTCTGAGGAACAGAATGTTTGGTATCTATTGCTGATAAAAAGAATAATAAGCCTTTGAACATTGCTTGACCTCTCCCTTTGTATCAACCTAAAGATAGCATTTTTGTAGGTATTACATAATTTCAGTTCTGAAGTAGAAAAATTCTCCAACAGACATCTTCATCTGGTCATTTTTCTACAGTAATTTATGCCAAAAAACCCCAAAATATGAAATAAAATATTTGATTATTTTATTATATACCTTGAATTTCAGGTACTAACCAAGTCAAATTCAAACTACTGAAGTCTTAAGGAAGCCACGACTAAAAAACACAATACAGCAGGTCTTCTCATTCATTAAACAGGCTTGCTTTTGTCTTTGCCCTTTCCAAAATCAGACAGCATAAGATTCTTAATAATATGATGCCAAGATATATAGGATATAAATTATAAAGAATCTAATATTTCCATGTAAGTTTATATTAGTAAAGTGCTCTGAAAACCACAACCTGATAGGATGCCTGATTGATTCTTAAATTAGTCACTTCCTGAAAAATACAAGCTGGAATTTATTACCAAAACCAAAGAATGCTTAAACAAGAGCATCTTGTAAACATCTCTGTACTCATTCTTTATCCAGGAAATGCAAAATGACTCAGCTTCAAAGAGATGATACTCCTGAAAGGGAGTATTTCAGAAGGGACAATTCTTACTGAATTTTCAGAGTTGAAAAGACTCTCTGCCAAACAAGAAATCAGTCTTTCCTTGCTCAGAACTATCATGTGCACGATTTCCATAAAAACTCCATATATCATCTTAGAGCTGTTGGTAAGAGACAAGCAGATAATTTTCTGTGGGAGATGATGACATTGGGGACACAGAGTACACCACTTACTGACATCACTAAAGACACGGAGCTCCAATCAGGTGGCATAGAGAGCCTCTGAGATGGTGAGACCTTCTGTCAAAACTTGAGAGTTTTTTTAGGCCCTATGTGAGTATTTCTCATTGCACTTTTGGTCTGCAGAATGAGTTTCTCCCAAGTGAATAACATTCTGTATATATTGTGAATACTACTACTTGCTGATTTCATGGCATTTTGAATATGTGCTCTGTGGGATGCTGCTTTAAAAAGAAAAGAAGGGTAAATAAGTTATTAATCATAATTTGCATCCATTAATTTCTTTCCATATTCGTTGACCAGAGGAAAAATGTGCCAGAGCCTTTCTGAAGATGACAAATGAAGTACAATTCAATAAAAAAGGTATGGAAAAAGCAGTGTGTGTATCTAATTCATTAAGGGAGGCATTAACATCATGATAGACCTTAGTATGAAGAAGAATAATTTTTAATTATCTCTTCTGAGCATGGTTTACCCTGAATAGCTGCAGTTTTGGTACTCCTACCACCTACTAATTACAACTGCTCCAAAACAGCTTCTAAGAACATTTTCCCTTCTTAGAGAAAGTGACTCCCACAGCTGGAAAAAAAAAATCTAGAATATTTTTCACCTTAAAATTATTATTTAGTTCAACTGAAAAATTTTGTGGCTCTATATCAACATCAGTTAATTTTTCTTATTATACAGGAACAAACCCAATTACTCTGCAGGTCTCATCTTTTTAACTTGTATTTTGTACCAAATATCAATTTTCCTAGCTGTTCAAAACGCAAAAAAAAAAAAAATCATAGATGTTTTAGGTTGGAAGGGACCTTAAAAAGTCCCTAGTTCCAACTCTTCCACCATCCACTAGACCAGAGTGCTCAGAGCCCCATCCAGCCTGGCCTAGGACACTTCCAGGATGGGCCTTCCACAGCCTCTCTGGGAAACTTGGCCCAGTGACTCACATCCTACAGTACAATAAATAAATTTCTCTCTTTTTTCTCATTTAAACGTAGTCTCAGTTTAAAGCTATTCTCCTTTGTCCTATCAATACATGCCCTTGTAAAAAGTCCTCCTCCAGCTTTCTGGTAGCCCCCTTTAGGTACTGGAAGACTGCTTCTTCATGGTCCCTGCTCTCACCATCTGTCTTCATAGCAGTGTGCTATGGCCCTGTCGATCATCTTTGTGGCTCTCCTCTGGACTCCTTCCAAGAGGTCCACATCTTCTTTATGTTGGGGTCTCCCAGGGCTGTATGCAGCATCCCAGTGGAGGTTCACCAGAGGGAAGCAGAGTGGCAGAATCACCTCCCTCGACCTTCTGGGCACACAGCTTTTGACGTAGCCAGGATGCGGCTGGGCTGTGAGCGCACATTACTGGATTGTGTTGAACTTCTTGTCAACCAGTGCTCCCAAGTACTTTACTCAGGGTTGCTCTCAATCCATTCTCCTTGCAGCCTGATCTTTTGCTTCAGATTGCCCTGATCCAGTTACAAGACAGAATCACAAAATCACAGAACAGGTCAGACTGGAGAGACCACAGTGGGTCATGTGGCCCAACCTCCCTGTTCAAGCAGGGCCATCCTACAGCACACGGCACAGGATTGTGTCCAGACACTTGAATATCTCCAGTGAAGGAGACTCCACAACCTCTCTGGGCAATCTCACATTTGCCCTTGCTGAACTTCATGATGTTTACATGGGCTCATCTCTCAAGCCTGTCCTGGTCCCTCAGGATGGCATCTCTCCTTCCAGCATAACAACCACATCATATGTTTGGTGTCATTGGCAACATTTTTGAGGTGCATTAAGCATTTCTCTCAATCTCAAACCATGCTTTTTCAGTAATTTTGGATCAACCACTAGAACTAATATATGGCTATTTTCAGGTCTCTACTCAGGCACTAGCAAAGTTGTTACTAATGTCTCAGCAATGTCACTTACATGAAATGAATGAGATTTCTGTGGACGTTGTGGTGTCTTTCTTTCCAAATTTGTAGGGAAATATCCAGTTTTAGAGATGATAGGAAAAAAACAGTTTGATCACACTCACTGAGCGAGTGGCAGCCTGGCAGATCTGCCACCGAGGCCAATCTCAGCAGCGACCGACTGAGACTCTGTGTATAACTCTGGGAATCCCAGCTCATAGGTGAAGGAAACTCGATGCCATTTGTCTCTTTTAAGTTTTCATGTCGTTTGAAGCAGCCTTCTTTATCTGCACTCCAGGGGGGAGCTAGATGCATGCAGTTCACTCTGAATAAGTGGTGAGAAGTTCACAGTTCCCAAAAATAGCCTTGTGTACAGGAGTAGCTGTGTCTCAGAAGCAGTGCAGCTCTGCTTACGTGGCATAATGCCTGCTATAGTTAGCACTGCTTAGTTGGCTAATTAGCCCAGTGAAGGTCCTGCAGGAGCACTTGCATATTATTTCCCACAGCAGAGTTAACTCAGCTACAATATCTCTGCATAACTTATCACTGTCCACAAAAAGAGCTGGATTTCGGGTGTGCCTGTATGGTGATGATCAAGCAGATATCTAACTAATATATACATTCATCTCTGTGCTTTGACCCACATTTTGCTCCTAAGCTGACTGAGTGAAAGAAGAAATTCTGTTCTTAGTTTACCTGTCTCAGGGAAACATATATTCAGTGAATATTTTGCCTTAAAAACCTCAGAACATATACTTACATATAAGCTCCATAAACTTTAACTGTCCCTTTTCAATGTTTTTATAGTTCTAAACCAACTACTGCATTTTAAATAAGTCATTACAGCAGAAGCTACAGCAAAATTGAAAAAATATTTGTATTACAGGGTAAGAAAAAAATATAAGCTTTGGAGTTTTTCCAAAATATAGGGCTCTTTTTTTATTTTTTATTTTTTAATTAATGAATTACATAATCAATTCAAATATGACTGCTTTATTACATCATTTTGACATTTAATTTACTAAAATAGTACATTATAATGATCCTAAAATATTAGTTGGGGAAATATTTCATTATCTTACCAATATAAGTTAGCATTTTTTTTCCTCATGGAATGACTTCTTTTTATGGAATAATTATAAATAAATTATTTTATTAATTCATACAGTATTTTGATAATCAAATTTCTCCTTGGAAAAAAAATATAAAAAAATGACAATATTTACTAAATTAATGAAAAATAAGTACACAAAACTTCTTATCTGGAACTTGAAAATCTTGATAGAACTTGAAATTAGGATAAATAAAAATGTTTAGAAAATTCACCCTGAGGATCCCATAGAGCATTGCTAGGTGTTTAGAAAAGGTGAGAGATTCAATGTCTATGAAATGCAGAAGGTTCATTTCCCACAGCCTTTTCCTCAGTGAAGTAATTTATTTCTGGCATAAAGAGGGGTTTAAATGTTATTTCTCAATTGGCAGATTTTTTACTCAATTTCCAGAAGTGCATCTTATTACGAAAAGTGAAAGGCAACAAAGAACAAAACTTAAGCTCTGTTTTGTAACAGGCAGAGGCAAGAACAAAGGCACCTGCACTTCTCTGAGGAAGGTTAAGAATATTTCTGTAACTGACATCAAGCAAAAAGAATAAATAATTTCCTGCACAATTCTCCAAATGCCTAATGCAATGAAAGGCAGCTGACAATCAGACTTCTGCTCTGACAACAGATGCCAAATAATTCTATGAGCTACTGAAACAGACTCATGTATGTCCCTGTTCTGTTAAAATTCAGTAAGCTTTCAATTTTACTTCTAGTTCAGCTTGAGTTAAGGAAGATCACACCCTAAAATTGCTCAAAAAAATTTTCATATGTATCTTGTCCTTAGAAATAGGGCTATGGTACCCTGGTGGTTGCTGCAAACAAGAAGTTAACCACTCAGTTTGAGATGTCATGAAGAAGGTGACTCCTCCAGCAATGGCATGACAGTCCACTGTGTGCACCAGTGAATCGAGGACAAAGCCTTGCATCAATTTTATCTGCAGTTCCCAAATCCTTAGAATCTCCAATCCTAGTGTAAAGTAAACTATATATTATGAAATCACAAACTGACAGGCAGAGAAGGTATAACCTTATGACACTTTTAAAAGTCAGTATAGACACCGTGGAGAAGAAGCCAGTCATATTTACATGAAAAAATGGCCCAGAAATCAAGAAATTAATCGTTGTCTAAGAATCAACCTCTCAGTGAATTGTAGTGCCTCACATAATTGTGAAGAAGTTCCATACAAGTTGAAATCATTTATATAATATACCAGCTCCACAAATCCATGATGTTTATGATAATTTATTCTGAAATATTTTATAAGATTAATATTATTATTTAAAAATTACAATACTGAGATATAGAATAGCTGCCATCTCAAAGATCTGATCAAAAATGTATAAATGGACTTTATGATAATGGAGGAAGGCAAGAAAATTTTCCTTTTTGCATTAGAACTTATAGGACTTGTGACAAGGCCATATTTTGGATACGTCTCCATTCATAGCCATTTGGAGGAATGTTGCAGCTCCTCATCAGTCAGGAACCCAGCAGAGTTTACCCAGTCCTGAGGCATTGTTTTCTTTCACAAGCTTTCCTTTGGGGCTTTCAAGCTATACAGTTTTCTTCTGGATTAATGACAGAATGCAGCAATTTGTTATCCCAACCAAATAGCTTTATTAGCTTTGTTCCAATCACAGGATCCAGGATCTGATGTGAAAGAGCAGCAAATATGGTTTATCTCAACTTTTGCATCGCTTTCAACACTGTCTCTCACAATACTGTCATAGTTAAACTCAGGAATTGTGGACTGGATGAGTGGACAGTGGGATGAATTTAAAACTGCTTGAACAGCAGATCCCAGAGGGACTTAATCAGTGGCACGGTCTCTAGTTGGAGGCCTGTCAAGATTGGTGTCCCCCAGGTTTCAATACTGGGCCCAGTACTACTTAACTTCTTCATCAATGACTTGGATGAAGGTCCAGATGCCTCCTCCGCAAGTTCATGGATGTCACAAGGCTGGGAGAAGTGGTCAACACCCCTGAGTGCTGTGTGGCCCATCATAAGGATCTGGAAAGGTTGGAGAGATGGGCAGAAAGGAACCATCTGAAATTCAAAAAAAGCAAATGCAGGATTCTACACCTGGGGAAGAATAAGTGCAGGCACCAGCACAGAAAAGCAGCTCGGCAGAGATGGAGCTCGGAGTTGCCCTTGTGGCCGAGAGGGCCAATGGTACCCTGGGGTGCATTAGGGAGAACACTGCCAGCAGGTCAAGGGAGATGATCCTGCCCTTCTACTCAGCCCTAGTGAAGCTCATCTGGAGTTCTGTGTCCAGTTCTGGGTTTCTCAGCACAAGAGAGACATGGAGCTCCTGGAGCAGATCCAGAGGAGGGTGACAAAGATGATGAAGGGACTGGAGCATCTCTGTTACAAGGATAGGCTGAGGGAGCTGAGCCTGTTCAGCCTCAAGAAGAGATGACTGAGAGGGGACCTCATCAATGTCTGTCAGTACCTGAAGGAAGGGTGGCAGGAGGATGGAGCCAGGATGGATTGCCAAGCAATAGGACAAGACTGCTCACTGCCAATACTACTATCATACTTCTTGCCATGTCTATAACAATATGAAAGCTCATTGAATAAAACCTTTATGAGGGATTAAGATCTTTCCATAAATTTATCCATTAATCCCATCAGGTAGACTAAACAATATCAAACTTTGCAATTCTTTCTTTCAAACTGCCATGTTTAAGCAGTTGCTGTCTACTATGCATATGAGATTTTCCAGAGCAACCTAAGATTATACCGACGTCACTGACAGCAAAGTATTAAGCTTAGTATTTACCCAATTTGTGGAATACAAATGTATCAATTGTGTATCAATTAAGACTGCACTGCTTAGACAGTTTATAATGAGAAAGAAAAATCACATGTTCCTATACTCAACTTTCTTTGTGCCAACCCATTATCTTTGTCCCATTAAAAAGCTTTATGCCATCTGTACCATCTGTGATACCAGCTGGTACACTGTTCCAAAAATATCTCTTCAATTATAGTATACTGATTAGTTTTTATATAGATTCAATTTTAGCTTTACTGAATTATAAAAATAAATTGATATCGGGGTTTTTTTTCCCATTTCTGTGATTTGATTCTAATAATAAAAATTCTAAAACTTCCTGTTCTTGAGATTTGGACATTTTATAGTTTGAAGCACATAAAATGAATTAAAGAAACAGTTTAAATGAGGTTTTAAATTAAATAAGGTACTGACACTATGTTCAAAATGAGAAAACAAGTATTTCTAGCAAAAATTTAAATATTATTTATTATCCAAAATCACAGTCATAGAACCAACTAAAAAAAATAGTATTTTTCCCCAAAATATTCCTTCTAAACAAGTACAATATTCATTAAAAAGGTAATTTTAGAAAGCTAAATGTTGGGTGATATTTTGTTTTCCTGCATAAAGATTTAACCTATCAAAATAGGGTTATTTATATAAAGTAATTGAGTGAAATTCCTTTTACAATGACATTTAATGGCAAGATTCTCATTCATTCCAGCAAGCCAAAATTCAGCATCACACAATTAAGTGAAAGGTGCACATCCTTCTGTACCCCTCACCCCTCGCAACAGGGATAAATGCTTAGATCAAATACATTACCCCTGCTTTTAAGCTGAACTACAACCACAGATATGAGTTTTATGTTATGAATACTTCCCACACAGAAATTCTGGTGTATATATATTAATTACACAGGAAGTATACATCAAAAGAACTGTACTGTGATCATAAATCCTAATAGCATTAGTTCAGCCTCCTTCTGAATATGCATTGTAGTGCAACCTTTTAATGACATGATGATGTGCTTTAGTTTGAACAGGAGTTTGTTTTGATAAGTTAATTTAATTCACGGATATTAGCTATTTACCAAATTCAAATATTCACACTTCCCTCATTTTGTGCCCCCATAACTTACTTATCCAACATTACTGAAAATCTGAACTGAAAACAGACTTCTCTCTGATGTTCATCACTGCAGTATCTGAGTGCTTCACAAACATTACTACATTTATATTCAAAATATCCCCGTGAGATGAGAGGTTATTATTATACCTACTTTCTGCAGAACAGGGGCACAGTAAAATTAAGATCAAAGGTATTGACTAATTTGAGCACTTGGTAGGAACTCATGGAAGCTCATTTTCATAATGCTTAATAGACTGCCTTTCATATATGTTCAAAGCCTAATTAGTAATGGGCAAGTGCTCAAAATTCTGCAAGTCAAACCCCAACAATTCACTCAGAAAACAATAAACATATAGTGTCAACATCTAAAATTTGTTGTAACTGACTTCTTTCACGTCACATCAGAGGAGGTTCAGGTTAGACATCAGGATATGAGGAAAAGGTTCCTCACCCAGAGGGTATTTGGGCACTGGAGCAGGCTCCTCAGAGAAGGAGTCAGTGCAAAGCCTGACACAGTTCAAGTGTTTGAAGAACACTATTGGGCACCCAGTGTGATTCTTGGGGTGTCCCGCACAGGGCCAGGAGTTGGACTCAATCATCTTTGACGAGTCTCTTCCAACTCAGCATATTCTATGATTTTATGACACAGGCGCTCTGTGGAAGAAGAAATCTGGTTCTCTAGCATAAATTAACCATAAATTAATCATATGGACCTATTTTCTTTTTGTACCCTGTTTTGTTCACTATTTTCTAAATTGCTCATTCACCAACTATGGAATTGCACTGGTTTTGTACTAAAAGTAGAGGGGTTTTGGTTTCAGACAAATTCACAGCTAGCTGCAGCAAGCTACTGTTCCGATATAATTCAAAACTAGAAGGAGATGGAGTAACTTCTGTGTTTTCTTACAGCAGAGAATGTTGAGATTCAGAAACAAAAGAATGCATTTTATGTTACTGTAGGGACACACTATGATGATTCCCCCCACTCCATCTAGGTTTGATTTTTCTCACTGGTCACTTTTCATCTGAGTTTCATCAGAAGTGGTATGAATGAAAGGATTTAGTTTAAGCAGTGAAACTATTACAGCTTGGAAAGGGTAGCTCTTGTCAACTGAATGGTCTCCAGTTAAAAAATTTTACCTCTCAACTTTGCTGTTACATTCAAGACAACTTGAACCTATGCACATGCTCAGGCCAGCAGGAGGTGATGAAACATTACTACTGCCCTAGACCTTGAGCTCTCATATTGTAAGAAATAGGTCTTCTCTACTGCTGAGAATGAGAAGCCCAACCCTTTAAAGTATCTTGCTTTTACACTCACAAGACCAAAGATAACACAAACTAAATGACGATGTAGAAAAGGACTTTAACTACTACAGGTAATAAAAGTTTTCAACTTTTTCATCTATTATAATTTTCCTTTTCCCACCCTGTATAACAAAGAAATCAGGCTGGCCTCAAACACAAGGGTTGCAGACAACAGTACAAAAAGCACACAGGTAGCTCAATATTTCCTGCATTTCTGTGACATATGTGAAGCCAAGTATGCCTTCTGCTTTCCTACACGGTATAGGCTTGCTGGCATTTGGCTGGGGTGATCTGGAAAATTCAGTTGCACTGTAGCCACATACGACTAATATTGTCATTAAGCCCACTAAACATTTAGATGGCTTGGTGAAAAACTTCACCTCCTTACTGACTTTTCCTTATTTCTTGCACACATTTCTTTCTTGAGTAAGAAAGTTAACTGAGAATGCATCTCCTTGTCAAGAGGATAATGCTACTGGGAGGAACAGAAGGGAGGTGCCAGCAGGACAGCATTACTGCAACAGTGAAAAGCCCCATATCTTCCCACTTACCCCTTTCAGGATGAATGAAGGGCAAACCTATCCTATCAGAACTGTTGCATTCCAGAACTACCAACATCACAATGCAGACTCCCATGGAAACAAAAAATTAAATTAAAGGGGGGGAGGGGTAGCAGGAGCAAACAAAGCAACATGCAATTTTGTCATTTCCTACTGTTTTTCCCTCCTTTCTTCTGCCCTAACTTTTCACTTCCGAGATATGCTGGTTTTCCTTTCATTTTGATCTTTTTTGAAAAGTTATCCTGTCACAGTGATTCAGCATGACAAAAACAAAACAAAACAAAACCAGACCAAAAAACCCTGGTTTTGCACACTTCTTTTAAGAAGCTGCTTCTGTCAGCTACCTTGATCTGCAACAGAAGTGCTCCTTCCATCTAGCAGTTGCAGACCCTGCTAGGCCTCCTTGGAGATAAGAAATGCCTAGTCATAACCCCTCTTCCTGACCTTCTTATCTCTTTGTAAGACTTTGGTTACATTCCCTTGGCCCTAAACCATTGGCTACATTCCCTTGACCATTACACTACTGGCTCATTTGCCAAACCCTACTAACGCTATAAAACCCTTGCTTCTGCCCAGTTTGGCAGATGAGCTGGTCACTGGACACCCCTTCACAGAAGTTGCAATAAATGAATCTGTGGAACCTCCATGCCACTCTCTCGTCTCTTTCTCCCTGAGTCAGCCATGGTGAAAACTAGCAAGCTAGATCTGGAATCACAAAAGAGCTGGAAATCAGCTAAAGAGCTAAACCGCCTGTGTCAGGCTGTGCTTGCTAGGATCAACTGGCTAGGAGCCTGCTGGAGATCTCCAGGACAAGCAGTTCCTCTCGGGACCTCGCTATCCGGGAACTCTGCGGCGTCTTGGGGGTCAGAAGAAACCCCTGGGCCTGGCCAGCATTACTTCCTGTCACAGGATTTCTTCCAGGAACACATGCTTGCAAATGCAGTTGTGTTATACTGCACTAATACCCAGTAAATTTGGTAAACAAAATGCAGATCTCACCAACCACCACAACAAATTCAGTTCTTTATGAGCCATACAATTAATAAAAAGACATTAAGAGCTCTCATTTAATCTGGAAAACTCTCAGTATATTTAGTAATTTAAATTGCTGGAATAATGCCCAGAGGGAAAGTGGTAAGATATTTAAAGATTTATTCCATTTTCTAAGTATGCCATGAATATGAAAGTCCTTCCACTTAATCCAATATGCTTCTTTGTCCTATTCGTTTTGGATTGATAAAGTGTTTTTAAATAAAAAATCAGCATTTGGCAGACATGGTAAAAATCAAAGATAATGTGAGTACAGAGACTTAATAGGAATATATATTGGTTTCTTATAGGATATATTTAAGTTTCCAAAAGTAGTGAACCTCTACTATTTATTGCATTCCAAACCTTGCTAGATTGCTAGAGCTTAATTTTTAGGTAACAGATTTTCAATAAATTAGGAACACTTTTCTTCTTTTTAAAACTGGGACACTGATCTTCTTGTAAAAACTAAGGAAAATATGGGGAAACAAAATGAGACATCAGATTCTCCAATGGAAAGGTCAGAACTTCATAGCTTGCTTTCATCTTCAGAGAACATAATTTTTATATTGTAGTGTGATTAATAGTTTTCAAATATCTGCATAATATTGAAGTAATAACTCAAATTTTGCTACAGAAACAAGAAGAATTAAAGAAAATTATATTTCTGAGAACTCGCTGATTAAAAAGTAGTTAATCAGCTTTCCTTACATTCTTCAGCTCAACTGAAGAAGATGGTAGGATTGTTTAATAGTTTAAACTGACTGAACAATAAGTTGATCATTGATAAGTAGGATTAATGATCTCAAAAAAAAATCAATTTTCACTATGCAGAGTTCAGAGTGACATTCCTGGAAAGGTTCCAGCTAGCTTGATGGTTCTTCATGCTTTTTATACAAAAAGAAAACAGAAAACACACATTTGCGATGATTCTCTTAATTAGAGCAAATTTAAAATTCTGCATTCTTAGGACAGTTACACAAACTGCTTTGTGCTAATACTGGTCAGTAGGAAGAGAAAGAGACACAGCAAAATAGCTAATGAGTTCTGCAGATGCAGAGTTTTAGGTAGCAACAAGTTAAGGCTTCATCTTCCAGCACCATGTCCCTCCTGATAACGGCGGTGCTGGAATTAGAAAGGTGGCAATTGCAGGAGACTATAAAAATCTATTCTGACATGAAGGAAAGAAACCTCCAAAAGAAAAGGAGAGACAGACCTTGCTGCGTAACGTTTATATATCCAGGGAAGCATAAAGAAGAAACTCCATGAAGTGATACACCCACATCTTTCTGAGCCTTATTTCTCAGGGGTTCATTGTGGAGCATGTTTTTACCCTTTGAATGTCAAACCCTAAGGAAATCTGATTTCCATGGAATACCATTCTCCTTACAAAACAGGAACATTCACTCTAAGGAGAACTGGCTTCATAATCTGCACTTTGCAACTTGCATCTTTGCATCAAGCATCTTTAAAAACTTAGTAATGGATAATACTTTTATAGACACTAATAACTGTTTCAAGACCTCTAAAGATGTATGTATGAATTCTTCCCAGAATAGTGGCGACTGCAAGACTTCAGCCACTTTATTTTAGAATTTCAAAATGTTTAAAAACCTTTTAAATATAGAGTAAAGTTGCAAGATTTTTTGTAATGACTGTGGCCTCCAACTAATAACTTTAAAACTTTAAGAATCAAAAGCATCATAAGATAAATGTTCACGGACTGTTTCATATGAGAAATAAAGCAGAATGACAATTAAACTGGGTCAATCCAAAAAATGATGTGACATAATTTTATACATACGGAAGTGTATGTCAGACCCTCACATTTTCATTAGCTACAGCAATAGTCAGTTTAACAAGTCTCTACACAATGACACAGTAAAGCCCCTTTTCAAAACATTAATCATTGTGGAATGATTCTAAATTGTGAGAATTTAGGTTTTTCCAATTCCCTTTTTAATGTTCCTAAATAGTACACCTTCCTGTTAATTTGTAACATTAACTATTACTGCTGCCCTGAAGAGAGTATTAGAAGTCTTATTTAGATCACATCTCTCCGTGCTACAAATTTAAAAGAAAATTACACTCACCAGGGAGAGTCTCTAATTTTATTGCCATGATTTGACTTTCAGAGTTAGCATTTGGCAAGAAGGGAACAAACTACAAGGTACCCCTTTTTGCCACGTAACTTAATACAAACTCCTTTGTCTGAGATTATAATGTTTAGTGTAATGCAAAAGAAAAAAAATAAAAAATAGATTATCCTCCTCATCTCTTTTCTTAGCATTTTTAAAACAGCTTTTTAATACTCAGTAAATATATACAACTACATCTTTATTCCAAAGTGAAGAATTATTTAGCTAAGAATATAATTCTATATTGGTTTCAAGGAAAAAAATTGGAATAAAGAAAAATGTCCACTGAACAACACTTTTACATTTAAATGGACTATATTCACATTTTCCATCCTGTTCATTGATTTTAAAGGATACACAATGCATTCGATATTTGTTCAGAAGGTAAAACTTTCAAAACACAAAATGGATCATTTGCACACAGTGCCAGAACATGAAACCTTGAATTATTAGAGACAAATTTACAGTTCATTGAAATTGAAGAAATACTCAAAGCAATATTGAGCAATGCTCATTAATTATGAAAAAAAAAATATCATTTGAAGACACAAAGTGAATAAGTTTTTCGCCCTTTCTGTTTTCCTGGGTCTAAGTTCTGGGTAGCAAATTTACTTCAGGATAACATGAACACCAAGAGCAGCAGCATCAAATTTTAAAACATTTTAATAAATATTTCAAATAGATGAAGTGGACTAAACATTGCTTGTTTTGAATTCTCAAGCAATTTTTTTTTATAGGTTTTACAAAATAAAGATTTCTGTATTGCCTAAAACCATTAAAGGTTCCATTTTTACATCAATTTCTATGTTTGTGTTCAGAGCATAAAATCTCAGATATGTTAACCTTTTCAGTCATTAATACATGCAGTAATAGACTGCAAAGCCTCATTTTTCAGCATTCAAGAAATATTGCAAAGGGTTATGATCTAAGTATTTACATGCTGAGCACCTAGAATGGAAAGGGGAAGTGGCTTTGGCAAGGGACACAGTCCTCGGTCTCTCCACAACTTCTCTATCAATCCCTTCCTCAATCCCTACTTCTTTTTCTTCTCTTAGAGGCTTTCAGAATCAAAATTGCAAAGCCATGTGAACTGCAGTTCTATAGGCACCTAGGGCAAATGTTTCCAAATGCCCATAAAAAGGTCGTCTCATGTAAATCTGTGATTTCAACAGAAACCAAAAAATGCTCAAAGCATCTGTGAGAAAGCTGAGGGGGAAAAATCCCACAAAACTACAGGATGTAGTTTGAAATGACAGGAAATAAAAAGTGACACATCTGACAGGCCATAAAAATTCAATTACTGGACAAGTTAAGAACTGAACTGTGTATCAGCCATGCTTTAACAGAGAACTGTTAGTAAGAGCAGTTGCTAGGAAAAGGGAATTAAGTCACGAGTATATAGTATTCCTGATACTGAATATTTATTATTTACTGGCAGGTTTTTTTTGACACTTTTATCTACACAATTTATTTCATATTTTTCCTGTAAGGAAGGTTAATTAGGAGCAGGAAGATTTTAGGAACTATCACTGCATACACAAGCAAACAAAAAAGATGTTTTTGCTTCAATAATCAAGTTATGGAAAAAAATCCTGTTTCATGAATCATGATACTTTCTAATAAAGGTAGTTGAGGCTTTGATAGTGAAATGCAAATCACGTATGGAGTCCTGATGTCATCACTTTCTACCTTACATGTTGTCTTTGCCTCATCACTTCACTGCTAAGAAGAAAAGCTCACAGCAAGTAATACTAGAAGACATTGGAAAATATTTCAGTCCAAAGGACCCCTATCCTATATGAATAAACGTTTTTGTTAATTTTTAAGAACTAGTGGAAAAGTTTTTCATGGTCTTTGAGAGACCATGAGATGTGACTGGATTTCAAAGCAACGGTCTTTGTCCTATTTGCATAGGACAACCAAGGGCAAATAGACCACAGGAGGAAAACTACTACCCTGTTCACATGAAGTCCATATTCAAATATCTGGTACTGGCAATCTTCAGCAGGAATTTTTTGAGCTATTCAAGTCTGAGACAGTATGAAGTATTCTAGGCAGAGCAGAATTTTAAGTAGATCTGAAATAACTTGGGCTATTTTTTCCATATATACTTTGTCAAATGTACTGTTTGACAGGGAAAAACACACACAATTGATTGAAAGCTGAAAATTATTCCTAAAGCACTCATACCTCAACTCATAAATATGTGATATGAGGAAACACAATGTAACAAACACGAATAAACAGTTGATCATGTGTAATATTTTTAGCAGAATGAAATGCAGAATCAGCAGTACAATACCACCAAATTTATTTTCATGATAGACAACTTGTTGTCCTCTTGGTGTTTCTCATTTGCATTTTACAAAATCTGCAGCAAATGTATATTCATGGCATAGAATGATTGTGAAAGACTCATAACTGCCCTAGGTTAGCTGAGGAGGTTGCCAGTTTAGTGAGGGCATACTTCAGCACTGCCCATTTTTTAAACTGATCATTTAAAATTGAAAGATTTCAACACGTCCTTTGAACTTGGGCTCAGAGTTTCTTGCAGCACCAGGCTCTCACTGATGCATTCCTGGCACTGTCATAGTCTGTTCCTCTGGCCTCAGTTACAAGATACCTGCTCTCTGAAACTACTGTCTGATGGAATTAGTCAAATTACAGAGCCTTGAGCATTCATTATAATACTGTGTTTAGTAGGAAACATTTCCCATTAACAACCATGTTATTACATTTACTTTTCTTTGAAATACAAGAAGGTGTTGTTTTTGTTTTTTTTTCATTCTCTTGATCACCTTTTTGAAAATGCACTCGTGCATTGAATCCATGCTGTTTAAATCCTGCATCAAAAACGGTTGACTATAATTATCTTCCTGGTACTTATGACACAACATTCTTCTTATTTCCAGATTTTGAAATAGGAAGAGCAGGAAGACACCCCCAGTGTGACAATATTCTAAAATTCTATCATAAGAGTGAAGATTTTCCATTCTGAAAAGGAGTTAAATCATCCCAACATTGCAGTAAATCAAATATTTATTTTCCTGCTCCAAATTCATAAAGGGAAACTTTTTCTGAAAGAATAATTAATTCTATGAAGCTAAAACATGTTGACAAACTCAGTTGCAAGATTATACAAATAAACTAAAACATTAAAAATTAATTGTAGAGGAGAAATAATATCTGTTTTAAAAGAAAGATCAAATACCACTACTTTCCAGCATTTCCAGCTGCAAACTGTTACAAGGACAGTAAATCACCAAACAATCTGGTATTTAGAGCTATCTTGATTTTTTAGAAATATGAATAAAAATGTCAGTTGTTTTTTAAATACTAAACTGCAAGTTTCAACTGTCTAATGACTATTTTTATACCACCCTACCAGTGTGAGTTAGCTTAAGATAACCAATGGGGAGTCGGATTTGTGTAAAAGAACATCTAAGTGGGAATGAGCCACCACAATATGATTTGCAAACACACTCTCATTCTTCCAAAAGAAAGCAGTGTCTATTGAGCAAGCAGCTCTGTAGCCACATGCTTTAGTTCCTACAGCACTGTAGTGAGTACTAGGAATGCTCTATCATTGCAGTCCAACAAAACCTATTTGGCCAGTGATGTCACCTTGGACAACAGAACTGAAGAAAGTACCTCAGAATGTCTGTCTTCTTGATACTGATAAATATTCAAACCTTCTTGTAAAGGTATCCCCATGGGAAGATGCTTTCTTTCATTTGGTACTACATGAAGCAAAAATAATAGCTTTATTTTGAGTTAACTATGTGTCAGATTCTGATTTTTGTCTCTGCCAGAGTAACCCAGAGTTACCTTACTGAGCCCGATTTTACAGTGATTCATCTGTCTGCTAATTCACCTTACCAAAGTAAAATAAATCCTTAATTCTATCATGACCTATTGACTGTTTTAACACCCTTTTTAGAGGTGCAAATTATTAGCCAATTTGAAAGTATTGAAGAATCAGACCTATAAACTTCAATGCAACTTGCTTTAGATTCACCTATCAATTCTAAAGAGGTGATTGCTTCAAGATACTGAGATTGATGATAAAGAATCCAGTGAAAAAAATTCTAAAAGTTCGCATGAACAGAAGGATGAGTGTCCTGAAAGAGTTACAGAAAACCTATTTTTGCATCATTAGCTCAAGTAACAATAAAAAAAAAAGCACAGCTACAACTTGATACAATAATAGGAAATCAAATTTGTATTTAGCAAACCATAATATGAATGTGATTAAAGCAGCCATTTGTTGAAAAAATTAACTTAAACCTTTAATAATAAGTGGCTGAAAATAGCTACATGTTTATGCTTAAATTAAAAGGCATATGAAGCATTTATTTACTTGGACAATGCAGAGATCAGTGCAGTTTAAAACAAGAGGTAGGTCATATTTAATCAGAACATTGTTTCTAAAGGCTGGAACTAAACTACTAGAGCATAGCCTTTAAAGTGAACATATATTGGATCCACGAATATCCACAAATTGGATACAAATTGTATACACTGAGGACCTGGTTTGGGGTTTGTTTGTTTGGTTTTTTTTTCATAAACTTTGTACAGGGAATGAAAAATGCTGCCAAAATAGAAAAATAATTGTTTGGGGCAGTGTTTTTTTCTTCCGTTTTTACATAATATTGCAAAGTACAAATACAATGGTAAAAAAGAATAAAATTCTTAACTGTTTGTATGCTCCTGAGGGAAATAATTTGACGCAGATTAACCATCCTTTCAGGATAGTTACTGTTTAATTTATCATTCATAAAAGAGCTCAGCTTTCAATGGTGAGATATTTCACAGACAACTTCTAATTTAAAAAAAGAACCATTTCTTTCAGTATTTATTAATAAATACCGTACATAACATCATTATGTGAAAATGTGACAGAATGTTACCTTTCTCCATTTCCTCAAAGACAAAGGGATTGATCAAGTAATTTCCATGCAAATCTGCTCTGACAAAAATGAGAGGAGGTTTTACTCATCAAAACAGAATTTTAGGTTGGGCCCTGATAAATTGATACATCTAATTTCTGGGATTTTACAATTACTCATTTATCTTCTGACTGAAGGATTTTTTTTTTCTGCAGACCATGTATTTTTATGTGATGCAAAATGAATACTCATGCAGTATAATTATTTTTATCACATTATGATAAAGCACCTCAATCAAAGCTGTACCATTTTTAATGTCTTTGCACAATAGACTTGAGACAGCAGAGACTTTTTGTACCTGTAACATGACTGATGTTAAATTCAGTAATACCATGGTATCAAAAATTCAGAATTCTTGGAAAGACAACAATTTCTCCTACGCTAAAATTTTCAATAGAAAAGGTACCTTTAGAGCTCAAACTTTTCCAAGCAAAAATTCGCTTTATCAAGCAGCAATTCCTAAGGATTTTCTTACAGCTTGCAGGCTTCTGAGGATACTGTTGCAAATCTTCATTGTCTTCATGTGTTTTCTTCTGAGGGGCTAACACTTCCATCCTAAACAAAAACTTAACCTTTAGTTTTCCTGCAGGATATATATACATATATATATATAGAAGGGGTGGGGGGAGGAGGGGAAGAGAGGAGATGGACTTGAGGATAAAGGGAAAATATTTAGAATTTCATTAACCATTCTCAGCTCATACATTCCTAGTATTAATTAAGTGAAATTAGTATATTTATATTCCTTTGTTTTTCATTATTTATCTGGAACATTAATGTATTTGTCAAATAAACAGATGGGGTAAAATCAGATTTTATCTACTATTTTTTAAAACTGATTTTAACTTACATTATAAAAATTATATAATATCTCTAGATGGTAAATAAATATTTACCTCTTACCTTAGCCAGTTGTTTAGGTAAAGGAAATAATGTAATCCTCTATGCATGAACCTATTATCCTTCCTATCTTAGCTTGCCTGACATCAGTGTCATAGAGGAGAGCTGCATTCTGAAAGACAGCTGCTCTACCCAGAAAAGATGAATAGTTGGGATTCCGTGCTGCCTTAATGCCACTGTCACTCAAGTGCAGAAAAGCAGCTGAGCCACTTAAAGCCAGTTGCACGCTTGGGGACCATTTCTCTACACTACCTTCTCATTCACACAGGCAGACCCATACATTTCTGCATGGCATTATTTTCCTTTGTAGACTGAGGCTCTGAAGAAGCCAGAGGCCGTTAGCAGCAACCAACACTGTCCAGGACCTAACCAAAGCTCTGCTCAGTGGCTACAAACCAAAGAAAAGGAACCTACCCAGCGTTCCAGGGCTTTGGTGCTACTCCAAGGTCACGTAGGAGTCCTAAGCAGCATTCCTGTTTGCTCTTCAGCGAGCTCCAGCCAGAGATGCTGAGGAGATGGCTGCTGCTGAGGCCAGACCCACCCTGCCAGCCGCAGCAGCCCTTTGCCAAGCAGCCATAGACTGCACCAGGGGAGCCCTCTGATTACAAACAGAAGCTGTGCCCAGCCTGTGGCAGGACACCGAAGTGGCCCCTTTTCCCCCCTCCTCTTTTTCCTCTCACACTGTGCTCTCAGATACAGTCAGAATCTAACAATACTAAACATGATTTCTAAAGGCAAAAAGTAGGAAAGTGTCAAAGAAAAAAAAAAACAACACACCAGAGTTTGATAAACAAAGCTGACTTTTTAATTGTAAACCTACTGCTTCCTAAAGAAAGCAAGTATAATCGAACATAGCAGCTCACTGCCTTCACTTCCATTAGTATGCAAAACACACAAAGGATGCAAAGGAACAAGTATCCACTTTCTGCAATTAATTTTTTATAAGATATTGGAACTCAAAGTTTTTTTAACCAGTCAGCTTCCCTTTGAACTAAATTAATCTTCTTGCCAATTACATACATTTGCAACTTTTATGTTTGTGGAGTTTCCTGTGGACATTTGAACTACAGCTTATGTTGCTTTGTGCAAAATGTTACAAACAAACACTCATACCTATCTGTAACAACTGGAGACATCTCAGGTCTATCCACACAGTAGGACACAGGCTAGGACAGTAATTCTAACTCTGGAAACAGCCTATCAATCAACTGTAAAAAAAAAGCTGTCAGTAAATTCTGTCCATAAAAACAGGGAAGCATTTCCCTCCAGATTCACATCTAAGGACATATTTCAGGCCCATTACTGTTTAGAACTGAACAACACTTGAATTTGCACTGTTGGAACAATACTTGCTGGTATAAGGTCCTTTGAGTCTTTAGCATGACACAGCACTCCAGACATGGCTGTATTCCCATCACAAGCTGCTACCAAAGTAAGCTGAATTTCAGTATGATAACAGTTTCTGAAACTTCTGAAACTTCAGCAGGAAAACCTCTTTTAGTTTAAGCATATTTCATAGGTTTTTTATCTTATATCTTTCAAAAGTGGCATTCTGGGAATAAATATTAATTTTAAATTAGTGTTTACTATGCTAAGAAATACATTTTCACCACACAATATTCAGTCTGGATTTCCAGATAATTACTGGAAGAGGATTTTGATTTGCAAGAACAAAACATGAGTGTTAGTTATTACACAGAAATAACAGCTATTTTTAAAAGAGAATGCTCTCAACTACTCCTACATCCTATTTTTGAATGAAATTAATGTACTCTAGAAACTAGAGGTCATCCCTTTGAACACTGGAGGTTCTCTTCTGATCAGCCTGTGCAAGGCATCTGCAGAAAGTCGCCCTTCTTTTCCATGAAATACATCTATATTGCTCCTGTCAGCGCAAGGAGAAAACCGATCCCATGCCCACGAGCATGGAATAGAGCACCATGCAGTATAGCTCCAAACAGCTAAAACTTGAAAATGTTGTTAATGTAATTCAAGTTCAAGTGTTCTAGATATAAGAAAAACTGCCTGCCCATGTAACAGTCAGCTATAAAATCCCTAACGTTACAGCTCAAAGGCCAGCTCTCACAACACACTGTCACACTTCCCAGAGGCCCTCATCTCAGAGATTCATGAATGCACAGGGGTGTCAATGGGGAACCAGACACAGGAGATGAGACTAGCCTCTGGGAGAATGATTCCCATGATGGGATAATAAACAGGGATGTGTACTGCCTAGACATGGAGCAACTGTTCACATGCAATGGGAGAGGCTTATTGGATATGCTCCCACATTAGTATTTGAATAAAATCTTCAGGAGGTACAAGAGTAGAGAGGAGTTCTGCCAGAGATTGAAAGTATAAATGCACAAATTCGATATCGCTACTCAAAAGGGAATGGAGAGGTAGAATCCTTGCTGAAATCTTCAGGGTTTGCTTCTATGCACATGAAAACCATGTCTTACTTGCCACAGATAGGAAGAGATTCACTTGAGATAAATCTCTAGAACGATGTATTTTTTATAAAACTGGTTCAGAAGATGTAAAGATGTTCAGACTGCAGTATATCTGTTTCCTTACTTCAAACCTTAATCAAGTCCACAGCAATTTTCTTCTATAATAGAAGTGTACATGAATCAGAAGTTCTGTGCAGTACTAATCATCATGCTGTAATTTTGTAGTGAGTTTAAAATAAGCTTAAGCTGTAGAACACTAAACTTTAGGGTACCACTGAATTTTTTCAAACAAATGATGCTGTACTTCATATAATCATAATAATGATTTAGAAAAGGAATTAACATCACCCTTCTGAAGCTTTGCTTTTGATTTACCTCCTTCTCCTCTTCAGATTGTGTGCTCTTTGAGGAAACGAAATGCATTAACAGTGAACTCCACATTTACAAACCCAAGGACTATAAAAAATATATTACACACAACGTTAGAGAAAAACTGGTCATATTGTACGTAACATGAGAAAAGCACATGTGAAAAGTGTATTAATCGAGGCTGCACAAGATCCTTTCTTTCAAAAAATACAGTGAATCATTCCATAATTTAGGTGAAATTTAAAGGGGATTTAAAGAGCACTCAACAGAATCTGAAGAACTTCTGGATCTGGGAATGGGGAGATTTTTCAACTGGGAGTGAGTAGTAAAACAGGCCAGAAAGAAAATAAACAGACCTATGCACTAGTGGGAGTACCAAAAAGACATATGTGGAGCAATAATCTGCAAAAAACCTGAAATACCTTTGGTCTGAGCCCTTACATGTTACTGCAGCAGTCACCAAGACCCTGAATTCTTCCTGAGCACATAAGCAAGTCAGGAGGGCAAGCTGCAGCTTTAACAGTGCACAGAGACAGGGACTGCCTAAAGAAAGCAGGTTTTCATTATTTCATGTTATTGGATTTTATCTGTAATCAGATACACCCAAAAGCAAAGCTGGGTTTTTGTATAAATTTTTTTTAATTTCCTATTGATGGTTAAATAACTACTTTTATGAGTGATCTAAAGTATACAAGCTAAACACTCCAGAGAGTCACAAGCTGATGAATCATATAAGGTCTGTGTGATGCCACTTAGCTACAGATATTTTGAGCAATACGTGTTCTAACTACAAGGAAACGTTTTCTAGTTGGGTGTAAGTGGACATGGGTGTATGAAGGTTGCCTTAATACTGCTTGATCACATTTGATCTTTGGATAAATGAAACTGAACTTTATAATGATTCATGGAAAACTGTATAATTCTTCCCTCAATAATGAAATAGCAGCTGGAAAGAGCAGAGGCTTCAGAAATAGCTCAGGAATATTCCAGATGAAACAGTCAAAACTGGCATCTATATGGGATTTGGAGTGAATCTTTACAGAACTGTCTAGCTGCATTAGCTGACTACTCTAGCACAAGTATTTCAAGAACTTTCATTGATGACTGTAAAGAAATTGCTTAACTTCAACAAAGCTAAATTAAACCAGTGATGTCTGCTGAAAACTTTGGGCCACTAGAGATTTCAGCTATAAATTGTGAAATGAATACGGAAAAATAGGGCAAGCTTACAGAATCCAGCTCTGGATGAATGTGTGGGTGACTGCTGACATATTAAGGAATATTACAATGAGATGCTTCGGAGAAAATGCAGGGTTTGCTTTGATTTTGTTTTTCTCAGCAGAGTCAAGTTTCAATAGTATTTTATGATACCTGATTTTGGTAGACAGAAGAAAGGATTTGTGAGTGGAAAGGAAAATTTCATTCTCTTTCTGTAGAATGAAAAATGGAACAGAAAAAGATACCAGAAAAAATATATCAGCTATTTATTTACCCTTCACTGTAAACCACTCTCTAAGGTTTTGCTGTTGCATTAACTTGAACTTCATTTACATATTTTTTATCCTTCTCATCCCTTGTTTGTCTATTTATAGGAAAAAAAAAGGCAGTTGCATAAATACCAGGTAACAAAAGGTGTATGCTTCTATATTGACTAAAATTTGAGGTTCTGCTTTTGCCAAAAAGAAAAATGTAAATTTTAATTTGTCTAGAACACAGGGAAGAGTTGAGCAGTCCTAGTCTCTCTGGAAAGTCTGTGGGAAGCATTTGAAAATATACTACACAAGTATACGGGAAACTGCTCTTTGTTTTTTTCTCATCTCATAAAGGTCATCATCTTTCATATATAAAATATCTATAGGTCTTGCCTGTTCATGCACAGTGAATCTCTGTATTTCAAATGAGAAGTGGGAATAGTGGGGCAGACTGCTCCAGAATTCTTTGGGTTTTTTTTAACTCTGAACATTTTGCTGGGACAACACAGTTTAATAATTGATTTCAAGTTGTATTCAGGTTGTCTGGCTTAGAAGGAAAACATCTGTGCTCCCAGGTGTTATCTCACAATGCTGTATGGGTCACAAAACACCTGGTGATACCTGCCAACAATGAATTGACTGCATTAAGAACAATCAGCAACATAACCAAGAGCAAAAATTGGTGGGTGGGAATTTTAGAGAGCTCCTTCGCTATGCCAGAGGAATTTTATGTCATAATGTGCCCTCTTGGTGTTACAGGTATACAGGGTTGAGCTCTCACTGGATGACTCAGTAGCCAAACTAAGCAGAGAGAAAAAGCTTACCTCCTGTCAGACTATGGTGATAAGAGGCATGACAGTCACTGTGATATTAGTAGAAAGGATTTTAATGTTAATCCATTGTTAATGGTAATTAAAACATTCCTGCTTGCTACTAGCAGTTGTCTGGAGTGCATATGTCTACTCCCCTTGGTTAATGTTGCAGGGAGTTTTAGATTTCAGTGTTAATAAATATCTCTCAGCAAAGAGAAACAATCTATTTACTGGCAAAAAATAGTGTTTTATGGCTGCCAAGAAGCTTTCTTGTCAACATATTAAAGACTGAATTCTTACAAGACTTCTTACAGGTACAGAATAATACTCCATTTTCCAAAATTACAGGAGGAAATTGGATTAATGAGAAGAGATAAAAAGGATATGGAAGCCCTAAGAAGTCTTTTAGTTATTTCTAAAAGTTTTTTCATAGGTAATTTAGCAAATTTGAACAACTGCATGCCATTGCTATGAAAGGATATGGCCCTTACAAAATATTTTTTTAAAAACTAATCAGTAAAAATCGCATAGATGAGAAGACTACCTGGGTTGAGTATTCCAAAGCTGAAAAGGTCCATCCTCTGCCACCGAGAGGGACTCGGACAGAGGGAGGTCAGAGATAACTCGAGTAAGGCAAACGTGCCAGGACCGATCCACTTTCTCTGTGAAAATGGTATGCTCTGATACTTAAAAAGGGTAGCAATCTACCAGAAAATGCCATCAGTATCATAGCACATGAAGAATTAATGAGTCTATTGGACTGTTTAACATCCTAAACACTGATTTTTTATCTCAGAGTCACAGGATGAATATACCCAAGACCCATATGTCTCCATACAAATAGGTACTTTTTTTTCTACATCTGTATATCATCATGCTTCAACAAGAAAAACTCCTATTTTAAAAGACTGAAAACTGAAACAGATGAGAATAAAGCTTTATGAGACTAATCATGGTAGCTTTGTTTTCAAATTATGGTGTGGCTTAGTGTATAATTTGTCAGAAATATTGATAGATCAAATCGCTTCTTTACAACTAACAGAATGGGAGACTAGTCCCAAATAATATGTGAAATAATGTTTTCTGTACCAAAAGAAGTATCATAAGAGTATAACTTTGGGAAGGATGGACAAAAAGTAGGGGAAATTAAAACAAGCAGATTATTGGATTAACTTCTGTAAACCTATGGAAATGCCAAAAAAATTGTAAAGAGAAAGTTCCACTAGAATTTGTTGAAAATTATTTGCTCTTGGCTTGAGCTGTTATTTTCACAGGTTTTACAAGTAACCATATTTATCAGGAGCAGTATTAATCATATTTTGTGCTTTACAGTAATGATAAAATTGTGAACAATGTTGTATAATATATAATGCATATGCTTTGCTTTGTAACAGTAAGAGGTATTCAATTTTAAACTGGTCTCAAGCTTACTATATGGAGTGGATACACTCCCTTCCTGCATCTGCCATGACTTCATTTATGATTCTACATCTGTTGTGCTCACAAACATTAACATAAACAGCAGAAGACTCCCAGTTAACTCATAACTATCAGAACTCCATTTCAGATGATCACAGCTTTGGAAAATGCTTCATTTTGCTTTTTGCTCAGGCTCCTAATCAGCCCAATATTTGGCAAAATACCCCTAGAAACAAACTGGAATTTCCTTTCTCTGTGGACCTTTATCATTTACATATCATTTACACCTAAAGAAACATGAAATAAACTTTCCATCCTTATTTTGTGGCACAGAGTTTCCAAAAAGCGGCAAGAATAAATTTGTCCAGGACACATAAACAATTTTTCTTCTTTCCATACGTATAGGTCACCCAGTACAGGACAGAGAAATTATGTTCAATCCTCACATAACCATTTAACTAATTTTTTTATAATGCCACAGAATTAAGAACATATGCAGTAAACCTCACAGTGATTGTGACTTACTTATGAACATCTAAGTAGTTTTGGAAGCAGTGAAAAACATTTGCTATTAGCACACACTGGTAACAGGAACCATCAACTTACCATCAACTCCTATCCCCAAAAAAGCTACTTATCAGAGACTGACCTGCAGATGGGGATGCACTAACAAATGAAGCTGACTGAACAACGGCAAAACATTTCCATGACTCCTTTTTTCACCTCTGTGTTTATATAAACAATTTATTACTAGAATCTGAAATCATTATTTCTATGGTATGCTCTCCTTAATATGAGGTACTTTCAGACATAAACAGCTTAGAATAAGAAAATGTTATAACAAATCATCTAAAAATGAGTTTCTTACTGCTACAAAGCAATCATCATTGCTGTCTTTTACTCACTGAACAACAGGAACAAAATCTGAATGATTTCAGATGTTATAATGCCATGTTGATACATAAAGTTTTTCAGATGGTTAAAGAAGAGAGAGGAAAAGGGGTGCATCTGAGCAAATAATGGACTATCTGAAATGAGAAGCTTCTAAAAATTTATTTGACTCTGAGAAGTATTTATCCATAATATGATCACTGAAGAAGGAGCTTCAGGAAACAGAAGAATGCCACTGCACAATATGCTTGGGAAGAGAAGCCAAAAAGATCTGATATTTCATTTGGTTTTGAATAAAATTGATTATAAACCAGGAGAAGTTTTATGATTTCATATTTCAGTAGAACATAACTTCTACATTTCCTCCAAAAAGACACAGAAGCCTCATTTACCAGGGATATACACATTGCTTGGAGACAGTATCCATGAATCAGTATGAACATATTTGTCACTTGGATCCTTGATGAAGTATCAGCTGAACTTTTAAATGACCTTCCGTATTCAGAGAAAGCAATGCAGACCTGATACAAACCTGAATTTTTAGGCTGACACATAATGTTGCACTAAATAAAATCACACTGAAAACTATAATCTCATTAACCTAATATGCTTATGACCTTATGCTAAGCAAAATAATGATAAACATCTCAGAGAGAGTGGAATAGAAGAGAAAAGAAAAGGTATTTCCAGATAGAATTTAAAGCTGTTTATTTGGATATACATGCAAAACCAACAAAGTTATGAAGTAGATGAAATAAAAGTACTGGAAATTTCTGAATTTTAATACAGGCTTTCACATGTTCTAATAAAATTTTATTCTTATTAAACTGTTTGAAAATAATTTATATTTTACTAGATACAAACAGCCTAGAAGATTGAATAAAGGCTGAGAGAATATAAATTCAAAATATAATCAACTGCACTATATTGAGCTCACATCATTAATGCTTGATTTTGTGATATGCTGAGCATTTCCAGCTCTTACAGTGGATGGGAGAGCCATGTAGTGTCCAGCATTTTCCATGATCAGACTCAGGTGATTATCATACACTGAAAAATCATCACTCGAAATTATTTTTATCTTTTTTTCCATCTATGATTTCTTCCTCAGTTATCCTACAGTGAAACCAAAAATGATATCACATTGCAATTCGCACTGTGGTAAGCTGAGAGGAACTCAGAAAGCATAAAAAATACTGGCAAGCAAGGAAGTTATTTATTATTTAAAAATGTAATAGGAGGAGCCTTTTTAGGCAATTTTTGGGTGACTACATTCTATACACTGCATTTAATCACATTACCACTTAGTAAGTTCAATTACTGAGTGAGGTGTTTTTGCTGCTCCATGTCAATAATTTACCTGAATTACTGTATCTGTTAACAGTCAGCAAGTTAAAACTGTCTCTTCAGAAACATCCAGTAACTTTATTACTTCTAGGCTGCCCAGCAATGTTTAGCCTTCACCACATTAGACAACATCAACACTGGTGAAAAATAGTTGCATGTACCATGGCCACTAATAAAAGCATTCCAGTTGTTTCTAAATATCTACAGGCCAAGCTGATCAATACTTGCAATTTAGGTTCAAGCTGAACCAGCATCAGGTAGGCTGTCCCCCACCACTAACCCTTTGGGCCACCCATAGAATTTAAAATGATTACTTTATAAAGATTTAGTGTGTGTTGTGAACATGCCTGACAGCAATGGAATTTCTAAACTTTGGTCTAATTGGAGAGAACAATAAGGCAGTTAGTTAGAAAAGCTTCTAGCTGTAGTGTGCTGTGGCTGTAGTTTTTCAGAGAAAATGAACAGAAAACACACAGAATGAGCTACCAAACAAATAACAACTAGAGATTTACCATTAAAAGAGATGGCTTTCCTCAGTAATTAGCACACAGAATATCAGCAGCTAAAGAAACACTGATAGCCAGGCTCTAGCTACTGATTTTCCACAGGAGCCTAATGATTCTTATGCACACTAAATGTGTGGCTAAAAGTGTGCCATAGGAGCTAGGAGCACCTCATCAATTTATTAATCCCCATTTCTGAAACATATATAAGATTGATTTTTTTTTTAAAGTACAGAAACACTGTTACATACTTATGCAAGTAGACACTTATGCACTTAAATAAATGCACTTATACACTTGCATAAGACTTCATAAGACTTTTCATACTTCCAGCCACCTCAAATTTCCTCCAGGGCACACGGTAACCAAATTGTACATCATAGACTATCTGTGGTTGCCAGCACTTTCCAGAATTCCCATAACTGGAACACCTGAGAGCATTATCTTCCTCAAAATAATCTTGAAATATTGAAACGGAACTTTTCCATTGCAGAAGGAACTTTATCAGCACGGGCCTTAATCTAGTGATACATTTACCTAAGGTCGTGCCAGGGAAAAGCTGATTATTTTATTGCTTGGGGCAGAAAAACAGCTTTATAAAGTGGTTTAGCGGGCCAGTACTAAAACGGAGATCGGGGGTTGCCTGCCTTGCCCGGGTGGCCTGCCTGGGTGGCAGTCAGATCCCCGGTACCACTTTAGATTGCCCGGCCAGCGAGGTCCCGGTCTCGGTCCCAGGAGCGGCTCTCATCCTGCTCCGGCATATGTCCTAGCCGCAAACTATCCTGGCAATCAGTCTGAGGCTTCTCAGGCGGTTCAGCTCTTTTAGTGATTTCAGCTCTCAGTGATAATCAGCTTGCAGCTTGCCAGGTAGTCGCTTTGCTAGCTCAGGGGTGAAGAGACGAGAAGAGCCGAGCGGCGCATTCCACGAAGTCTTTATTGGGGGTTCCGCGAAGGGGTCCAGGAACGGCGTCTTCTCCCGAATTGGGCAGAAGTAGGGGTTTTTATAGGATTAGGTAGGATTGGGATAACTAGCCAATAGTCTGGGGTCTTGGTGATTTGACCTATAGCCTTTGGGTTTCTGGAATGTAGCCAATAGTGTTACAGGGAGATAACAGAGGGTCTTAGGAAGTAGGGTTTAGTACAAGACTATGCATTTTCTCTCCACGGAGGCCTTGCTAGAGGCTCAAAGATTGCAACAAGTACTATTTAAAATCTGAAGATTGTCATTCATGAGTAATCAAGGCATGATGCTATCTTTGACTATGTGTCAACACTTGTTAAATGCCTGTCCAGATAGAGTAGTGACAGTGTATTTACCGTGTTACAGTAAAATCCTCAAAGGGAACAGTGATCCAGGGTACTCAGAAACTACGGAAACAGATTCATCAACAGCATGCCTTATTCTAACACTTCCAGATGACAGAAAACACTCTACAAACTTCCACCACTACCTGTCAGAAAATCAAAGTTGTCACTTCCTAGTGAACTAGTAAACTCTCAGGAATCTCTATATTGTGGTGTTACTGCGGAGTAGTACTGTGGGAAAGAAATAGAAAAGCTGTAATTTAATAGTCTCACACTCTTGCAATACAGCAGATTACATATAAATTCCAAGACATATTCAAAAAATGACAAGTCTCATTTTTATCTATATTTATTAAATGAGAGAAAACTCAGTTATTTCTCATAGTGAATGAACAAGAGCAACCATTTCTCATTTTCCGCTTTGGGCAAATACATACATAAAATAAAATTACATTTCAAAAAGTGAGTCTGGAGTTAGACTGTGCTAATAAAGCACAAATGTTAGACTGTGCTAACAAAGCAGGATGAAAAAAACGTGAAATTTCATGTATTTCTATAGTGCTTATGAAGGCAGCAGAGCTGGAGACTATTCATCTTGGACGATATATAAAGTTATAATAAACTTTATATTCAGTAACTGCACATTTTGACAGCTGAGTTGCAAAAACGTAGCTTTTTCATTAACCCAAGTAGTCTGAAAAGATACCAGGGAGTTGCAACTGTTACCTGAGACATGAGTATTTTTATGAGTCTTCTCAATCAAGTGACATAAACATGTCTGACACGGTACCTTAGCTACATGCTGTGTTGTCACTAGTGATCCATGGCAGGGGGCTTGGAACCGGATGATCTTTAGGATCCCTTCCAACCCAGACCATTCAATTATTCTATGACATCCACCAGCTTCCATGTCTTTCAGCTATGTCTCTGTTCATTAAGTTTCACTGTGTCATAGGTAAGATGTTATTAAACATGGGTTGTAGGGGTCACTCATTAATGAGAACATATCTATGAATGGAGAAGGGACTGGCTCTTGGTCCAACTTACTGGTCAATTATTTTATCAGCAATTTAAAATATGCTATTAATTGTTGATATGGACAGATGCAAAGATTGATGAATAAATAACCAGAAGGATATTTTATCGTTATACGATAAGCTCAGCAATTTTTTTTCCCAGTTCAGCAAAATGCAAAACCACACTTCGAGAAGCAAAGAATAGAGAGACTTTATCTTCATTCAAACACAGAAAGGCCTCGACCCCTCAGACAAGCATTCTGGTTCAGAGTGCAAACTTCCAAAGAGATCAGAAAACAGAGGAGTAACTTCAAAGAATGACTGCAAAGTAAAGAGAGTAAAGGGATTACAGTGTTTCTCTGTGAAGACAATCATCAGTTGCAAAGAGATCTGAATATGGAAAACTTTTGATGGATAGGGAGCAATTATGATTGAAAAGTTAAAAATTCAAGCTAGGCAAATCTGGAAAATAAGATAAAATTTTAAAGTAATTAAATATGTGTGGGGATCCATTTATTGATTCATTTTGTTAAAAATAATAATTGTATTTGAAATACAAATCATAATCCAATTCCCGTGAAAAAACCTCTGCCTGAAGAAGGGCAGCTTAGAAGATTACTGTGATCATCATGGATTTTAAAAAATGCTCTTTTTTGCAGATTAAAAGAGTACTATGTTGTTCGCTCCTCATTTCACAGGTTGTTTGCAAGATAACGTTCGTCATCATAAGAAGCTGCAAATATAAGTGTAAAAACAGGAATACAGAACACAGCTCTGTAGCAATTCTATCAGATTTGCTGCAAATTCAAGAGATTACAACAATGCTTCTAACAGCACCTAAATTCTAGCAGGTGAGTTCAAGATTAATCAGTGTCTTCAGGATTAAGTAATTTTTCTGCATTTGCCTATGGTGTCCTTCAGCACAGAAGACTGACAAAGCTCCACACAAATCTGTAAGTAAGCAGATGATTATAATTTAGCACTATGTTAAATGCCCAAGTGATTAAAACACATGAATAATTGAAGGGATTCCTAATGGAGTAATTACAATAATGTTCTTTAATATATCCCTATTTTCATAGCTTCAGGCAGTATCAAGTGGTTCAAATTGATAAATCATCTCATAGATTGGATGATTTTCTAGGACCTCCAGTTCAGCCCTTGAAGCTATTGGTTAGGAAGGAAGCCATAAACAGTGCAAATAATAATAAGATTTTTGACCTTCCACTGTCATGTAAATTGATGTGTGCCTGGCATAGGCAGACTTTGCTGCTAAACTCAAAAGCCTTCAGCTTTGTCATTGTCCCCATCTTGTAACTGGATGTATTAACTCTAAAAGAGACTAAAATAGAAAAGCAAAAGCAGGGAACAGAGCTAGGAAAAAATTAATATTCTTTTTCAAACAATATACACATACTGAGTTCCTGTAAAAGAAAACTTATTAAATACTTTACAAGAAATGAGAATGCATACTGCATGCTGACAATTAATGTATAGAGAATCATAATACAGGTTATTCTCCAGTATCTAGCTTTTCAGATTGTAAAAATCAAGTAAAATTAATGAGAAATAGTCATTCATACCACTTATTTGACTTATTTCAAGCTTTGCCGCCAATATGCTGGTTTTCTTTTTTTCTGTTTCATTTCATGCATTTCTGGCAGTACTGAGTACCTGGGGTATACCAGCTGAAATACTGCGATTAGCACACTTTGGTAAAGCCACCTCTGTCATGTACTGTGTAATGGTCAAGTAAAACAATGCTAATTTATATTTTCCAATGATGACTGATCAGATTTCAATTTCAGAGTTGTGCAAGCTATGCAGAGTTGGTTAAGCACCATTATTGTCCCATACCAGAGATCAGAACACTGGAGATCAAACTAAGTGACTAACTTAGAAGTATTGCCAGATTTGGAAGGACAACAGCAAGGAAGGAAAAATGCTAAATATGTGCATTGGTAATAAAAAAAAAAGAAGGTCCCAGAAGGTGCGCCCCATGCTCCTGACAGGGTCACCACACCACGGCAGCACTCGGTGTGCATGTTCAGGACAGTGCACGTCTGAATCACCAGCAGAGTGAAGCCACACACTGACACCAACAGGCCACGGGGATACTGCTGCATACTTCAGCACAATGCAGTAATGTCTGTGTATCTGCAGGCATTAAACAATAACACAAAAAAATATTGCAATATAAGAATGAAAATGAAACTTACAGAATCTCCTGACTGTGATTCTGTAATGAGGGATGGAGATTGAAATGAGTACCAGAAGAAGACAAGAGAGGGAAGGGGAAAGGAGAAAAAACATTGCTGCATTAGGATTTTCCAAATCATACCTTTCTTTTTAAATTGAAAATTCAATTTGTGATGCAATACCAATGCTAAAAATGAGAGCTAAAGTTTCAGGACACATGGCATTATCAGATTTCTTTTTTAATTTCCCCATATTAAAATACTGATAAATGGGAACACTACCAGTCCATGTAAGTTATATGACAGTTCTCCCACAATGCCCCAAATTATTCTTCTTTCATTGTTTATCATCCAAGAAGGGAAATACTAAGGCTTCAGCACATATTTTGAGATATTAACATTTTGCAGAAGGATGAAAGGGTGACTTAGCATCCAGATACTTCTCACAGACCTAATTCTATACCACATTAGTATTGCTAAGTCTTCTGTGAAGTTCTGACTACTTAGGATAGTTAAGTACCATAGCATTTACTTAATAACTTGGTCATTATCACAAACAAATTCTAATTTAAATGATGGTGTATGACTTTTCTATGTTCCTTTGACAATCCATGAAAACTGTATTGTAGCACTTTATGAGGATCTTCTCAAAAAACCATTACACATCCAAGGGGAGAGGTTGTTACTTAAAAACTGTACAATGATTCCAGAAAGCAAGATTTTACGATGTCTTGACTTCCAGCACAGGATGAAAAACATTGTAACTCAGTCCATCTTCATGAGGCAGCACATTAATTTTCACCTTATCACACTAATACATACTTCTTTCTGCTAATTCAAAATGGCCAAATTAATCTACAAAGAAGAAACACTTGCACTACTGAATAACCTCTAACCTTGCTAAATTCCTGTCCAAATAATTCATGTTCTCATTTTCATTTTAAGTGATACATTAAAATTTGAGTACACACAGGTTTCTACACCATGACAAATTATTTCTTTCCAGATACTAATTTTGCTTCAATTCAGTATTAAAAGATCGTGTCAGAAGACTTTCAGAGAGTGTTTCCATGTAAAAACTGTTAAGCTGAAAACATCATTACATACTCCAGGTCATCTGCAGGTATTTATAAATTGCTGTTTTTCATAATGGTAGTAAAGTTCTTATGTTAGAAAAAGATACATTAATAAGATAAAAGCCTTAAAAATTGCTGTGTTAGAGAGAAGTAAAGACTAGAGAAGTCATCTGACTTTTAGCACTCAACTTCCCTCATTAAACTGAGTAAATTCCCTCAATTCAATATACAGTCCTACAGAGAGATGCCAGAACAGAGGGTAATGCAGAGTTCCTGCATGTTCTGCCCCAAACTGTCCTTCTCTGGCTACATTCTCAACTTGATTAAGTGCCTAGAGTTAGGCAGCATGAATGTATTTTGTTATGTCCACTCAATCTCTATTCCTAACATTCATAGGCACTGTGGGATCATGAAATCCAAAAGCGCCATAAAATTGAAAGTTGTATTTCTAGCAGTGCAATGGAAGCCATTAAAAAGCCATTACCTATCAATAGTTGATGTACTCTGGCTACCTTTAATGCCCTACTGTAAGGGTGTTTGTGAGTAGAGAGGCTAGGCAGGATGGGGGAACTCAATAATACCTCAGGGTGGTAAGTACTTACAGCACTAATTCTTTACAGCAACCATAATACGGTAATCTAACAATAAAATGTATAATGTTCCAAAAAGGCAAGGAGAAAGTTCTACACTATTCCACAACTGGTCTGAAGCAGATTGCATATCCGTTTCACAGAATGTACACTCCCAATGCTCCTGCCTACAGTCATCTCTTACTGTATTATGGAAGCACCTAATGGCTCCAGTATGTTAGGTATTATACATACACATATTAAGAAATACTTATTTTTCCTATGAACAACAATAAAAATAGGAAAAGTGAAGGCCAGGCATAAGGTTGTATTGATTTGACAGATGGGGAATGGAAGCCCAGTGAGAGTGAATGATTTGCCCGAGGCAGCATGTAGCAAAGACAGGAATTTGACCTAGACAGCTCAAGGTCCAGACCAGTGCCTTCTCTCATTAATATCTGTTCCTTTATGCATTTTTTGGCCATAATCTAGCAGGAGAAGGAGCACTGCTCTAGCCCAGGTTTAACATGATCACAGTCTTAAAATGATACTCAGGAGTCAGAAACTTCAGAAGTCAGATGATAAATTTTAAGCTGTATTGATTTCAGTTTCTTCCCTCATCTTCCATGTTCTTTAAACCCTGTCCAGTAATTTTATTCAAGAGTGGAAGTCCTTTGAGAGCATATGAAACAGTATTTCAGTTTAACCACTAATACAATTTTTCATCAATCAAACATTAAATACTTGAAGAGAAAATAAACTTGAACTATAAGAAATGTTTCTGACAGCAGTTCAAAGGATGTACTTCTGTACAGTTCTGCAAATAGACAATAGATTCACTTTTGTGTTGCAACACTGAGTGATTATCTTTTGTGCCTCATACATCCATCTTCTGAACTCTAAGAAATGAAAACAACAATAAACATAGATAAAACAAAAGTACTGTCTTAGATAAGATAGCTACAGAGAGCATTTGTACAAGAGGTTTTTCTATTATTTTTGATAAGGAAAAAATCACATATACAAACAGTAATGGTCAAATTTAAAAGTTTTCAGAGAATCAGTAATTTATTAAGTTCTAAGCCTATATGATATGATGAATTATATATTTGTGAGCTTTGTTTAACAGAAAGTAAGAGATTTAAAATAATAAATTAAAATATCAATGTGCCAAATATTCAGCTGGTGATAATCACTAGAATTGGGGGAGTGAGGGAACAAAACTCCATAATAAAACACTAGAATAGTTGATGATAAAATGTTATGTAAATACTCACAAGACCTTATGAGATGTGCCAAAGTGTGACCAAGATGGTTTTTGTTTTAACAATAGTATTGTTTCTCTGAGTCTTGGGAAATGCAGTCTGAAGTCCTACTTCTGGGCTAGCTGCAAAATTATATCCTCATCTGAAAAAAGCAGTGATGGAAGAAGCAGGGCAAATAAGGAAGCAAAAGTAGAGAGCCTACACAATCTCCTAGGGGTCTATTGATTTCCATAAGCAAGTCCTCAAAATTTGATCCTACTTACTGCAAGTTAATTATCCACACCACTTGAAATGTGGGAAAAAAGTCATTACCATTGCAAAAGGAGTCAAGAAACTTTGAAAAGAATATATTGAATGCACATATAATACAAATGATGAGAAAATTTAAAAATTTTAAAAATTCAAGAGAAAGGAGCCTGATAATAAACCCCCCAATTTATGAAGAAAAAGTAATAATTTTGTACCTTCTAATTTTATCACTGCCAGAAGAGGCCTTGTGGCAAAAGATGTCAATCCCAAAGCCACAGCTTTGCCACTGTGACACCTCTTATAAAACCTAAAAATTAATTTTGAGGCTGTGTAAAGCAAGAATCTAGGCACCTGAGTGAAAGACTGAATAAAGAGAAATGTTGGTATAATAATTGGTTGCAAGAAATATTTCTCAAAACTTTTGGACAATTTACAGAGCATAATTACCCACGAATAAAAGTACCTCCTGTCTAAGCAGTTAGAAAATAGGAAAATAATTGCCATCTGAATATTATTCACTGGTTTGTTTGGGTTTTTTTTTTCTTCTAACAATGAATACATTAAGAACCATGCAGCCTTCCAGGGAAAAGTTAAGGAACTGTCACTGGTGTGGGAGGAAATCAACAAATATATTCCTGTCTCCTAAATAACTCTCATTGCTGTCATACTTTTCCCTTGCTTGCAAAGATGGTTTATTTCTGGCATACCTGAGTACTCAAAGGTAGTTCAGATCTAGGCTGCCTATACAGTTGGACTGTAAGAACAGATTGGGAGTAATTGATCCTTCCAGCCTACTAGGAACACGTGGATCTTTCCACAAAGTTGTGGGGCTTCTAGCTGGAGACAAAAGCAAAGCCCTAGAAGGTTCTCTGCTGAAGACCTGGGTCTCGTATGCAGTCATCAACGAGACCATTCAAAATCAAACCTTTTCTGCACAGCTAAAAAGTGTAGTTCAACCTAACCTTGACCTGTTTTTACTGTGAAACTCAAACATTCATAAGTAAAGGGAATTTTCTTTCTAAACAAGTCTCAACATTTGATCATAACTGCATTGCAATTTTTCTTTACAATAATAAGAAAAAGTCCCTCTACATGCTTCGTGAAAAAGGCTGAACATTTCTCCCCTACATAAAGACCTATAAAGTTTCATCCCAGTGCAATCACGATTAAGGGAGTTATAAGTACAAATTAAACATCTGCAGATAAGCATTACTGATCATCAGTTGCAATAGCAGATGTAGTTGATTACTGGTATTTGAAAATAGAAAATGTAATGGCAAAGCTTTAGATTAAAGTAATTATACTGCAATAATTATATGGAATTGAGTTTATTATATTACAAGGTAGTTTTAACATCTGAGCCATTTAAAATATATGCTGGCTAGTACGGAACTTAAAGTCTCCCTCAGATGTGATATAAAAACTAAATTAAAGTAGCATTCTGAATGTCTATCTGTGAGATAAAGTCTGTTTTGCAGCCCAGTTAACTGCAAAGTTATTCTATTGCACTCATATCAAAGAAATTTGAAGTAGATAGTATTAAACAAATTGCAATATATTTAGGAAACTATTTAATCACATTATATACTAACATCAAAATATTACAGAATTATTACTTCAGTTAATGGAAAAATATATCAGGTTTCTTTCCTATTACCAAGTCTGAAAACCTGCAAGTTTAGTAATGATTATGACGAAGACATGACTTTTATCGCAATGGCTTTTGGAGGATATTGAATTCAAGTCTCATACTCCTGTTAATACTTTTAATTTTTAGTGTTTATTAAACCAAGTGTTGGTTTTGAGCTATTTACTGGCTTAGTCTGGTTTGGTTTTGGAGGGGAGGTAAATTTTACAATAGTATGTGAAGAACATTTAATCCTCTTCTGGAAAGTGTAAACTCATCCCAGAAACAAACATAAATGAATCCTCTCCACCTTTAGCCTTTTACAGCTGCTCCTCTGCTCCGAAGCTTCACGGAACATACTTCAGAGATTCAGAGGTTACAATGACTTTGAGTCAATAAAATATCTCTATGTAGAAAAAAAAAAACTCGATTCCAGTACTCAGCAACTGCTTAATCCCCACAGATGACAGTCTAGAAGAAACACTTTTCTAAATGTGACCTGAGGCAAAGTGAAAGGGAGACTGAACGTATTCTTCATGATTCCTCAACACATCTTTTAAAAATGGCCTAATTTGACAGTGAATTGATATATACTTGAATGCTACAGGAGCTGCAGTTTTATGGTACCTAGAAAACCTGAAAAGAGAGAACCAAGCTGGGGAATACTTTTTAGCTTTGGGTATAATCAGCTCTGAGCACAGAAAATTTCCAAACCATAATTAGCATTCAGTTAACTTTGTGTAAGCTGCGTGATGTTGGCACATAAAAATCTTCCCTTTTAACTAAATGATAAAGGGACAGAGATAAGTTTAATGCTGCATAACTTTAGAATACTTATAAAAAGAAGAAATTAAAGTTCAAAGAAAAAGTATTTATATAATCTCCAGCAGTGCACATTATTAAAAGCTATTCATATACTGTACACTGGATGGCTACTGAATTCTCCTGCTTAATTTGCACTCCAATTACCACAGCAGTAAGCCTCAAAATAAGCAGACAGCAGAAATATAGTAATCTACTGCTTTAAAACAATCTAGGACATTGATATGGCCAGATGATAACAGGAAATCTAAGAACCAAGCAACAAAGGAAGCACAGCAGTTTCTTCAGTTGTGATCTGACATAGTTTTTCTAGTTCCTCAGAAACTACCTGTGGCACCTCTCCCAGAGTCTTTAAGTAGTTTTAAGAATCAGATCTTTGGTTCTAAGGGAGTTCTGGAAACTAAATGTCTTTCCTTGCTGAGTGTAGAAGAATTCTATTTTATTTCATTTGCATGGCGTAAGACTACACGTCTCCCATATTTTCTAAGAATATAAGTAGCTTTTTTTCTTCTTCATCTAGACCATATTTTTTTCCTTTCTTTCCCCATATTTGCATGTAAAAGAACAGGAATATTTTATAATACATACATGAAAATGAAACAACTATTTCCATAGTAAAATCGAGAAGTTTTAATTTTACTTGCATAGGAAATAGGAAAGATCACATTTCTTTATCTTAGGTATTGATTCAATATTGGTACCAATACATTGGTATCAATGTATTTAACAATATTCTCCCATTTATATTGAAGAAAGAAAGCAAATAATGTTGAAAAAATATCCAATGTTTGCATTTTTTCTATGCCTACTTCTTACTATTTAAACAATCTAGAAGAAACAGCATACAGTTCTGAATACAAGTACTTGCTCCACTTCAAAATATTTCATTTTGGGCTTCAAATCTAATTTGGTTTTCATTTTTGATGAATACTTCTTAGAATTAAAATAGACCAACATTTGTGCAGTAACTTTATACCCATTTATTAGCTTGTTAACCCCTGGAGTCTTTGAAGACTTTAAAATTTTGATATATATAAAAAAAACCCCAAAATCTTTGGTTGTTCTAAAAATTCATTGGAATAAAAAAAGGCATAAATGCACAAGAGTTTGATCTCTTGATGTCAGTAGTTCTCCTAAATTTAACACTCACAAAATATGCAACAGCAGATATTTTTATACATGAAAATTATGTACTACCATTTTTAACCAATCCTGAACCTCGTTCATAAATGCACATGATATTTAAAATAATAAACAGGCTAAAAATATGCAAAAGTATTAAATAAATTTCCAAGGTAAACAGATCCATTAAACTTTCCATTTGTAGATTTCCAAGCTGTTTGAGAAGGCATTTTCATCTACTGAAAGGAAGGTAAATCAGTGATCACTGGTGTTCTTCAGACGTCAACACTAAAAGACACGGTCAGATTTATCAGACTTTTCTAAACAGTGGGCATGTCCAGGAAGTGCCCAGATCATTGCAAAGCCACATAATTAAACAAATTACTTAAAAATCCAACATACGGGTCATTTCAGTCTATTTGTAAGACATCCAGTACTACCCAGTTATCACATGGCTAGAAAATTACGTAAGAAACTTCTTTTGAGTTCAGCATTTTTGCTTCTTTGAGGCATCCATCCAATGAAAGCCAGAACACATAGACACTAATGATTATAATGCAATCACTTTTTCTAAAAATTGTGACACTACAGTTGATGCCTGGGAAACAGAGGATAAGAGATATTGAAAGGATACAGCTTGGGCAGTGCAGGAACCCCACCAGGGCTATACCCAAGTCAAATATACAAATGATTACAAATATGGATGCTCCGTCACAAGGCCTCACACTTTTATAGGTTTTGGTCCATGAGCATATTGGAGTCAATTGTCCAATTACAGCTTCAGGTTATGAAGTTCCATCCTCCTAGTTCCCTTTCTTTCTTCACTGTTGTTTATACTCTTGGGCCTAAAATTTGTCCTTGGTCCCAAGCTAGAAAGGAATTATTTTGTCTACCTACTCTGTAAAGAGAGCTTACTAACTCTTAATATGAAGCCCAGAACTACACACTAAGCATAGAATCCGAAAAATATAAAAGCTAAAGATTAAGGCATCACGGTTGATAGCAGTGCTCTCAGTGGTATAAAACTGAGCGCTGCAAAATATTCTTGGTCATCTGAGGATGATCCAAGTTGAGGTACAAATGCTTTGGAACAGCCCCCTCCTCAGCTTGGCATGAGGCTTGGTAATGAGAGAGGAGAGCAAGAAGCAGGTGCCCACATACAGCAGCAGGAGCACAGGAGGGGTGATGGCTGTGAGAGTCACCAGGGCCCTCAAGGGGCTCGCAGCCCCTGGCACCGGGTTGAACAATTGCCAAAGCTCTTGCTCCAATGCGATGCAGTTTATAGTTTCCCCCCACAGGCTCTCAACCCTAAATTTTGTATAAATTTTAAACCATCTGCTTGACTGAAAAAAGGCTCTGATGAATTCTGCTGTGAACAGTGATCTTCTCAGCAGTATAATTAGCATCACTTTAAAAAAACTTGATATTGTCAGGGCTCTGTTCACACATTTCTAGTTCTCCTAAACTGCCATGTTTATCAGTGATCTGTATGAACTGGGCACAATATTTCTGCTTTGTTGCGTTCAAAAAACACGCAAGCAAAGGAAAACATCATATTATTTTAGTATTCAAGTCAAAACAGTGTATTGCAATTTAGTCAGAAAATTATGTAAATTATGGCCTTCTCTTACTTCTATGAAATTTCAGAATAGTTCCTCCTTCATGTAATGTATGCATTTAATATTCTGAGCCTTTAAAAGAAGCAGGCCGAGGAATGGCAGTCGTGTAGAAATAGGAGGTTGATATTAGTGGCAATTTCCTATCTCCAAAAGTTTAGTTAAAGAAACCCCAATTCCTTTATGCAGAAGACTAAACCTGTCATGACTATAAAAGTAATAATGGACCCAATAAAATAAAACAATATGTTGTGAATGGATGATTTTTAAATTATCACAAGCATTTCACAAGAAGCAAAATAAGAAGGTAAGTTGAAAGGTTTTACTCATTAAATTAAAAATAACCAGATGAGACTAAAGTTAGGTGAACTTTTCATAAAGCTGTGATTTGACTAGAAAAAAAAAGATAATTTATTTCTTCCTTCTATTATCACTGTCCAGTCTGAAAACTTTTAATATACCTGGCAAAAAATGTTTCACATTTGCCAAAACCCCATATATTTGTATGAAGTGCTGCTGCATGTCTCAATCATAAAAAAACCCATAAAAACTCTCGTATTGCTCTTGTCAAGACAATCTTTATTTTATTTGAAATTAATCTAGCAAAATAGCTAATAATCTCACAATTTAGTCTCAATCTTCTTCTTGTAGAGGGACAACTCATAGGAGAATTTAGGACTCTGTAGTGTACTTTGAACAGTACAATTGTATTTTAGAACAACTGCTATTCTCTGCAGAGTCCTTGAAATTTGACGTCAGCAAAAAAGAGCAATTCTACTTCAAAATTTCCACAGAGAGAAGCAAAGGATTCAGAATACGACTCTCCCTTTCTATGCCCACAGATTTTTTTTTTCCTTTCCTTTTTGCTGTTATAGTAAATTACTCACATTAGGAATAGGAAGAAAAATGTCTCCAAAAATTGAATCAATCGTCAATGGAAGTTAATGCCATTGAACATGAGTCAACCTGACTTACTTCATTAGAGTTTGCTAAATTGCAAACAGCTTTAGTAAGTCTATGTTTGCAAGTCCACAAGGGTGTAGAATTCTTACAGTAATCTGTAAGAACTCTATGAATAGACAATCTGTAAGGGAAGGACCTAACATCCACATTTGATTGGTTTTGTCAAAGGTTGAATTATAATTTGAATAGAACAGCAAAGCACCTAGGTTATTCCATCAAACATGCTGAACTGCAGTCTTTATTATTTATAGAAAACTAAACTTGGCCAGCCTATGGAAAGAAAGTACTTAGGCTGATTGAACAGAAGCATAAACCAGGCAACCAGGTGACTGTCACCCTCGTTTTTATACCCCATTATGCATGGGTAGTGCATCATCAAAGCCACTCTCTTGCTGTGTGGTTTCTCCTTTCATGTTAAAGGGAGTTACAAGCGCAGCATAAATAAACAGCTGCATCATACACTTTAAAGAATAAGTCAGAAAGATATCTAGTCATGATAACCACTTATGATCAAAAAAACAGTGGCAGCAATGGGAAGACAGACATGATCTCTCCCTCTTTTTCTTCTCCCACATTCATTTTCTATTTTCTGTTTGAATGCAGATCTAATACCACTACATGATGCAATATACCTTCAGACATACTCAAATGCACAGAGAGGAAAAGCATGAAAATGATCCATTGTTTCAGAAGTTGAAAGTATATAATGTGCTTTAACCAAGTGTATATAGCACTTAAAAGATAGAAGAGCTTTTATATAATAATCACACAAAACCACAAGAAGTAGCTCTTCAGCAAAAAACAATTTAAAATGTAAGTGCTTCCCCTGTTACTAGTTATGAGATCCTTTACTAGATTAATCACAGGATAGTATCTAAGTCTTCTCTCATCCTCATTAAAGTAATTAGGGCTCATTAACTTCAACTACAGTAAGCACGATGTTAAAAAAAAAAGTGTGCTATTAACTTTCACTACCATCTATGTCCCAACCCAAAAAGCTACACTTGATTGCAAGACAGAAGAAACAATGTAAAAAGAATAAATTACTTCACCAATACTGCTGTTAAAATCACTGTCAGTTTACTAATTCCGAAGTTTATAACTGAACCAAAGTGATTTTGTTTTCTAAAGGTGATGCCTACATACAGATTGAATTAAAATTTCATGTACCCCTAGGTTGCCCCAAACTATTACTAACGGTCACTGTAACTTAGTGAATGCAGGAGCCATTGTCTTGAAGGGAATCCTGCATTAACTTGGTAAGAAGTAGCAAACTAATTTAACCAGGCTCTTCTCAATAACTTGTTCTTGAAATCTAGGGCATGGATTTACCATCTTCAATAGTGATGATCATGTCATGGAGCTTGAAGAAGCTGAGCAAGGGCTCTCTGATGGTCAAAATTACCTTTAATATCTTTAATTTTTAAGTACAAGTTCAGTTGGATTTTATGACTTATCTCTTCCCATCTCTACATCATCAAATAAAGCTGTTAATAGCAAAGAAGTTCCAAAAGTCCATGCTACCACTTTGTGGCAGTCAGTAGAGTTTTCCAGAAACAAATAATTTTACTCATCTTGAGTCTCTGTAATTCTACCTACACTGTGCTCTGCACTTATGACTGTGAGTTTGAATACGAATATTTCCATCCCAGAAATACTGACACCACTTGACATCTTTGGCTGTATGTTTCTTGAGACTCCACCAAGCAGCACCACAGAGCTCTCTGCTGCAAACACAGCTTATTCCAAGAACTTGGGCCTTGCCAGCTTGTGGAGAAGCTGTTTTCTGATAGTCTGTCATATGGGAGATTTGGTCAGTAAATGCCAATTCTTCTCCTAGTGTGGAAGGGTATGAACATTCATAATATGCCGTTCTTACGTTCAGAAAAAAAAAAATCAGTGAAAAAGAGGAAGTATTTTGAGCTTAATTCATATCTAAAAAAGAAAAGCCAACCAAAACCAAATGGCTACTTATTGAGGTCAATTTAGTCCAACTTTTTTAGCCAAAAGACAATACCAGATAGCAGATCAAGTATAGGTTGAGGACATATACTAAAAAGCTCAAGCATAGTAGTTAAGTTATTTCCTAAAAATTCTTTACGTGGTTTTAACTCTTATAACATTTAATGGTTTACTTGAGGTACAGCTATAGCCATGTTTTACTACATGTAAAATCCCATATTTGTTTTTGAAAATTAAGGATTTGCTTTTTATTTTCATTTTGAAAAATGTGGGGGAGAATAATAAGTATATTGTCGATTGAACTGACTGAAAATATGTCTTCTCTCTACTAAAATAACTGGTATAATATTAGCAAGGTGTAATAGATTGTATTTTCAGCACAGAAAGATACTTTGACCAAATGACCCACCGGAATCTTTTGTACAAAACATGTAGAATGAAGACATCCATTAAAATCTGTCTTGCCTCCAGAAGTGTTAGAGATCTAATGTGCCCATAAGAACTATCTTAGAGTATTAAATTCCTTTTAAACTCCCATGAGTTTGTAAAATCTAATGGGTAGTTTTCCTGTGCGTACTTCAACACAAAATATAATCTGATAATCAAAGGTTTTTAAAGGTTTAAAAGTTTGGGGGTTTGTCTGTGTTGAGGCTTTTTCTGCTTAATTTCAGCCACGTAACAACAGCTTGTAAAGCAGGTTAAATTGATACTGTGTTTTAAGAATGAACTACTATGAAGGACCATTCTCCTTTAACCAGAAGAGTTCTGAAAAGCACCAAAATTTCAGTTCATGCTTTTCCCTCAAAAAATTTTAACTTTTTTTTCACTAACAATAGTTTTTATTAATAAAGCGTGAGAACTAAGGTTAACTTTTCCATCAGCACTAAAAAAATAAATAAAAAAAACCCCAAAAAAACAAAAGAAAACAAAAAAGAAACAAACCCATAATTGTGATATCAGTATCCCACCTGGCAATAAAGACGAAAGTACACGTTAGGTAAAAATGTCCTGTATTTTCAAATAAGGATGAAGAGTAAAATGTTCTGGTTTATACTATGATACAATCACCTAACATTTCTCTTTATAAAATAGGCTAATATTGACCTGAGCTCTGCTGAGCAACTCCCTCTGTTCAACAAGTAACTGCAAAATTCTTTGACTTGAATGGAGACATCTTTTCTATGTGAGTTAATGCACAGTCTTACAGCATCTGTTCTGACTGCATTTCTTAAGTGGGTCATTATGTAACTTCTAGATGCTGCTGCTGTGGGCTATAAAACATAAGAAACTTTCAAAATCATTTAAAGTGAAAAATATGGAAGAACTCAAGAACCCCTAACCTAGTTTACATTTTCCCTGAGAAAAAAATGACACCTAAGTACACATATGAGACTCAGGTTTGGAAATATTCAGCAAAACCCAGTATTTTTATTTTTCTGCATACTCTAAATGTAAAACACTATCAAGTACCAACACGATGAAACAGAAAATTCAATTGTTTTTTTATTCTTTTCATGGTCTACATGCATGTATATACAGATTCAACATTTTCACACAAGAAATGGAAGAAGGAACAGATACTATTTTAAAGCATGCAAAACTAGCAAGAGTCTTAACAGAAAAGAAAATTATATTGACACAACAGTCCACTCTCAAAAATTAGTTTCAGATAGATCATGGCATTAATATGTGATGCTTGAGTGCTTACATGTTGGAGCACATGTTAAAGAAAACTGGGGTATTTGGTGTGTCTGTGCAGTGCTCTGAAAACTGAATTAACTAACTCTGAACATTTGAACTCTGAACATCATTTCCAACCCATGAACTACTGGTTAATTGCACCTCACAGTGCAGAATCACTTTCAATTTCATATGCAACTACCATACTCTTCCCTGCCATTTGCTTAAAAATATTCAACCAGTTTTCTCCTCTCTTCAGTGAGAACCATGCCTGAAATAACTTTTATATACAAAACCGTGGATAGAAATGTAAGCAAAGACGAAAAATACAACACAAATCCCCCAAGCTTCTCAATATTTATTTACAATTAATGTACCCTTTAAAAAAAAAAGTGCTGTTCATTTCAACAAGATATAATAGTTGAGGTAGGAGGTACCTTCAGTGGTCATCTGGTCTCACCTTTCCTATTCAAGCAGGACTACCTAAAGCAGGTTTGCCCAGGACCATCTGAAGATGGCTTTGGAATATCTCTAAGGAGGGAGACTGCACAACCTCTGTGGGTAACTTGTGCCCAGTGCTCAGTTCCCTGCCCCATTCCTCATGTTTAGAATGAATCCCCTGTTTCAGTTTGTGCCTACTAGCTCTGCTCTTGTCACTTGGCACTGCTGAAAAGAGCTTCACCCTCTTTGCTCTCTCCCTTCAGGTATTGATTTATATTGATGTCACTTTCCCTGAGCATTCTTTTCTCCAGCCCAAGCAGTCCCAGGCTTTTCCTCATAGGACAGATGCTCCAGTCAATTCATCAATTTATGGGCCTTTGGTGAACTCTCTCCACTATGCACATGTCCCTTCTACTGGCAAGCCCAGAACTGGACACAGGAGGACTCCCTCCTGGTGTTGCCTCACCAGTGCTGAATAGAAACTCTAAGTCACTTTCAGACTTCAAGAAATCACCATAAATAATTTATTTATTTAGCTTCCATTACGATGAGCCTTTCCATTATGAAATTCTGAGAAAAAATACGCCTGTGTGATTTTTTCATAAGGTAACTGAATATGGGACATATGTCTGCATGTATTTGAGATTTCAAAATATTTTTTGCAGTAGGATGAGAAGGTACTCACATGAGCTAAGAATAAATTTGGTAGTTGCATCATCTTTGAAATAATTGTATTTAGAAGCAATTTAGTAATGTTTAAAAGAGGCATAATCACTCTAAATATAAATTTGATTCCTTAACATAGAAAGAAATTGTGAGGTGCAGTTATTCAGCATGAAAATTTGACAAATATAAAATTAAATTAATTTGGCTTTGTGGTTACTTCTATAGCAAAGAGTGTTAATATTACATTTCAAAGCCTGGATGTGCAAGGAAAACCCTACCCAATGCATATGTACTTGAAAACAGTCTTGAAACATTCAACAAGCTGTACTTTGGCCCACTAGTCTAAAAGTTCCAACTCTAGCGCCATAGCAAATTAATGGCACTATTATGAGAATGTAAGAATAAGAATGTCAACCCTCATACAGGTTTATACTCTTTGCAGTGCTACTGACTTCATTTTCTCTCTCAGTTTTTACTGATATTTTATATTCTCTCTGGACAAGCAACAGCATCCTAAAACACCGAAATTACAAGACCTTACCAGGGTGTGTTGCATTCAGTTGCAGAACTGTCTGCAAACAGCCAAGATAAGATGGTGTATTTACCAAGTCCAGCACTGAAACCCTAGCACACATGTATTCTGCTTTTAAACTCTATTATGTTTATTTTTTACGCAGTTATACATTTCCTTATTGAAGAAGGCATCTCGCTTGAAGATAGTAGTTCTCCAATATGTTCTGCACATGTGCTGTTCCAGTCAAAACTAAACGAGCAGCCTGAATACACACAATAAGAATTAATTGCAAATTGTCAATCAGGCAAGTGATAGCAGAAATGCTATCAGAAATCATTCTCTATCAGAAAATGAAAAGCAGCCTCTGTATAATGATGCTGATGCTTGATGATTGTGATCAGATGTTAAGAAAATCTCTCCCAGAGAACTTGGTCCTAAAAAGACAAAATTTTTGGCATATTAATACAGAAAACTCTAAAATTAGTAGGCTTAATCTTGGGAAAAAAATCCCTAAAATATTAGCATATTAGCATGACCCCCTAAGTATTCCCTGAGATAGAAAGGATCATATTTCAATTCTGCCAAAGAGATGAAAATGTTCAAACAAGTTCACACAACTTCTGGCCCCCAGAGAATGGGAAAGCTCCCAGAGTACTGTCTGACATGTGGACCTATCAGTTCTTCCATTCAGATCAGGAAAGTGCTTCCACAAGTCACCAAATGGTTCACATCATAGGACGCACTTGGAATACACAGATTATTTTAGGTGAAACAATGTGGGAAGATGTGTTCTAGAAGCTCACTTAATGCACTACACATATTAGCAGGCATTTAGTCAATTGAATGAGACTAGAATTAGTCTTAAGTGGAACTCTGTGTGAAGAGATGGGATGGAGTTGAGCCGCGGGCTGTGGGACATGCACATGGCATCACAAAGGAGCACACAGCGGCACAGAAAAGCACATGGAAATACTGTGCCTTGAAAAAAGTGTGCAAAACCAGCTTGTTTCTTTGAATAAATGATTCAGATTCCCTGCTGGTCTTAGTCCATGTCTCAGTCACTCACACAACTCTGTAAAACTTCTCATTCAATCACCCAGTTTCCCCCAGTTATTCTGAAATACTGTTTCCCATATACAGGCATAGCCCAAATGCCTAGACTGACAAAGCAAATTTTTCCCACAAGACTTCTCTATTTCGATTCTCTATCACTTAAAAATTATTTTTCAAGACTTAAGAAAATGTCTAGTAATTTAAGATGGTGACAATTCTGATCAAAAAAGCACTGTGATCCTATCATCCAAGAATAATGTAGTTCTCTCCACCACAGTACTATCAAAGGTACATTACTACTGGCTTAAGAGATTAATAAAAGACTAATGAGTAGACTAGTAAAAAGATATACAGAAATAGGCATAATAAATAGAACTCACTTTATTTCCAGCTAAGATCAACTGTCTAACAAAATTGTTCTGAAGGAAAAGGGCAGTGCTAGAATGATATACTGGAAGAACATTTACCATAAAATTCAGAGAGAAAATAAATGGTGTGAAGACAAAGACACAAAGTATAAAATATATTAGTTGTGATGGATGTTAAAAAAGTAACTGTCGATCAAAACACTGCAAAGTTCCCAAAGTATATAGAAAGGAAGATGATATTATATATTCATATAAAAATCAAGTGTAACATTTTCCCAGCAAAGCCAAAGCAAGGAATGCTGATTGGTATAAAGCTACAGCACCAGCTCCCTGCCTCCAGAGGACTGCCTGATAAAAGCCTCTGCCTGGGCTCATTAAAACAGCTTTATCACATCTCACAACTGAAGTCAAACACACAGTTTAATTTATTAACATCCACAGACCAGCTATCACAGAACTCTCCTGGAGCTACAAGCTTAAAGAATCATATCCCTAAACTATCAGACTACAAAAATGAATTTGGGAAAGACATAATAAATTCTCTGTGGTCATTTGTATGCAAGTGCCATTCTAATGGTGGTTTTAATCAGGCAGTGGACAAAGGTTAAATACTTTTGGAGTATGCACACCAAAAATTATAACTAGAAAAGCTTAAGCTGGTATAAAAGTTAAAATATATGACATCTTCTTGATTAAAGCCTCCTAGATACATCAGCCTTGAAATATGAGAGAGGAATGAGCATACCCTATTTCACCATTATAATAGCATTTAGTAAAGACACTCATAAAAGCTGAGGCACATCTTATCAAGAGTGAGATGGTACAGCACTGATAAAAAATAATCTGAATAAGAAGTGCTTGAAACTTCAAAAAAAACCTTCCTATTGCCTGTGACATTGACTTTTCATGTTAAAAAATTGTTTAAAGTAACTGTCTTCAGTTTTTATTTATGGAAGAGAGAACTAAGTTCATGCTACATAACAAATGTTCAAGAGATAAAATATTCTTAGAAAAGATAAGAGTTCATAAAAGGGTCACTGACAAAGTTTTCTTTCTGAAGATCCAAATGCAATAAATAGCTGGAAAGCAGTGCAAGTTAAAGCTGTGCTTCTTTATTTATTTGGAATATCTGTTCAGATCATAAAGAGCCAAGTTCTGGAGGCCCTTGAGAATCCATGCAGCCTTCCATCAAGGGAAGAGATGAGGGAAAGTTGCTGGTTGTTATTTCTTGTAAGACAATGATTCCTACCTCCCAAATTCTTGAGAACTGATTCATACAAAGAGTTGTGCACTGCAAAGGCATAACTCACTCTCAACACAAACTATCTCACCTCCATGAAAGCACTAACCTACAGAGCTCTTGTAGGATGAGAAGAATTACCATCAACAGGGCAAGATGGACTCTCTCCTTTGTGACAGGCAATTAAGTTGAAATCTTTACCCTATTTTTAATTTTCCACTTTCAAGCACTGTAGTCAGCAAGCTTCTAACAAGTTTGAAAGTTAGAAGATAGAAAGCAACACTCAAAAACGAGTTATCATTTGTAAAGGATAATTTAGAACCCACCAAGTAAACTTCCAGAGAAATCATCTATTGTTAAAACAGAACGGAGGAAAAATATTAAGGTGACAACTGGGAAGTTGCCTGGAAGTCTGCCATTGCCATATTAAATCGCAGGCTGAGGATAGGTGGAAGGTTGCTGTGGAAAGGACAGCAGTTCGGACTTAAAATATAAACCAGACAAAAATCTAAGATATACCAAAGAAAGTTTTGGTCCTATTCAGTACTATAAAATCTTGGCTATGAATTTCATTCATTTTGGGTACCAGGCTTTAAATGTAAGATTTACTTTAGGACTATGAAAGAGTTTGTATCAAAAAAGATAAATTCCAGACTAGATTAACCAGCAATGTCATAAAGCACCCAGCAGTCGTAAATTTCAAGTCCATTGAGCAAAAAGCCACCTGAACCACAATATAAGTATTTGATCTTCCTTGGAGAATCAGGAGAAATAGGAAGACTTCTCAACTTCCCTTCCAAAATATTTTTCTATGATTCCATGGGTTTTTATTGCTTTTATCACAAAAGTACAAATGAAATCCAATGTAATAGAATTGTTGAGCTGAATTTTGTATCAGGCTTTTGCCCTGAGCAGGCCGTATGGATTACAAACAGTTGTATGCAGTCAGCCTGGTTAGTCACTGACTGCCTAGCATTCAGAAACAAATATAAACATGTAAACTTGACTGAGTAGTATTTTGTCCTCAGCCACAAAAGTCACAACTCTGTCAGTGGTAGGATTTTTTCTTATAATGAAAGTTTCTCAAATGAAGATATTACACAAAAATCTCAGCATTCCTTGAGGAAGTTTTGTTTCCCAGAAAGCGGATAATTAAACTACTCTTAAAAGTTGCAGATTTGGGTATTTGGATTAGAAATACTCTCTGTTATTCTGAATAGGTAAACAGGCTCTGTTTCGGTATCTCTATTTGCTTCTCATATTCTTGTATTCTTTCACATTATGCTAGCATGGTAAGATTACATAGCATTGCAAGGGGTATTGTCTATATAGTTGGGTATCCTCTACAGCCACAGTTTTATGAAATTATGGAATACACAGCAAGCATAAAAGCTTTGTTTCTTCTCTCTTCTGTAAGAGGTTTCAGAATCTGAAGGACTGAAGTCAACTGTTCAAACACTTACAAGTAAGTGCCTTTCTTAAGTAAAATAGGATGATCCTCATTTACAAATGCTGCACTGAACTGCAACTGCTGCAAGATCAGGCTTTCAGCCATAATTAAACAGGCACTGGTGAATCCAGAAGATCTGTATTAATTGTTTAAGTGCAAGGTGCATTTAATCAATACACACCCTTCTTGGAACACTAAACATTCTGGGTTATTGCCACACGGAACTACCTAATGAACTGTTTGTTCACTACCGCATACTCATTTATTCTAACACCACACCTGCAGAATGGAAAGTGTACCTAATCTCTACAGTCAGCTTTATGAGTTGCCACCTCATGGTGATTTGATAATGCCATCAACTTTTCTTGCTCATTTTCATGGAGGAATTAGTCACTCAACTGACAGCATTTCTGTATGTATTCTTTGTGGAAAGTCTTGCATGAAAACACACTGCTAATGCTTTGGATTCTTGAAAGGAAAAGAAAAATACACCAAAAAAAAAGTGCTTACTTTCTTCTGAAATCTTTAACTGAAAAAATCCTAACAGATTGTCAGCCTAGCAGTAATTTAAGTGCTGTTGATTAAAGTGACTGCTGATAAAACACTGCTTAATAAGACATTAGAACTTTACTGACTTTAGTTTTACTATCTAAACAAGTCAAAATATTCTAACTTTTGCATTTCTAAGTACAGGCAGTCACTTTTAAACTGTGGCAAAGTAAAACATACAGCTAAATTATGAGCAGATGTTTGGGACTTTTTTAGTACAATATGGGATTTTAGCTGAACACCTCCCATCTCTCAGGAACAAAACATTACTGATTCTCAAGAAGTCTGGGGTGGGTAAAAGACTTTTGATATAAGAAGAGATCTTTATAAGTCTGTATTGAAACATAGAATGGCTTTATTCTATTTTAGTATCAAACAAAATTTGTTTTGCTTTATGTAAACAAAAGGTGTAGCTGACACAAATATTTTCATGAGTCAAAATAATGTCTAAATACTGTTCAAACCTGCAAGTTAAGAAATTAAGCCAAGTATGTAAGTCTGCCTAATTTTAGGTCCTGCTAGTTAGTATTTTTAGTAGATTTAGGGTACTGGGAGAAACTTGACAGCCAGTGCGCCACGTAAAGAACTATGTCACTATACCCTCAGCCATGAATTCTGTTTTATAAAACAAGCATTAGAGACTACCATTTCCACTGGATGCATCACCTACTCTCCTCTCCTTTAACTGACAATCAACCAACCAAGAAAGAAGCATGTAACCTAAAAATAACATCCCTCTGAGGAAAAAGATTATGCAAAAAAGGTCAGAAAGTGCTCATTTAGCTGCAGGGTTCACATGTGCTTCCAAGTGACAAACAGGCAGAAGCAGGAACCACTGCTTGAGAGAGTTGGAGGTGTCAATCTCCTGCAAAGAGATTCATCATCATCATCATCATCATGTAAAAGAAGGCAGAAAGGGCAACACCTATCACCCACCTACCAAAGGCATCCTGCTCTTTGACCTCCTCTTTCCCGTCTAACAGGCACTAGAAGGGAAAAGGCCAAAAGCAACAGCTTTGCAGCAAACAATGTAGTGAGTAGAAGGATCCTAGACAGAGAGGTACTCCTCTCATTTACTCAGTTGTGGAAGGTAGGCTGGGAAGGTAATGCATAATGTGACATATTCCAAAAAAAAAAAAAAATAGAAACTGGGAAACCCCATTTCACCACAACCACAATGATCAAAGAATGATGCAGCATATAAAGGAGACTTAGTTACTGAAACAATAGCATGAAATTCTCTGTATTTTAATCATAGTGCACATCCTCACAACTAACATATCTACTTTGTTTCTTTGGGTTTTTTTTGTTTTTTTTTTTTCTTAGACATCTTGGATTTGGAAGACTGGCTGTGCAGAAATCAGGGAAGTACCAAGCGCGTGTGTGTCAATTACAGCACTTTTTTAAATGTAACACTGAATTTCTATGTCTAACTGTTTCAGTTACCAGCAGGTGGATTCTGCCACCACACAATACCCCGAACAGTCTAGAGCTACCTTTCTTTACTGATAGCATTACAACAGGTGATACTTTTTATAACGTCACATCAAAAAACACAGTAACCTCAAATGTCCATAAATCAACATGGAAAATAATACATAGAAAGAGTGAATCAGAAGACATGCAGCATACAATTCTCTTACTGAGCATTGGAATGTAAGTCAACAGTCAGAATGATTAAGGACATCTGGATATCCCCTGGTTAACACCAGCTACACTGTCAAAACTCAAGACCTATGGTGATCGGAGGAAACACTTACCATACTGCTACCAGCACAAAATGAAGCAAAACATTAATCTATGGTTGCATATCCTTTAAATACATCTGTTATGTTGCTTCAATGGACTATTCTTTAGGATTTTTCTCCTGCTTTTTTAAGAAAAACAGAATTCAATTATCTCTGTCTAAAGGTAACAGAACAGCAGATCCCAGAGTCCACTTGCTCAGACACCACTAAAGTCACACACATAAAAGGCATTTCTTGGTCTTTGTTCTCTCCTTTTCTTTTAATGGCTCAGGTAGGGGCTGTAACCCCACAGTGTACTTTTCATTCTCCCAGCAGCCCTCTGCACCAGGAAAGCACATGCAAACAGGGATGCTCTAGCTATTCACTGTGCTAACTCTGTGTGTCTGTGTGTGTGTGTGTGTGTGTGTGTGTGTGTGTGTGTGTGTGTGTGTGCAGGGCCTTTGCCTGATCCCTCTCAGTGCCTGGACAGGGAGGGAGCACCTGCTGCTGCAAAATGCCACAGAGTGGTTGGTGCAACATGCTTTGGCACACTCTAAAACAATCTCAAAAAGGGTCAATCTTTCTCAAGTGTTCTTTGAAACCATGAGCTGCAACATTCATGAAAAAAAGAAACTAAAAGAAGCACTGTAGTAGTACTGGTCTAGGTATTTTGAAAATGTGATTATAGATAGTTAATTTATGCTGCTTAGGATGTACACATTCATCTCTACATATCATAAAATCCCAAAGCTCAATGTCCTGTTGCAACAGTGCTTCTATCTGACAGATGTTATATGATGTGACTTTCAAAAGATCACCATTTGAAGTTGTATCATGTATTCATGTTAAATTTTTTTCTTAAAAATCAAACTTTTTTCCTCTTTTTCAATTTAGTGCAATTATTTTGGATAGATCTTTTCCTCCTATAATGTTTCTCTTTTGGCACAAAGTTTTTTTTCAACGTGTTTTTATTATAATATGCACTGTAATGTCACTGGAATTTCTGAGCCAAACAACTACATTTAATTTTAAAAATTCTTACTCATAGCAATTATTCCCACCAGTATCAATGGGTTTAGGAATAGTCACAATAATCAAATGACTTACTGTGATGACATGCTGTTCTGGTTGTTCCCACTGTGAAGATTCAGACCCATCTTCAAACTTTTTGGCTACCGTTTACCTTTCTAAGAAATCCTAAATATTTCTTCTGGATTATTAACAAAAGTTTGATTCAAAAAATAAGAATAATATTTTATCTACTAAAGCTTAATAACTACATCAATATTCATAATATATCTCTCTGGAGATACGGAGAGGTAACTGAAAATTGTGAGAACAAGAAAACTTTATCAGTAAAACTGGGGATTTTTTTAAGTGTCATTAAAATAGCAAACCCTTTCTGCATAAAGTAGAGCAATTACCTTGAAGTCTATGTCTTAGGACATTCAGAGTCTTTAAGCTGGAATAATTCTTTTATGCTGTCACCACTTAGCGAATTTGTGGCATATGGGTATAATGTGCTGTGTAGTGTTAGGCATTAGCCTTTGCTTGGGGATTATGCATTATCTGGTAAAGTATACCAGGTAGATAAACAAAGATATTATCTCCTACAATAAAATCCAAACATTTAAATCCATAATTTTTCTGAATAGGGCAAAATGTTTATATTTTAGAATTCTCTATTATCATGCCTTCCACCCATAGTTCATTTCTCCAGTGGACACATAAGTATCTGTGACTTTCATACTACTGTTTGTGTCACTGCAGGATAAATTATAAACATACAACAGAGGATCACAACTATAAAGTGTATATCTAAAGAAATTTGTTTTATAGGTGAAAAAATATAAAAAAAGAAATACTATATTTATTTTCAGACCTCTGGCAGAGAGCTCCTTTTAATACCATATTAAGTCTCTGCTGGGCTGCCAGAAATAAAACACAGCATGAGCTCAGATATACAGCTTTTATTGTGTGTTTGGGTCTATTCTTAGAGGCAGATGTATTCAATGTATTTTAAACCCAACCACATATTTTAAACTGCTGCCAGTTTATTGCTGTCTACATATCTCGCAAACTCATAGAAGTAAATCTAGAGCCCAACCTCCTCTGCTGCTGCATGCATGAAGGTGATAACACAGAAATGATCTCTCCTGTAGAGTGTGAGAATGGAAAATGATGAGGAAAGAAAACCAAACATGATATATATAATCCTAAGACTCCTGTAACACAATTACGAACTAATAATTAAGGACATCACAGAATAATTGGATGCCATGCTTTCCATAGTTCTATAGGCTCCAAAATACATACATTCCATACACTTTCACTTCTCTTCCACATTCTACTTGGTGTACTCAGTGGAAATACAGGTCAAACACTACTTAGCCATCAAAGCAACAACAGCAAGCAAAGCCCCTGCCTGAGAAACCAGGATTCTGAAAGAACAACTACTATCAAAAAAACAAATGCCTATGTCAAACTGTTGTCCATTTACTTTTGATCCAGCCATCCATTAAAGTTCAGGCCAAACATCACAGAGACAAACCATCCCATTAACCCCCTCCACCTGCACTGCCACACTGTGCTCCAAATAATGAAGGTTTTGTGTCTGAACTTCTCATGTCCCAGAATAGGCCCAAGCCTACTAAGTGAACTGTGTGCTAATAATGAAGGGAATCCTACGTGGTTCAGACTGTGTCTACTAGGGCTACTGAAATATGGATCGGGGTGCTTGACTTCCCAGACCACAAACATTTGTTAATGTTTTCCCTCTCATCTCAAATACATTTAATGGCCTCTGTTCATAGGAGACAATAAATGGCCAGCATAAGTTTGGCAAGGAAGAGTTCAAATACAGTCTATTTTGGTACCTGAAAGAAACAGAGGACAAGCAGAATTGGGGAGGGGGAGGGGAGAAGATAGTAGGACAGCTTGGCAGGAATGCACATATCTATGAAATAGTGAAGTAATCAGGCGTTGTATTTTTAGACACTTTCTTTTTCAAGTGCCAAAGACTTCGAATAAATCACAATGACAAACCGAGAGGCTGACATGGGATAGATTACAGCTGAATGCTGCACAGATCAAATATTCAGCTCCAACCCAAAGCAGAAGTCCTAAGTGCTTATCTGATACACTGTAAAAGCTTTCCATGACACACATCAGCTACTTCTTTGATGGCTACTTACTGCTAGATACCATTTCTGCCTCTATATATTTTTAAATATCAAAAAATACCTGGAAAGCATAAGTTCCCTAAGCCAAGTATCCCTGAAACTTATCCAGATGTTAATTATATACCAACTCTCCAAGCACAGGTAGTAACCTTGACAGACAGAATAATGGATAAGAAAGCTGTATTTTTTGAAAATTGATATTCACATATCTAAAATTTATATTGATGGAAAGGCAAGGTATTTTCAGTATTCATTTCAAATATGACTCTCTGTAACAGAATTTTGCATATAATTACTTCTTTACAGTCATTGAACAGAGGAACTAGAGATGGAGGCAGAACTCAAATTTTATCCAGAGGCTTACACTGTTAGTTCTCTCAAGTGTCAATTGTTTCCTCCATTCTGCAGAAGTAGAATGCATATTTTACACTGAAAGCATCTGCATCTCCTTGCACATCCATCATACATATACATCCTTTATTACTTCATGAGTCCATTTAATTTATTCCTTCCCTTGTGTATTTGCAGATTTCAAAGAAAAAGCATTGCATTTGAAAGCAGCACTTCTAGCACAGTCTAGACAAGATGATCGAGCATCCTGTCCATCTGAATTTTAAAAGTGTCCAGTGATAAAGAGTGCTTGGAGACAACAGATCATTAGTAAAAATAGTGACACTGACTCTTGTCTGACAGCACGTTCTTCAGATGGAGCTCCTAGAAAAACCAACCAAAGCTTTCACGCTGATATGAACATTGGTGCAAATCACTTGGAAAGTCATTGCCTGCTTTTCATCATGTCAGATGAATCTCAACTGGGATATTGAGAAATTGATCCAACACATACCACTAACACATAACAGATTTTGTATCTCAAAGTCTGAGATACCAAATCTATTTCCTCCTTTCCCTCCTCCCATCTCTTTTTCTCCTGTAATTGTTTCCTAGTATACTTTTTATCACTTTCTTACTCTTTCTTAGCATCCATTTTCTTTAATTCCTGTTTTCAGCTTATTCAATATGAATTTTTTTGTCCTTTTAGCACTATTTCCTTTGTCTTCTAAGAATGCCCCAAGCAACAAGAGGAATTCATTCACTAAAAGCGAAAGTGAGCACTAGTGCACAAGGATCTCTCAGAGGTATGGCAGAGAATATTTAACTCTAAGTAAACTTCAAGTTGGATAAACACTGCTTAGTGATACTATTTGGTCCATCGTGGTCCTTCTGCCCACAATGCAGAAATTATAGCCTTTTTCCCTAACATGAATAACTGGCTAGTGCCTTATCTAATAACCAAAAATCTTCAAAACTTGTCATAAATGACACCACAGCTTTCGTAAATATTTCTGTTTTTTGAATAAGCATGGTCATGTTGGTCAGCACAATGCCCATTCAGAATTCATCACACCCTAAAGCAAAGCAACCAGTTGCTGTGATAATGTCTTATTCATATTAGTATTCCCAACAGCTTAAGTTTGTCCTAGATATTGAACCCACAGGACATTTTGTGATTAAACTTCTTACCCACACAAACTTTTACTAATAATCTCCCTCTGCTCTTCTCATTTTGCCAAGACACTGCACACCTTTACTCAGCAGCAGATGAGTTTTGGCTATCACTAGCACAAATGCAGCTCTTTGACAGATAAGACATTGATAAAGACAATTTCATGAGGCAGAGGGATGAAATAGTTCATCCTTACAATGGTTCAGTATTCCACAGAGGACACATTCTCATACTTCAGCAACTCTCAGTGGTGCTTCAACTGACACTAATTTGAATGCCCTTGAATCAGAAGATGCCCTGCAAGGTGAAAGATTAAATGTAAGGAGAAGATCAGCTTAAGGTAGTCCCTACCTGTTAAAAGGCACAAAATACTGCCTTTTTCATTAATAATGTTCATTATTCAAGTTGTCTGTGCATTATTTGGGCTTTATTTCACTTGGAAAAATGAAATTGAGGAACAGTCGCACTTCTGTTGGTTTAATTTTCTGACTCTCATACACTGGCATCAAATCCCAGTAACTACTCTACTGCAGGCATTACCATTTAAAAATCACTAACGTTTGAAGCTATGATTCTATTTGAAGAGAACTAATGAGAAAAAAAATCCGCCTTCCTTCTTAAAAATGTGACAGACAGGTACATTCAGAAATGCTGCTGGCACTGAAAATGAGTTGAATGTTTATGAACCTGTAGGGAGACAGCTAAAGAAGAGAAAAGTATAAAGGAAAGTTTCAATGAAAAAAGGCCAAAACTGTGGGAGGATGAAAATAAATGGGCTCTCTCACATAAGAAGAAAGCCCAGAGGAGTGAAGCTTATACACTTGTTAGCTTCATATCACATCAAATCACATTGGTAATGAGCTATCAGTTGAGTAATGTGTGTCATTCTCCAAAAGAAAGGAGGTATTTCCTTTTAACTCTGTCATTTTTATCTTTCCATATTCTTTTTCTGGCATAAAAACTTATTTTCGAGAAATGTTTTTCCCACAGTAAGTCATGTTTCAGTCAGTTTTTTTGCTTGGTATTCTAAAAGAGTGCGAAAGTGTATCTTCCTCTCACCATTACAAGCTTAAAGTGAATTAAAGCTGTCATTAATTTTTAAAAGCTACTATGTATGCATATCAAGAGAACCAAAACAGAAAACACATCTAATATAGGGCTCAACTGAAGGCAATTTCCATAAAAACATCATCTGGGTATTTTCTACAACTTGTATGACATGAATTCAGATCATAATTCCCCAATTTTTGTATAGACATGTTCCTGCTACTGCGACCTATACCTGCATGAAAAAAACATTAACCTTTAAATGCTCTTTATGCTTCAATACCTACATTAATGATCCATAAACCAAATAATTCCTCAAAAGCAGCTGTGCAAATCCACTGTGCCTAAATCATGACCTCAGTTTTGTTTAGCCTGAACAGTCCTGCATGGTGGCTGCACAGGTAGCCGAGAGTCTGCTCAGCGTTTGTCACTGGTGATGTATGCGTTACAGAAAAACAGTTTGACTTTCAGACCTCTAACATAGCAGAGCTGGAAGGCTGACAGTGGTCCATGGAGGGAAAAACCTAAATTATAACTTGGGGAGGGTTGGATCTGAAAAGTAGTGAGAAATACCTCAACACTACTTTAGTGGCCATGTCCCTTGTTGGATAATTATAATGACTACACTTTTTTTCCCCCAAAACTTTAGTGAAGGGCGAAGATGGACTTACAGTTGAACTGACTGCACAGTCAAATACAAACGTTCCCTATCCCCAACACAAATGATCTGGTATCCTACATGAAAGGCTACACATATTAAAACATTATAAAAACTAGGATATTAAGGAAAGAGAAAAACCAGGTACAATCCAGCAAGGAACACACAGCTGTGAACCTCTTCTAGCTAGCAGAAGATGCATTCTGAAGCACTGTGTCTTTCAAACAACTTGTTGGTAAAGCTACTATTCTACACTGACATCACAGTTTATGAGAAATCTAGCTGCACAGCAAGAAACATCTTTTCTAAGAAAAGAAGTTTCCCCTGTTTCTGACTGCCTGTTTTGCAAAGTTTTTCATTAACTGTCCAGATATCCTCTGCTTATCCAGCTGGCTTGAGCTGAACATCTTTCTCAGCAACATCCTCTTACACACACTGCACCCAAGAAGCTTCATTTTTAAATAACTGGGAAAAAAAACTCTTAACACTCCAGGAGTCACAATCCCTGTAGAGGATAGCAAGGCGTGCTTTTTTCCTCCCAAAAATGCAAGTTATCCAGTAGACTTTCTCAGGTGAATGTTTTAAAATTTGAGAAACAGAGAAAGGCACCAAACAGCCTCTGCCTTACCAGAAAAAGCTGGTCTCTATCAAGTAGATGTCACTTAGGCATCAGAGAGGTACAGTGGAGATCAAAGTAGGCAGGTGTAAGGGCGTCTGACCAAAATTACCTCCTGGGAGTTGGTAACTAGAGAGGACGTGCCCTGGCGGTTCATTTCCAGCCCCAAGTCATTTCAGCAAAGGCAAAAGTACCAGTTAGGTCAGAGCAGGCATCGTAGGGCGAGACTCGCAAAGCCCTGAACGCTTCTCAGCCCGAGATCCCAGGCATTAAGCGTTTGCTTTCCGTCCCCATAGACACACATACACATTTGCCCACGACTGCACGGGTGCATTCGCTCCTCGCAAGCGGACAAGCAGCTCCCCCCTCCCCGCCCCACGCCAAGTTGCCAGACTTGCTGCCCAAAGGAGAGGGGACGAGACCCCAGATTAACTCAGCGAAGCAGCCTCGCGTCCCGGCGCTGCCCGCGTCCTACCGCCTGTGGAGCTGGCCTCCTCCAGCTGCGCCGAGATGCTCTCCACTCTCCTCACGTCCATGCTGGGAGGCGAGAGGCGCCCGAAGCCGCGGCGGGAAAGCGCGGCAGCACCGCCGCGCCGGGGCCGTGGGAGCCGGAGCGGGATGGGAACGGGATGGGTGCGGCGGAGCGGAGCGGGATGGGATGGGACGGGAGCGAGGCTGGGCGCGGCGGAGCGGAGCGGGGCTGGGAGCGGCGGAGAGGAGAGAGAGCGGAACGGGAACGAGAGCGCGGCCCCGCCTCGGCGGCGGCGCCTCCCCCGCCATCCGTGCGGCGCGGGGCGGGCTCGGCGCGGGGCTCGGGGCGCCCGCGGCCGCTGCGCGACCCCTTCCCTGCCGGGACAGGGAGGGCTTGGGCTCGCTTGCCTGCCCCGCCGAGCTGCCCCGGGGCCGCTGCCGCCGCGGGGTGAGCCGCCACCAGCGCCCTGGAGTCGCTCGGGAGCGGGGCGGCCGTGGGGACAGCCCCGAGGCAGAGTCCAGCAGGGCCGGGCCGCCCGCCCCGCTGTGCGACCGCACACGGGTGGTGCCCGCATCACCGGTTAGCCGCAGGCTGCCCGGGACACCGACCGTCACCGAGCACAGGGGAGCTCCCATCGCAGCTGCTCCCCTCGAACACCTATGCCAGGCTAGCACAGGCTGGGAACGCTCCCTAAGCCCCAGGGTATATTTCGGAAGGGATTGGAAAGGGCATTTCAAGACACCTTCTTAGGACACCTACTACGACACATGACATACCATTGAAAAAAATGCTTCAATAATGATAGTTCTCCCAGTTCAATTTTACTCAGTTAATTTTTCAGTCTTCACGGTTTTGTTTATCCCTGCATGAATAATAAAGTGTTTAAGAAATCCCAGTTCTTCTTCTCATTGTGTTCATATCCTAAAAATTATAGTAATTTTTTTTCAAGGCACATAAAGGTTAAAGGCTTAGCTACCTAATACCTTATTTTTGGCATCTTATTTTATATTATTCCTTGAACCTTGTATTATTAAGATTTTTATGAGCTGAAAGATAAAGGAGTGATTCCCATGCCACATTGCCAACTAATGCTTTAGGAAAGGACTTATATCTCCCTTAATTTCATAGGACAAATTTATGTCTGCATGAACCCCAAATGATGGAATTATTGAATTCTTGAATGGACAGAGACACCACAGTGTAGTATAATGCTTGCCAAGAGGAGCACAATGTTGAGTAGCTTCTGCCAAGTTATTTTTTGATAAAAATAGATCCACTGATGGAGGTTTAGGTAAGACTGTGGAGAGACAGAATTCAGAGTAATGTGTTTGTCATATACCCTCAAAATACTTTTTTTCCTATAAGGTGAATCCTCAAGTACCCAGGATATGGCTCTTCCTATCAAAGAAATTCAAAATAGTAAGAACAGAGATCAGGATTTTAGCTCATTATCAGGATTTGAGCCTACTTTGAAGCTAACCTTATAGAAAACTCTAATTTATCACAATTCAGAGTGAGCCCTTGTCATTACATATATACAGTTTTCAGAGTGAGAAAATTCCGATTTACACTTGTCACTTCCCTTTGCTCTACACCAACACTATATCAGAACTCTGTGAGTTACAAAATACCTCTAAATATATGGGAGCAGCTGGCCTTAACAGATTGAACTAAGGCAGGAATGGTAGTAATACATCAAGAATACCTATACATTCATCTTGTGTCTCAGAATGAATTACAGGTATACAACACAACGTGAAACAGAAGTGCCAGAAGTGCCTACTAGGTTTTTACAGATAAGGTGGTGTGTGTCAACTCAAAGATTAATTGTGTGTGAGGCAAAGAAAAAAGAAAGTGACCCAAATAAACGAAACTGTCTCCATAAATCTGCATGTTTCTCTCAATCTCATCTGCTTTATTTTTATGCTTGCTCTCCTTGTTTCCATCCACTTGTTCTTTGTCTCCTGTTCTTGATGGGCCTGGCTCCAAGTAATTTCCTCTGCATACTTTTTCCTTTTTGTTCTCTTGAGTTTTAAACATTTATTTTATTAAAAACTTATGTCATTTGATGTTCTATGTAAAAACAAAATGTGCATGTCAGAATGTGGCATTTTTCCAAATTTGCTTTAAAGGGCAAATTCTTTATTGTTTACCAAACCTGATTAAGTTTCCTTCAATTAGTATGTCAAGCCCATGTATCTGCTCTATATAACATCCAGTAAAAATTGACATCAGCTGTGATTTCATCCCTTCTATATAATTATATTTCAACATATAATTTTGTTTCTACAAATACAGAGTTTCATTTTAGCTTCTACTTTTCAAAATACATAATGACTTCCTTTCTTCCTCATATATTTCAAGTATTTATTTTGGGGCTAAATACTAATAGTACCTTGAGCATCTATTTAGTGCTACATGCATAGCTGAAGATTTTTTCCAGTCCCTTGTGATAAAATTTTAATTTCTTCTTCTTGAAGTAGCTGGTGTAGTTTTCATCTAATTTTTAAATTACAATCTGAATCAGTATATTCCTGTTTGCCTCAAATATAAACTAATTGGAAAGACTTAATTATGATTTAGTGTGTCCAAATTAAGTTCAGATTTCCACATCTGCTTAAAAGGTGTAATATGTAAAATTAAGTGTTAAATCATGACACTAAAATAATGATCAAGGAGGCATTTTCTTCCAAAAGAGAAAATCAAATTATTGGTGAGTAAAACATTTGTAACGGTAGCATGTTCCTAACAGGGAGTACTTGAGGGTTTTTTTTCTACCTGTTTGTGTGGGTGAGAAAGGGCTCAGAACCAGAAAATGTACAGCAGTACCCAAATATTCAATCCTTTCAGTCTATTCTGCTCCCACACTGGTTTTGGGATATCTGCAAAGGTTAAAACAGTAGTTCAGCTACCCAAATTGTATTAGCACTAAGGAACTGAATAATATGTAATTAAAAATTTGAATAGAACAAATATAAGCCACAAAATATCCAGCATGTCTGTGTCACTTTCTAGGCCTCCAGAGAAGATATTTATTTTGGCAGTGCTTCCTCTGCTAGAGAATGGCTCTCCAAGTGGGAGCTTTCTTGATGCCTGGAAGAACTCATCATTAGGTTATACTTTGTGACTGCATGTCACTCACAATGTTTTTCACAAGGAAAAAAGAAACCCAACAGCTAAATCAGTCTGTCACTTCTAGGAAAAATACTCCTCCTTCTCCAAAAAGTAATAAAAGTTTATTCTGCTATATTTTATTCAGAAATGAGAAAGAAACTGATCTTCACTCTGTGATACATTTTAGGAGTATATTTCTTCTCAGAAGTGTATTTTATTTAGTTTTGAGTCATTCAGTGTAATAATGTATCCTAAAAAAAGTTATGTGCATTCTATATCACAAAACATGAACAGTAATTTGGCGGTACTCAAATATTTAGTCTGTGATAAAGTACTTGACAAAAAAAGTCAATGAAATGTCTCTGATGCCTCTGGCAGTGCTCTGTCCCCCTGCTCTGGGGTGTGCATTGGGTGTCAGTGCCAAGCTGCTGTTGGTAGCAGGGTTGCAGGCTGGCCTCTATGACTGTGCTGGGCAGCTGGTTCCAAACAATTCCCCAGCAGATCCACCACATGGCACAGCTGAGCCCATCAGCCAACTCAGTGGCACATCAAAGGAAATATATTTAAGGAAAGACACAAAATGTTGAGGAAGGGGGAATGAGAAAGGAAGTGCCAAGGTCAGAGGAAAAGGGAGGTGCTCCATGGCAGAGCCCTCCCCAATAAACTGAGGGCCATAGAGGATCCATGCTGGAGGACATACACCATGAAAGATTTTGCTGCCTGTGGATAAACCCAGGCCAGAACAGAGGAAACAAGTAAGAGTGAAGGGGCAGCTCTTGAAAGGAGAGTGATCACTACATGCAGTATGAACAAAGGAGGGAAAGAAGAGACTACAGTAAATTTGAGCCTGGAAAGGGGGAGAAAGTGCTTTTCTAATTAGATGTTTTTCTTCTTTACTTTGCAATGCCCAAGCTGGTAAGTGAAGTTGTCAATAAATTAAGCTAAACTCTCCACGTCTCTTTGGCCAAGGCAGTAACTGTTGAATTATTTTTCTCTATTTCTTTTGAACTACAAGTTCTTGTGATTTTCTCCCCAGTCCCCCTTGGTGTGGGGGTAAGCAAGGAGGTATACAGATACTTGGCTTCATCAGGGGTTGATCCAGCACAGATATATATGGGAGAATTCAAAATACAAAATGAAATTTTAGGTTAGGAAACTAACCAACTATGCTTCCCTAAAACAGTGGAGCTTTAATATTCAAGATTTCCTACTGTCACAGTCTAGTTTTTAGAGAGTACTGGTGCTTTCAGAATAAGTAATCTTGAATATTCTGATTTTTCTGCCTATTAAACCTTAAGCAGGACAATTCTTGAAAGGAGTATTGTGCACCATGTATCCTCTTCCTTATACAGAAATAAATATCAAGCAACAATGAAGGCCAGCCCTTTAACTTGTCAAAAAATTGGCTTTTAGTATTGCTAGAGCTTGTTACTAAATAGGTAAGAAGAAAAAAGATGAGAGCCTCCTTTCCTTAAAACTCACAGTTTTTTATAACATTTTGTAATAAATTCTGTGATGATTTGAAGCAATTTGATTTACTGTAAATGAGTAACACATGAGAAATAAATGTGCAAAATAAACAAGATATAAACATTATTTAGCAACATTATAAGATCGGATAAAAACATTATTTATTCCAATTTTACTATTATCTCCATATGCCAAACAGTCTAGATATGGATTGATTTCTTTGTTGGGGCATTTAAAAAAAATTCAGGGAAGCAGGGGCTCACCCTTCATTCAGTGTCAACGGGTAATAAGTATCTTTCTGTTACTTCAGAACTAAGATCCTAAGATTCACCTTTTTTTTCCTTCTGTTTTTCTACTGTTGCATCTTTCTTTGCTGGCCTTACTTCAGTGCGATGCAGGTCATGGGAGTGGCTTCATTGCTAAATGCCAGTATTTAGACATTTGAGATTTCATTTGTGAGACTGTTGTGGTTTTATATCTCATTTCATGGTTTATAATAGCCACACTGCAGATATTTTAGAAGAAAGTCATTACAAATTAAAGCAAGGTTATATTAAAAAAAAAACCACATGTAATATTCAACACAACTTTAATGTGCTGCTTGAAGACTTCCCAGGCATAATCTGTATCATTTAATCTAAATTGTTGTCAAATTGTTTGTTGTCATTATTAGACTGTCACTAAAGTTATCTCATTAGTAAATCTGAGTCCATATAAGGCTTTACATTTCCATCAACTTTACATTAAAAATAGCTTTGTAGTTTTTAAGAACAGAAGAATATTGGGAGCCAATTCACCTGGTGCTGAAATGTAGCCAACTTCAGAAGACACAGCTGAAAAACAATGCATTAGACAAGTGCAGGTTGAAGAAAAATATTGGGCAATTAGGCTGCATCTAACCTATGTTCTTGTGAGGAAAATCTGTAGTGTTTTATATAAAATAGATCACAGGCTTTACAATCCAATGTGAAATACCTGCTTAGTTATCTGTCCTAGGCTCAGAAGAGACAGAAAAAAAGAAAAACCTAAACAAAAAAAAGCAACAAAACCCCTTGAGCTGCCCCTGGTGTAGGAGACTGCCCAGACAGAGCCAATTTATGGCAGAGTGAATTCTCAACATTTTTTATGGCAGTTTTACATTCAGCAGTATGTTGGCTTCCCACAGCTTTTCGCCCTCCATTCTCATCAGGTAATTCTGCACTCTGCTTCCCCTCCAACCCTTCTAACCCCCTCCACTTCTGTCTCTCCTCCATTTCCTCTTCCCTTTCCTATTTACCTCACACATTGTTTCTCATAAAAAACTGAGTAACAGCAGAAAGGATAATGGCTTTTATGTTCAGCTAGTGAGATCAGAGAGCAGTAGTGCTCTGTACAGCCAGTGACAGGATCTAACTGAATACAGTTTTTCATATTTTCCATTTTTAAATCCACATCCACAGAGTTTCCAGATGGTAGGGCTTTAAGAACAAAAGTGTAGGTAATCTTAGCTAACTCAAAAGCCAGGCAATAGAATATAAAACAATAATTATTAACACAAAATTTAAAAATGTCAGGATGTTTTAAAGCATTTTGTTCCTATGATATTTCCTTTAGATTTATGGCACTAATGATTCGTTGATGGATATATGAAAAGAAGATAATCTCATCTATTGTTAGTGCATCTAAATACGGAGATAAAGGCTAAATTTTCTCTTTAATGGCAACAATATTATTTTCTGAATGAGCCCAGTCTATATGGGGAGACCAAAAGAGATCCTTCATCCTCATATAAAAAGGTCCAAGAGGGATATGGTTGCTATATAAATACATCAGACAGACAAAAAAAAAAAAAAGTGAAAGAATAAAAAAGTGCTTTGAGTTAAATGTCAATGCAGGAGGCAGAACAAATTGTATAATCTATAAATTTAGGTTGTATATTTAATGAAAGTTGCTAAGCATTAAGGAATTCAAGTACTGGAATGCCCTTCCAAAATGATTGGGAGGAAAGGCAAAATAAATGTTTTAAGGCAAGGCTTGGTAACTCTGATGGGATGGCTGTGATAACAAAGAGGTCTATGAATATAAATCATATATATATTATTTCCTTCAGTTAACAAGTAAAGTTCTTGAATACAAGACTAAATTCATAATACAGCATGAGTCACAGGAAAAGAGCTACAATGCTTATGCAGAGATTGCATAACACTATATATATATATAATAATAAGAGTCTCTACAGTCTACATTTCTTGCTGTATATAATATTATGAAAACTCGCAGGACATGATAGAAGTCTTTCACATTTAAATGGTTGCTCCAAGGAAGACAGTGATCAATTGTCCTCCATGGCAAGTGGCAGTGCTGCCATTAGAAAAAAGAAGCTTTGGTGGCAGCAAAGAAGTAGTCAAAATGTAGGGTAAAGTTTCTGACCTCTAAGGTAGACAAATATTAGAACAGTTTTATGAAGAGGTCAGTGGAATATTCAGCATTAAAGTGTTTGTTTTAGCTGCTTTATAGATGACTGCTGAAGACAGTCTAAAGCTTTTGATCCTATCACAGCAAAACATTACTATAAATCCTGAGGTAAATTATCTCCATGTATATCCTTATGGGTGTATGATTAAAAGAATAGCATTGATTTAAGTGAGAGGGGAATTTGTCCAGAAATGGCCCTACTTTCTCAGCTCTCTGTCCTCACTTCTCCTACAGAACTAGTGCTTCTTAATTGTGCAGGTTTTATTCTATGAAACAGAGTTGTATTTCCTGATTATTTTCTAAGATGCTTTGTTTCTTAATTTGCATACCTGAGTATTCTGTTGTCATGGAAATCTCTTCTCTGAAGCCCTTGAAGACCAGCTCCCTTGCTTCAATTCTGTTTCAAATTTTCTGTATCAACTAATTTTAATTCTTATTCCAAGTTTCCCGCATATTGTCATCACATCCAAATGATACAGTACTACAATTCCTTGGATCAAAACCTTATCCATAAGAATGCAAGCTTCACTTCAGATAAGTGTACTAAGTCTAGTACAAAGGCATTTTTTGACTCATTTTATTTTTAATTCTTTTACTGAAGAACCATCCACATGGATAGATGTTTAGCAGCTCAACAAACAAGAAAGAAATTATTAAAAAAGAATATAGCTGTAATGAAATTCAAAATACAAATATTTGAATAGTCACAGTATACATTTCTTTTTTACACCTGTCTTCTTACATTGGTGGAGGGAGTCTTACAATCTGTCCTGAAATACTTGATTAATGACAAAGATTAATCACATCAGCTTTCCTTCCAAGTAAAAACTAGCCTATCAGTCTCTTATTTTTCCTTAGCCTAAATATATTCAGATGCCTTCACTGATCACAGATAAAAATATTGAAGAGATTCATGAAGGTCAGGTTAGGACATTCATGGTTAATAATAATAATGACTTCATTACACTGAGTATTTCTGAAAACTTGAGAATAGTGTCCTTCAAAAAAAAAAAAAAGCAAAAAAAAAAGCTTTATATGCCTATAGGAAATAGGCAGATGTATGACAAATTTGGCCACCAAACTAACAAGTTTTAGTTTCTGAAGGGATTTTGGAAGATAGTTCATCCGAGTTTGTCATATTGTCAGTGGAAGTTTTACATCAAAAAGAAATGTCCCTCAGTACCAGAGAAAGATTCTTTTGCAACTAAATGTTCAAGAAGCTGCTACAGTCAACCTTACAGCCAATGACCTAAGTCAGCTAAGTGCAGATATACATCCTGGATGAAAGATGCAGAAATATACCTACCTTACTGTCCACTTGTTTCAGCAGTTAGCTCACACAATGTCATCTTGATTTTCAGCCAAACTGCATTTATTTGTGTCATGGCTCCTGCCAAAAGAGAACAATGTAATCTTCTTTCATCTGGATTTGGAGATGCAGATATAAAGCTGTGTGTTATCTTCATGCTGAAGCAGAACTTGTTTACTTACTTTTTTCTACAGGCTCCCATATGTGCATACAACTTGGTTAATTAATGACTGAAGCAGAGTATAAAGTAGTGTCACTGGTAATATTTTTATTTATTATTAAATTTATAGGGCAAGCTTTGGTCTCTTAACTTCTGTCATAAGCTTTCCCATTCCACCTGACTAGGCTAAAAGCCAGAATTCTCTCTCTTAGTTATTTTTTTCCTTTTCTGTTGAATTCTAATTGCTGCAGATGAGGCCAGTGCAATGGTAATAGATATTTAATTTTGTATTCATAATTAAAAAAAACTTCAGTATGGTGGAATTTGACTCAAGATTGTGAGTCTCTGTGTTCTGAAATTGGAGCTATTATCATGCAGCACACTAGTAAGTCAGTATAAATTGTTGTACTTATGAAGTTGTACTTCTTAGTCTTCCCATTTTAAACACTATTCATCCATTACATGTATTTTACAGGCTACCATCAGTTTGCTTACCCTATAGCATCAAATTCTTACTTGTATTACCCTTTCTGACTTTCAGTAATTATATATGCATCCTATTTTTCCTTGGTTTGGATCTTGAAACTAGAAAGTTAAATTCTCAAATATTCTATTCCTGCTTCAATGCGTTCATTTATAAATTAATGCTGGATATCAAATAACTAATACGAACATTACAAATTTAGTACTAAGTATTGCCATTCTGGACTTCCAAAAATGTGAGGTTATTACCTTCTTTCTGTCAACAATGTGTGGCAATGTCTGAAATACTGTAAGCCTGAAACTCATTTTTGTTTCCACTTGGACGTCCTTATTGCACAAAGAAATCACGTTTTCACACTTTCATGCTCTTCTCAACAACTGTAACAGATATTAATCTTAATTTTGAATGAGTAAAAGACAAAATTGATCTGAGTATAAAGGTGTGGCTGGAAGAAAGAGGATCATGACCTCTGTGATACAGTTTATGAGAATACTTAACTATGGCACTGCTTTCCGCTTCTGAGATTTGAGAGATGAAGTTCTTTAGCATTTATGAATCTTTACAGTTCCACAAGATGCAGAAAAGAGAAGCAGCTATTTGGTCATAGGTTAGATAGTTACGCATGGGAATCCGAGTTATTCTTCCTACAGTTGAGCTGATTGAATTGCATGTACAAGGTACAGTTAGAAGTGGTGCTGAAGAAAATCAATTTATTGCCAAGTGTTAGTTTGGAAGATCCAGTAAATGTAGACTTCCTTCACTGCTTCTTGTTTTGGGAGATCTCTGCAAAGAAGGATCATAGTCCCATTCTCTATCAATCAGTTACACAACTTAGATCAGCTCCCCGAACTCCAGCTTCATTACTCTTTTGGTGTAAGAATCACACTTGATCCTAAATTGCCAGTTTTAAAACTTAGGCATCCTTTGCTCTGGGAGATACCAGGGCTTGATGGTCACGAATTCACACCACTTCCTATGAGGTCTTTCTTTATGGTGGTTACACAGGGTAAGTACATCTTCATTTCCTACATGAGAAAACTGTGTTTGGGAAGCAGATTATATAGCAATGTGATTGTTTTTCTACAACACAATTCCCATTTAATTATTATAGAGGCAGATTTGTACAGTAAATGATTCATTAAGTCAGTTGAGTGACTAATTACTTTCAGCCTAGGGTAGTTTCACCAAGGTAAGAGCATATATAGACTAAAGAAATGCAAAGGATCCATGACAATAATTCCCAGAGGTGACAGAGACCCTGGTAGGAGCAAGGGTTGGGAAACCAGGAGACCATAGGAAAATTTAGGAAACCACAGCAATTTCCCAATTCCTGGAATCATGTTTAAAGGTTATGTGAGCAATGAAATTAACTCATCAGAATTATTAAAGAAGAATTAATTCTTTGCCCTTTGAACAGGTAGTACAAAAGCAGGCAGCCTTAGCTACTGACAAATTTCCAACATTTCTATGCTGTAAAGGGAAGCTACCATAGAAAAAGAATCTCGACTTTCAGTTTCAGTCTGGCTTTGAGGTATGTCAGCAAGGGGCAGACCACAAAGACAGTTCACTTTTGATTCACTTCCCTCTCACTAAGGTTAAAACATTCTGGAAACCATGCCAGGCATCATTTTCAGAGGAACCGGCATGAAAACCCATACATTCAGGGTCAAGAGGGAGTATGGGAGACCATATATATATATATATATACATACCAAGTGGTTCTTTAGTAGGACTTGATCCATGCACCTAGGGGTATCTTAGGTTACAGTGGAAATATTAACTGAAAGTTAGTGTTTGTTAATTTCATGGTATGCTTTTCTCATTTGAGCCTGAAGGCACATGATTAGTCATTCACATCTCCTTGTCACATAAACTACCTCAGTCCTGTCACAAAATTAACGAACAGTCTCTAGAAAAAGCAAGTATTTTTCCAAAAGGTAGACTTTGGGACTTCTTCTGAATACCACCCAACAATGCCTGTTTTAGGAATGATAGTGATACAAAGAAAACACTGCCACTCACTTGTTAGGGATGACCTGATCTAAACTACCTACTGTATATGATTTTTTTCTTTAAATGGAGAGAGGTTATGACTGAACTATTGAATCAGAAGTGAAATTACTAGTCTGTGTTCTTTAAAATTGTTGAAACATTTAGTCTCCTCAATCCCATTTTAACAGGAGAAACAAAAGGACAAATTACAGAATAAATAACTTTTTAAATGGCATGTGCATAAATTCAAAACTGTTAGGGCACAAACGGACAAAATAAATGGAATCAGAAATGGAGATGGGAAGCTGCTACCATAGGCCTGGCAAGTAAGGTCAGGAAAAGGGGAAAAAATTGATCCCACAAAGTCAAAGGTCTATGCAGCAAATGCTGCCAGGCACTGTCCCAAATTGTAGAAAAGCAAAGATTAGATGGGGAGATCAGGACAAGCACCAGGCAACAGAATTGTGCAAGACATAAATTTAGCTAGTAAACAAGTTTTATAAACAATGGCAACCTGTGTATTAGGCTTGAAAATCTGGCAAGCTGGTGATAAACTAGCAACTAGGCTCTCAGATGCATCTTCAGCTGCCAGGATTTATCAGGCTTTCATCCTCCCATGGTACTGACTGACTGGCAAAGACAAAAAGGCTGTGTGGCCACATGGATCTTGATGTATTGACAGAGTTTATCAGAAAACCAGTAAAAGAGCAGCCCACAAGCTCATCTCTACACAGCACCACAGCTTTTGAAGTCACAAAACAACTTCTAAGTATATTCCTACTACGGAACCCACCTGGTAGCTCAGCTGGGGATAGGGCTGTTACAGTCCTTCTGCATGGCATCACATTTTATCATACAGAGCTCAAGCTACCATTTCTTGCATTCTCATTACTAAACCACTAGAAAACAAGCACTGTAATGATCAGAAGAAAAGTAAGAATTCTTGTATATGTGCAAACGTCTGAACTTAGACACGTAACAAGAAAGAACAATAATTTTTTTTATTTATGCCAAAACAGTAAATTTATAAGATACGTAATTGGAAGATCATATTTTATAAATTGACATTATCAAGAGCTCCTAATGTTTTATTCTTTAACCTTTGTTATGTATTACAATATTCTAAAACTCATATATTAGGATTCTATGTTCAATTTTCATGTGGAAGTAACAGCCTTGGTATTTTTAGCATAGCTGACTGATAGGTATGAAACTGCCAATGACAGTAAGGAATGACAGAATATGCTGGAAGGCTTTTTTTGTTGTTCTTTGGATTTTTTACTCACATTCAGGGACACATTCTCAGTAGACTTTCATACTGTGATTACAACAGAGGAAACATAGAGCATCATCTGCCGTAGTACTGTCATTAGGCTAAAGTAATCAAACCTGAAAATCACAGGGAAAATTATTTAGACTAGACAATGGCAAAAATACAGTAGTTGAAAAGAAGTGTATTCCTAATATCATTCCCTGAACCTCAAACACTATTAAGGTAGCTAGTATCAATTTTGAGCTTCTTGCATGAGTAGAAAATAATGCATGAACTTACTCATTCAGAAAACTTCCAGTTCTTCAGATGCTTCCAAACAGTGGACAACATTCACCTGCTAATTAGCCTTCATCCACTGCCCAGCTTTAACCAAATATTTCATAATTGAATGAAACAGCAGAGAGTGGCTGTATTTCACTAATAAATAAAAAGTGTCATGACCTTAAGAAACAGTCTAAAAAAATTGGAAGAAACTCTAGCTCACAGTTGTTCCATCTCCAAAAGACTGCAGCATTTCAAAAATGTATGAGACAGACACCAGATCTTAAAAAATAGCATGAAACTTATTATTTCTTGTTTAGCAAGATTGTCAGACATAAAAGCACAGGTGTCAGAATAATGCTTAAGGGGGGAAGTTTTGATGCAGCTGCCTGAAGGGAAGACCTAATAGTGTCCATCAATTACTGAGCCAGAGATCCACAATGAACTTTCCAGTCTGTTCAGAGAAGGCAATATGAACTCTTTGAAAGATTACTTTTTGCTAAGAGCAGACTCAGTATGTGTTTAAGATATGCCTCTGTGCCACAGAAAAATACAGCATAAGCTAAGTCCGTGAAAATAAATCACTATCCAGTAAGAAAAATCTTAATTACCATCATATCTGATTATGTTCTGAGAGTTAAAAAATAACCATAAAAAAACCCATAAGTTCAATATAAAAGATATCATTTTAAACAACATTTTTTAATGTGAAAAAATTCTGTTAATAGAGCTAATAAGAATACAGGTGTTATTGGTTTTATACCATGAAAGATACTTAGTGATACTTGTTGTCTTAATACTAATCTTACAGGCCTCAAGATTAACTACATCTATTTCTTAAAAAAGATGCATGCAGATTTTTTTTTAACCTCAGGTTGTATAGAGCTGTCACTTAAAAGGAAGCTAGAAAACCCCTTTGGGTTTAGTACTTAAATGCTGTTTTAGGCATTTTACATAGTACTAAGAAAAAGCAGCATAGATAATCATCTCAATTCAGCTTCAGTCACAGGTGACGTGTTGCCATAACTGCCTGCAATATGCTGATTCAAACTTGGAACATCATTATAATTGTGCATTAACATTTATTTTTGAAGAAATTGAATTCTGGAATAGTTGTAAAAGTTTAACAACCTGTGAAGTCACATATACATTAACACATAGCAGAGAATGCAGTCAAATCTTCATTTATGTCAGATGTATCAGTAATAGCTACTGAAATTACAAGTAATTTTAGGTCCAAGTACATTGCGAAATTACATCTCTGTAACAGTAATACCCAAATCACCAAAATAATTGTTTTTTTTCCCTCTGAATGTTACTTTTTACCTGGATTACTCACTATCAAAATATTTTTTATTAATGCACCAAAAGTAAACAGATAACTTGCTTATATTTGCATATCTTGCTAATTAAATCCTCTGAGTAACAAAGTTATAATCTAAGAGTGCTACAGTTTCAATCTGGACTCATTTACTAATTTCTATAGTGAACCCTGACAAGCCTTACCTGCTGTGTTTCCTTATCTGTGAAATGAAACCAATTCACGTGTATGCAGAAAAACACTCATAAATTCTTATTGGAACAGTGCTGTTGGATGTTTTTGAATATTTAGAGAGCAACATGAGACAAAAAAAGGTTGTTAGGCTTCTGGAGTACAGCACAGAGGATATGTCACAAAATGACAGCAAGGCAAAGCCAGCTATACTGTTTCCAAATAAATTGCTTTAAACACTATTTTGTTATTCAAATCATGCAATAAGAACCAATTATTTGTTTCATATGAGAGCAGACATCCTTCTGCTTTGAGTAGATGAATTGGCTTGCCTAAATTCTCTAAGTTTTGACTCAGTATTGAGGAAAAGAAACAACAGAATGAGGCCATCATTTTTACTTTTAGTATTCTGGTTCAGACCAAACAAAAAGTGAATGAAATCAAGTTGTCATACTGAAAATATATCTTGAATGGGAAACATGATCCAGTTCCTTATAACCATAGAAAAAATGTTAAGGTGTTTCTATTAACCTGAATGTTTTTTAAGTAACCAAAAACTATCATAATATCTATGTATTTATTTATTCATTCTGTCCTTGGAGAAAGAATACTACATTTTTGTTCTCTCTCAAGGAAAAATAATTTTCCAGAGGAACTCTAAGGTGTAAATGGAAAATTCCACTTCCAAGGCGCTTTGAACTGTGGTGAGGAGTGGAAATTCTGAATGATTGCAGTGGGGTTGATTGTTTTCTTGTATATCAATACACAGGAGTGAGATCAAAAATAAACAGCACAGGCTGATGACTCTGTCACAGTATGGAATACTGGTCAATAAAGAAAAATTAGAATAAAAACAGAGACACCTGTACAAAAGGCAGCAATATTCATACTCCCTCTCTGTGAACAAGCTATAACTCTACCTAACTTCAGGTATGACTATCTGCTGGAATGTATGAACATTTCAAATGCAAGTGCAGATAAATCAGTTTCATTTGCAGCTCTGCTCATGAAATAGGTAATTTGATATTATGTCACTGCTTCCAGGACTTAGGCTATTTTTATTTTGTTTCAATGCAAGAATTACACTCTAAAGTTTGTGGACTCATAAAATAGTTTGAGTTGGAAGGGGCCTTCTAAATACCATCTAGTCCACTCCCTAACCCAAGCAGGAACATCTTCAACTAGATCAGATTGCACAGAGCTCTGTCCAACCTGACCTTGAATGTTTCCAGGGATGAGGAATCTACCACCTCTCTGAGTGAGTTGTTCCTGTGCTTGACCACTCCTATTGTGAAAAAACTTCTTTCTTATATCTAATCTAAATCAACACTCCTTCAGCTTAAAAACATTACTCCCTTTCATATCACAACAGGCTCTGCCAAAAGTTTGTCCTCATCTTTTTTTACATACCCTTTAAGTACTGAAAGGCAGCAATAAGGTCTTTCCAGATCCTTCTCTTCACAATCCTCTCAGCCTTTTCTCCTTTCCTTGTAGGAGAGGTGCTCCATCCTTCTAATCAGCTTGGCAGCCTCCTCTGGACTTTCTCCAATCCATCTACGTCCCTCTGCTGGGGCCCCCAGAGCTGAACACAGCATTCCAGGAAGGGGCTAACTAGAGCAGAGCAGAGGAGCAGTATCCTCTCCTTCGCCCTGCTGGCCACACTGCTTTGGATGCAGCCCAGGATAGAGGTGGCTTTCTGGGCTGTGAGTGCACATTGCCAGCTCTTGTCCACCCTTTTATCCACCAGCACACCCAAGTCCTTCTCTGCAGGCCACTCTCAATTCATTCATCCTGCAGTGTGATGGCAGGGATTGCTCCAACCCAGCATAGCAGCTTGCATTTAGCTTTGTTAAACCACATGGGCCCACTTCTCAATCTTGTCTAGGTCCCTCTAGATCACATTCTGTTCTTTAGGTGTGGCAACAGCACCACCCAGCTTGGTGTCATCAGCAATTGTTGGAAGGCACACTAAATTTCTGTCTAAATGTCTATGTCACTGAGGAAGACATAAAATACCACTTGTCACTGATGTCCAATTGGGACTCTGAGCCATTGTCTGCTACCCTCTGGGCGCAGTTGTCCAACCAACTCCTCATTCACCAAACAAATCCATTGCTCTGCAATGTAGAGAGAAGAATGTTATGGGGGCCTATGTTAAAGACCTTACAGAAGTCCAGATAAATGGCATCTGTAGCTCTTCCTTTGTTAACTGATTCAGTCACTCCGTCATAAAATCCCGTTAGGTTGGTTAGACTGCATTTTCCCTTACACAATAACATTTAAAATGAAGTGAAATTAAGATGTCAAACTGAATGTTCTGTTTTGTTACCATACTTGTATAGACTATTACGCATTCGCCAGTATGTATTTATCCAATTTATAAGGTATATGCTGTTGAATCTATAGTTATAAATTGGGTTTAAGTTACTGTTAGAGACTGGAGGGATTGATGTCTTGAGATATTTTGGGATGCCTGTGTGGGAGGGATGGGGCAGGTCTGGCTTTGCTCTGGTGAGACAGTGAACTACCCCACAGCTTGATTAGAGCCCATACCCCAACTTGACAGAACTGCCAATCACTGGCACACTGGGGGCAGTGCTCCACTCTGTCCTAATCCAGCTCCAGACTGGCCAAATGACCAGAAGTACCACCTGGGGGGAGGGCCCGGAGAGCCATCGGGTATTTAATTCTGAGGAGGCGGTCAGCACATTTTTTAACCCTATCTTCCTCATGGAGCTTCTATCTGAACACCACCACAACCCAGGAGCTGGTAGCTGTAAGTGTGCTTTTATATATCTTTGCTGTCTTTCTCTCGTCTAACTCCCTTCTCTTGCAACATTTTGAGTAACGTAACACCAAACAAAAGTTTGCTAAGTTGAATGGGCCAAATTAATGCTGTGAGAAGTGTTTTATGTTGATTGGGTATTGTAATAAATCTTTTGCCAAAGTTCCTTGATTTTTCCAAATTTTGCTGGTAAACTTTTGTGTTGTTTTGACCTCTTGAGAATATCTGATCAGAATTTCTTCTGTGCATCCAACATGGAGTACATGAACCCCTGTAAAGTCTTTTTATTGGGACCTTACATTTATACATTTGACTGGAATTTTGGCTTGAGTAGGGACTGCACAACTGTCTAATTTTTGTCCTACTATGATTTTCTAGAAGTGCTTTGGTCAGTAGCAAACTGTTTTAAGGGATAATCCATATATTCCAGACTCTGACTTTTATGATCACAGCCTACTTAAGGGAAGCCACATGAGGAGCAGCTGAGGTCCTCTAGTCTGTTCACTCTGGAGGAGACTGAGAGGAAACCTCATTACAGTTACAATTTCCTCATGAGGAGAAGAGGAGGGGCAGGCACTGATCTCTCCTGCATGGTCCCAGTGACAGGACCTGAGGGAATGGCCTGAAGCTGAGCTAGGGAAAGTTTAGGTTGGATGTTAGGAAAAGGTTCCTCACCCAGAGGGCACTGGCAAAGGCACTGGAACAGGCTCCCCAGGGCAATGGTCACAGCACCAAGCCTGACAGAGTTCAAGAAGTGTTTCTCTATGCTCTCACACACGTGGTATGATTTCGGGGGGTGGTCTTGTGCTGGGCCAGGAGTTGGATTTGATGATCTTTTCGGTCCTTTCCAACTCAGCATCTGCTGTGATTCTGTGGAAATTGAAGCATTTTTTCTGTGTGAATATAATATGGGAAAGTATAACATGGGAGACCATTAAACATATATCATGCAAGAAGACAATAATTTTCGTATGTTGGCCTTCTGCAGAAGTTGTCTAGGAGCTTGTCAAGAATTTTACCTAACCTGTCTATTAATATACAAGAGAAAATTTATAGGAAACTTTGAAAATGGAGTAATGAACTTAATTGCCCAGGCCCATGGAAAACTTCTAGTAGTAATCACTATAGCATAATCTATCACTGTAGGGAATATAAATTCTTGAATATTAAATTCTTCTTTCCTTCTCTCTGACATCATTGGAATGTCTCTGGGTAACTGACAGTGTTTCTGTGATCTCAGAACTCAAGTTACTCCGTGCCATTAGAAAAAGTCTTGGGGTAAAATTAAAATAAGGTTTATTTCACATGACAGTGCAGCAGAGGACAACTGTTAACGAATTGTGCTTTAATGTAATAGACACGTGTAGCAATCAGTGTTTGAAGTTACTATGTTATTTATTTTTAGTTTACATACTTTAGTCATTCACGGTCTAGGATTTATGTTCAGATTCTATTAAGAACAGAAAAAAAAAAGTTCCAGCTCTTTGGTCCCTTCCCAGTCCTTATTCCCATTCTGCCCCACTTGTCTCAGTGTTGTCTGTGGAATAAAGGGTCACAGTTTAATAGCCAGTGTAGCAGAATTAACAAAAATTGCATGGGCATGTAATGGTGGTACTGTTTGACAGCACGAAGTTATAATGTTCGTGTTAGTCTTGCACTTGACATTTTTTTTTTGCATGTATTCAAGCAAAACTGCAGAAACTAAACATTCCTGTGCTATGTGGTTTTGGAAGAAAAATAAAGCTGAGATGAAGCACATGCACTTCACCTTTGGTTGAGTCACAGAAGGTTAGGATGCTGTGCTACTCGGATAAAAGCCCAGTGTGAACGCTGCCTTAGCTGCAGGCTGGGAGAGGTGGGGGGCAATCTGGCTGATTATGTCAGGCAGTTGGAAGGATGAGCCTACAGATGTGCTTCACAAGAAAAAAATACTACATCTCAGTTTTTTGATGGAACATGAGGGGGAGCAATTTCTAAAGGACTGGATTGAATAGTTAATGTATAGCAATATAAATTGAGGGAAAAATATCATTTTGTTGTATGTGTTGAAATGCTTCACTGACACGTTCTTTGCAGCATTTGTGATAAAAGATAACTTTTCAACTGCTTCACACTACATGTAATGGGATGTTTTCCTACACTCAATGCACATAATAAAGTCAATGCTCTTGAATATTTATAATTTCATAATAGCTTACCAGTTATGCACAAGTGGAAATAATACTGAGGAGAAAAAGAATATGTACTATAGAGGATTTCTACAAGCTGCCCACCAAGATAAAAAACTCTCTTAACCTACTGAATAAAATCTGTACTTTCAGAAAAAATTAGATCTGTGTAGTATTGTTTCTGCTGAATGATGGGAGTGGTAAAATGCATCACATCTGACAGCTTTGCCAAAGTTCAGGAGGCCCTTCTGACCACATTGGGACATCTCTGCTATGAAAATCAGTGTGAATAAGTCATAGTAACTGATACGCTCACATGTGAAAATTCGAGATGAGTATTGTCTGCTTTCCAAGTGCACAAAAATATTATTAACATTTACTCAAATAAAAAGTTATCTTCCTTACTAGTTAAAAACAAAACCAAAAAAAATCTAAAAGAATCTCAGCAGCTCCTGCACTAGCATCATAAGGGTAGATCTTTCTGCCAGATAAAACCTTTGGTCAAGGAGGATAAGAAGAAATGGATCAAAATAAATTTCCCCATATTCATCACTTGTTCTAAGAAATTTTAATTCCAACTGCAGAAAGTAATAAATTACATTTTTCTGCTTTTCTTGAATATTGAATAATGTCTATATTTAGTGTGTTTGTTGAAACAGTATCTCAAAAAATTTAATTAGACTTAAGAACACAGTAATTTTGATGCTCATTTTTCATTCTCCTCTTACATAATCTATGCAATTTGTTTTTTTAATTGTTTTTTCTAATAAAATAGTACTTCTGTACTCTTGTAATGTACTTATTTGCCATAGAAAATTGTCCATTGTCTTTAATAATGAGTTGTATTCTTAAATCTGAAGTTCTTATCTGTGTCCAGAAAATGATTCATTTGATCACAAATTAACAGACAAAACTTGAAGCAGATTACAAGAAGAATTAAATTAAAATTATATTGGAAAATACTGAACAGATTGCTTTGAATAACTGTGTATCTTCAGTCTTGGGCATGGTTCTTTTATATACACTAAAAATATTTTTTCCCCTCTGTGTTTATCCAATAAACCAGTGTTCTACTTATTATTATTGCTTGTTTAAAACTGAACTCATAAGGCAACTGGAGATTATCAAGGTGAATGACAAAGCAAAAATGGGTATTTGTTTGAAATACTTGGACTGAAATGCAAATATATTCTATCCTTGCTTTCCTGGTGGTCATTGACTCTACATCTGTGTAATAAAAATAATCTTAATTTACAAATTTTCCACTCTTTAATCTCCTGGTTGCTAACATAAATCTGTAAGAAATTCCTAGACCATGGATCGAAATCCTGGCCTCTGGTTTTGTAGGCAAATATTTCATAGCAGCTGTTTAGACATACCCACTGCTTTGAACTGCATGCTTCTTGGCTTCTTGCTGCAGTGTGCCTTGACATCAGTGGTAGAAGGGGAGAATTTCTCATTATATTTGTTTTTTTATTGCTTGAGCATTTGTTATGATTTCTTGTGAATCTTCCTAAGTTCTTGGTGATCTATGTTGATGATGATTACAACATTGACAGGAAACACATGGTTTAGGTCCTCTGGGGAAGGAGGAAACAGAATTCAGTCCTGCTTCTTGATGTTCTGCCAGGTATGAAATTACTGAAAAGGTCACCTTCTCCCCCAGCTTAGGAGTAGCTGTAGATACATATGCTCATGAAATAATTGCAAGGTATTGCCCTTGCTTGGCCGGAATGATCTTTAACAGCAACATAGAAATCCAGGGATCAAATTTTACTTTGGGCTCATTTATACTCAGTTGCTGTATCTTAACTTGCAAAAATCCTACAAGATTTATTAGCTGAAGTCCTTCCATGGCTACATGAGTCATGTGTACGGACATATTTGTAGGAGTCAAGATGCATCATTTCAGAGGGGGTCAACCCATTGAATCAATAGCAAAACAGAGCCACAGCTCTATGCTGCTGAGTAGCTCTCCATTAAATAATTGGGGGGATCTTTTGTGAGCCTACAGTTTTCAAATAAAGAGAGCAATGACTTTAATCATCTCAGTATCATTACTCTAATGTGGCATACTTCTTGTCCCTTTTATCCTTATGTTCCTTCTTTCCAGCTCATTACAGCTTCTTTCCAGCTTGCCATCATTTCAGCTCAGTTTGTGACATGATTTCTGCAAAGACAGCACTTCTATGATAAGTTCTGTTGGCTTCAACACATTTCTCATTCAGAGCAAAATGTTCACTTAAGTCTGTAGTTTTTAGTCTTTTTCTCTCCTTTATGCAGTAACAAAATACAATAAAAGTGGAGTGTCTTGTTCTCAGCTGTGTTTTCTTTATAATACTGTAATAAATATAGCAACATTAATTACAGATTAGTTTAGTAAAAACACAAAACAAAGCTCAATTGACATGACAGTTGAAATATTACATGAGAATGCATTAGTTCTTCCTCTGATGTTTTTTGACATTATTCATTCCTTGTTGCCTATACACTTCCCATCAAAAAAAATAATCAAACATAGAATCATGGAATGTGTTGGAATGAACTTTAAATGTCATAAAATTCCATCCCCCATGCTGTGCACAAGGACACCTTCCACCCTACCGGGTTGTTCAGAGCCCCATCCAACCTCGCCTTGAACACTTCCAGGGACAGGGCATCTACAACTTCTCTGGACAACCTTTTCCAGTGTCTCACTGCCCTCACAGTAAAGAATTTCTTCCTAATATCTAATCTAAAGCTACTCTCTTTCAATTTGAATCCATTCCTCCCATCCTGTCACTTCATGCTCTTGTATATAGTAATTCTTTAAAAGTTAAGGTGATACTTTGGTATGTAAGCAATTTAAATTCCTTTTCTGTTTATTTATTTATCAAAATTACTAAATTGCTATTAAACAAGAAAGAAATCAACCAAAACTGCATTAAAATGAATGGAGACAATGATGGCAGTACTAGCTTTTGATGATATTGTTTAAAGTTGTCAGACATTTCTCAGCATGTGACAATGCTCTGTCCTGTTGCATCATTGAAGTGAGTGCTGCAGCAAGACTTGCCTATGCCAGCTTCCTGTTCCATCAGGCCACCGTGAACTGCAGGCTATATATATTAATCAGTCCTGGTTTACACTGAATGCCATACATTCCATCTCTATCAATAGGAAGAATTAATAATTAATGGAATAATATAATAATTAATTAATGGAAATTAATAAAAATAATTCTCACCTCAATGTCAGGTGATAAAAATCAGCAAAACCCCCTCTGGAAACCAGTTAGCTGCACTAATACTAATGTAGAATTTGATTGGAAAAGTCTTACTTAATTTTACTACTATAAGAGGTATTTAACCAAAATAAAAAAGGGTTTTTTTTTTATTAACGCAGCCTACTTAGTGCAGCTACCCTACTTTATTTTCTGGATCAATCGAATTTGTTATTTCTCAAGTAATACTTGGTGCTGAAGGAGAAAATGTAAGAAAAAACCTAAAACACTGTACTAGGCTTAATTTCAGTTTCACTTTTTCCTCTCCAATTGTTACTGTGTACAGGCTCCCCGCTGCCTAAAACAAAGTAACAGTAAAAGACATTCACATCTAAAATTTCTAGTTTTAGCTAGAAGTTGAACTAGATAGCAGAAAGATATTGGTATAATTTAGACCTAACATACCTGAAGGTAATATAGGTTTACTGCTAGTGAAATAATATACATTCTATAATTAATATCTATGAATAAATATCACATCTCAGTCATAAGTATTTTATATATAAATTTATTTCAATAAATATTTCTTTCAATAAAACTTAAGAAAACAAATAGTTACTTTGTTTCAAGTGCTGCATGACTAGAAGAGTCTAGACTTCTACAGTGCTTCTCACTTAAACTGTTAAATATGCACTTAGTGCTACCCAGAGTATGTAGAGTTATTCTGCTATGACAGAAGATTTAACTGCTATTCTGTATTCTATCTGGAATTCTCAAGGCCAATAGATAGAAAAGCCTCTTTTCCAAATTTAGAAAGCCTATAGATTTTGCTATGCTCTGTTTCGGTTCCCTTCTTTCTCTCTTTTAATTGCTTAAGGAGATTAGCAAAACTAGCCCAAAACCCATTCTGCAGTGCTTCAGAGTGCTCTCAGTTCTTAGTCATGTAGCCAAATTGACTTTAGCAGTAAGTGTACTTTCTACATATTCTGATCCTATATAGCCTCCAAATTCATGATTCAATTTGACTTTATTTGGCTCCTGTTCTTAAAGGGATCATAAATTTGCCATTAATCTTCGATTGTATTCCATCTGTTCTCAAGGTGACTTCTGTTGCCTCAGTACGTACCACTGAGATACCTGCCAAACAATCTTTCTGCTTTAAGACTACATGTTTTCCAGGAGTATTTGTATCTGGGCATTTCATTCTTGTTTCAAAAGCTGATTACTAACAGCGCAGATGATGAATAACATTCAATTCATTTGAAGCACTGTATTTCTGCTTGAGAAGGTACTTTCAAGTTTTATTTTCTTACAGACTAACTTGCCCCGGTATCCAACTTTACTATCACTGAAGAAACTGTACGTATTCCCTACTGTAGTATTTGAATCTTTGCTTCTGGTCTCTAGTGTAGAAATTTCCCTGGGTTTGTGTTAGCTGCTGCACAGTAACTTCCTCTGTGTACTCGTTCATACACAGCAGAAGGCACATGGAGGTGTGGGTGAGACTATCTTCCTGCAGCTGTAATCCAAACCCTGACCTTGCAAACAGCATTTCATAGCATTCCACTCAGGGAAGCAACGCAGCACTAACAATGGATGAACAAAGCACTGACACTGAGGAGTGACAGTTTCTGATTTGCTTATAGAGAATGAACTGATATTCAGTAGTTAGTAATCAGACTCTCTAGACACTTCACATCAGTCTTTATCCTTCCACATGAGCTTTCATAGCTTGCCATACAAACAAGATAATAATGGTTCTCTAAAAACTAAACTAGCTAAATTTCTTATGAGTTGACATAAGTGTTGTTTGGTTTTTGTAAGTATGAACTTCTTTCAATACAACAATCTGGAACCACTCCTAACCCTAACTCTATACCTACTATTTCACATAGGCAATAACACTGAAAATTTAAAGGAAATTTCTTCTGGACACAGTTTTATAGTCATCTCTGAATTTCTCTGAATAGATAAGCCTAATTTTCAGAAGTTTTACAGAGAAAGGAAGCTTTGACTCCAGCCACAGTCTGAGTTGCAGCTTTCTAGCTAGGCAAGGTTCTCAGGATTTGTGTACTGAGAAAAAATATTCCTCAGATGAACCAGCTCTTGTCCATCACTGATCTCTTTGAGCTTAACAGTTTTAAAATAAAATTTCCACATGGACCACATTCTATGTAAACAAAACACTTGAGCTATTACAGGGCTGACCCATAGGAAAAGTTCTCTGAACACCTTGAAAACTGAGAATCGGACGTTTTTTATTACCCTCTAACAACTCCCTATTCACATAGCTGGCCTGTTTCTATCAAAATAACAGTTCCTAGTACTCAGGATTTTAAACCGAACTATAATCCTAAATAATATTAGGATGGGTAGGAAACCCATGACTACTAGAAAATTAATGGGAAACGAGTCACAGCTGCAGGTAAGATCTCCCAAATTATATCTTCCAGCCAATGTGAATTTATTAAATTCACTTTAGCAGCTTCATTAACTCTACAGAAGCAATTCTCTATAACTACATTACAGCCACAATCCTATTCTTCTGAAAGAGAAATTTGCCTCCAACTCCTTGGAATTCTAGAAGAAATTGTTTACAATAACTGGGGGTAACCTCTCTTCAAACTCCCTGTTGGCAATTGCTTTTGCCCTTTCTGAAACTTCATTATACTTCAGCAGGTACCCAAATTGTTGTGGAGGTTGGGTAAATAATCTTGTGCCACCTACTGCTTGCTTCTGGCATTATTGCTGTTTAACAGCTGACATGTCTCTACTATTAACCATAGACACTCAGATAATAATGTTAATCAGAAATGGTTGAAAACTTAGGAAGATTTAATTCCCAAAGACTGTTGAGGATCAGACCTGGTAAGGAGAATGTGGGTCAGATCCAGCTGCAGGCATGGGGCACTGTCCTGGGGAGAGGAGCAGGCCAGGCCAGGCCAGGTTGCAGGCTGTGCAGGTCCCTGGCTCAGCAGGACTCTTGGCTGTGCAAGCTGGAGACCAGCCCTGCTGCAAACACCTCTAGGGCAAGGACTGACACACCTGGAAGAGGCGTCAGAATGGGGTCCTGGGCCCACCTGGCCACGGTGGGGGAGACCCAGGGGCGCTCAGTGGACAGTCAGGATGGGCAGTGGAGGTCTGGACAGCCAGCTACCTAAACACCAAGAGGTTGGTTATATTAACCCTTAATTTCCTGTCAGGCAGCAGGATGCTCATAAACATCACTGACATCCTCATTACAAAAATTCCTGACTGTAATCATACTGATCTAGTCTTTTATTCAGTGGGTACTTGGAATCCCTTTGCAGACTGCTATGTTTTCTCCTTGTTCCTTCTCTCTTCTATTTCTGCTTTAAATCTGTATAAATACAACTTACATAACCTACTGAAATTCAGCTGTCTTTAGGTCAAATTACATCATTTGCTCAAGTGTCTAGTTCAAAGTCCATTTTATTTAGTGGGTAGTTTCCCAAAGATATCATCTCTCCATAAAGCAAAGAGCTAATACAACCTATCACTTGGCCATGCCCTCAAAGGTAACTTTACATGATGTGTTACAGACTTTGATGGTTTTGAGTGTTCAGAACAACAGTTGTAATTCCCTCCAAGAGGCCAGTGCCTCTCACCAAATGATTTTCTGCACTTCAGTTTGGGCAGGGTAGATCAAAGAGGAATAATGACTGTATTCAACTATATTTAAATCCAGGATCAGCTGGAAGTTCCAATATAGTTTCTCATCCACACCTCTACCCAGTGTCCCTTTGTTTAATTCAACATTGAACTCTTGCTGTGACATTATCTTTTTGTACCTGAAAACACTAATTATGCATAAATCCACCTGGAAAGGTATATGCAATGAAAAATGTTTGTTACAATAAAATCTACAAATTAAAACAAGATCACTTGTTGATTAAAAGAGAAGATTCTTTCTGAACAGAAGGTAGTTGTAATTACATTTGCCATTTTTTCATATACATAGTTAAGTTCTATGCAATACCCACAGATATAATAGAAGTGGTTTCCTTAGCAACCTTTAGATTCTGAAGAAAAAAAGAAATGCATTATTTCTAAGTAGCAATAACAGACAAAACCAATGAATTCCAGAATATTAATTTCTATGTATTTTAAAATTATTAGAAACTATTCCAAAATGAATTGCAGTATACTTTAGTACCCTTCAGAGAATGAATCTCTCCAAATTACTTTAGTACATTTTCCAAATTAGTTCAGAAAATTAAATAAAAATCATTTGCATATTGTTGGAAATAGATAACTTTCTACTTTATATCTACTTATTGCAGCATTTTAACCATAATCAAAACCTAATAATGATAACCAAATCATTTTTATGTTGCTGAAGCAGCACTTACCAGTGTTTTGCTCCTAAGGAACAGAAGCAGAGAAAAAGCTGGTTTACAGCCTCACTTTGCTCAATCCACTAATTTGAATTTATAAAAATTCAGCCTAAAACTGCTGATTTCCATCTATGTGAAGAAAAGCCTCCGAAAGGGAATTGAATGTGTCATTTATAATGAGATTTTCCTGAGTGTGCAAACAAACAAGATGAAACAATAACTGTTCCAAACTTTCTCAGTCCATTTTAACCCACTTTTGACTTTGAAGGCAAGAGCAACAGATTCTGTTGACTCTTTGTTTACTGTAAAGTTTAGTAATCTGAGGAATTTACTGAATTTAATAAACAATTTTCTAGTTCCATATTAGGTAAAGAAAATTACAATATTCTCATTTGTTAAAAATTTTCTTTTTTTTCTTTTTCCCCGCCCCCCTTAATCAAAACCTGGTCATTTGCTACAAGAATTTGCTTCATAATTCATAAAAATAAAATGCATAGCTATGGTTTTTACATGACAGTTACAGCTTTATGTTCTGTGTTAAAATGTGGCAGTATGTTTTAAATGACTTTTTGAAGAATTAAAGCATTCTCCTCCATCTCTCCTTCAGATGATATCATGAATCTGACATTTTTTCTGTAAATGAAAAAACAGGTTAATATAATTTAAATACATCTGATAAATGTTGATTCTTCTCTCTGTGCCAGATATGTGTGGGACGGGAGGAGTGGCCAGAAAACCTGCTGCACAGCTGCTCAATTCAGTTTTTATTAATTTAATTCTACAGACAAGACCATACTTCATCAAATAACATAAGATTTCAGGAAATTCATACTGATCTAAACTGAAACAAAGCAGTTACTTTGCCACACTTGCTTTTTCCTAGAAAAACCTTTCCTACCTTTACATACAGTTGGGTATGGGCCCTAACTAAGTTCAGCTACCATCCAAACAGTCATTTGTGTAAGAAGCAAGAAGAATTCACATCTGCACTGATGGCCTTTTCTAAATGTTATAAATCCAGTTTGCCCTGCCTGTAATCCAGCCTGAGGTCATAGACACACCTCCCAGGTGAAGGCCAGATGGCTTAGACAGATAAAGGTAAACTTGCATTTTTTTTGTAAAGTTGCATTCAGTCCTTGTGTGGCAGATGATATTAGAAGTCATATTAGAAGTACTAAATATTAACGAAATCATAATTTTTTCAGGTTTAGAAGTGTTCACTTTTTCTCCCATCGTAAATTCTAAATAATTTACACAGCAAGACAAGGAATTTTAATAAATGCAATTGCCATTTTTTTCAAACTTTACAGAAGAATTAATTCTGACAATCACAGAGCACAGAGTGGGCAAAATGTAATTTATATTAGTGCAAAACCTCATAATTTCTAATCTCATAACAAAAATAAGATATTGGGGAAAAAAAGACAGAACTAGGTCCCTCTTCACAATGGTGCAGCAAAATGTGATGATGTAGTGTATGCTAACTGGTTTAGCATTGGGAAAATAAGGTTAGTGGCTATTTTTACTGCACCTGATTACATATATAATTTAATACATGTGTAGTTCACAAAAACTCATTATTTTTGGCAGTAATAAAGGTGCATAGCATTCTGAAACATTTTGTGTAAAATAATGGATTGAGATGTTCCCAGTCATAAGAGAGATAGCTCAGTAGATCTCTCCATTTTTCCCAAGGTACCAGGACTCTATGAAAGAACTAAGGCAGCAGCTTTAATTAATGTCCCTTTGTTCAAAACCAAATTAAACAGTATTTAATCAGTGGATGCCAGAATACAGACCCTCAAAGAACTTTGGTATGATTCAAATACTTAAAAATTGCATAGGAGGAGGAAGAAACATTCTTAGTAGGATAAAATTAAGTCAAATTAATTATGTGAGGACTGAAATAAAATTGGCCCAACTGTTAACTCCTGCCCCCACATATTTGCAAAGAGGTATCAACTCAAATCTCTGTTTATGATTTCAATTTTACTAAAATATCTTTGGATTCTCTCCTTTCTTTTGTCTTGATATTGCTGACAAAATTTTTTCAGAAAAGAAATTGTAGTCAACAAAAATAATTTTGCTTGACATACTTTCTGTAGAAAATATCAATACTTTGACTATTTTTTAATGAAAAAGTGAAAATTACCAAATTTTAAAACTATTTGTATAAGATCACAAGCAAATTTGCTATTTTTTCTGTAATGTCTGAAAACCTGAAGTAGCAAGTGACAACAAAATAGCAAGAATTAAGTTTCCTGATGACATGAAACAAAAGGTCACTGCAATACTATTGTGCTCAAAGCCCTTTCATCCACTACAGTAAGTGTGTAATTTTATTTATCCACCTCTGTTCATGTTCCTGCGTTATAACAAAAGAAAAACAACACAGCACTGTAAAATGTAAACTTCACATCCCTGGGTATGGCCTCCCAGCCAAACGCTGTTCTTCAGAGTCATACCTTAAAATTTTTATTTACTGATATGACAAATACAGGTTAAGAGGTGCTTAGAACATGTTTATGAAAGAGAATTGTCTTTAATTATTTCTTAATACCTGAAATTACAGCTATAGTAAATGAATTTTGCAGATACTTATGATGAGCATAAAAGACTGACAGACTCCTTCATGACTCCTGTATCTTTACATAGTATTTAATAACTGAAAGAAATTTCAACATTCTCATAAGATTACTATCATTATTTTGCTTAAAGAATGATATTTCACTCTTTCAAATTTTCTTCCTTTTTCCCTAATTTTCTGCCATATCAGAGAAATTATTTCAGAAGCAAATGTTCTCTTACTCTAGAATGAGTATAGACCAAGATAAACCAGCTTATGGAAATATAACGTCTATATTTTCCTGAATTTTGATCATGCATAAGTGGACCCCATTAGGCTGATACGTTGAAATGACTTCCCAGAGTTCAGGGCAGAAGTTTATGATTTGCCTTACATTAACTTACAAAGAAAAAATTAAAAGGAATCAGAAATACACAATGCGACAAAAAAAGTATTTTTAAAAAATTTGTTTTGTCTCCTTACTGTAATAAAGCATAAGGGTAGTAATGCTATTTCTTATATAAGCCACTAATTCAGTATTGTTTTTCTACAATACTTGATAACACTTTGGTAAAGATTCATTTTATCATGCTTCTTCATTTTTCTGTTAAGTACTAGGAAAGTAATAATTCATCAGAAGCAAAAATAAGAAAGGAGTAATTTTTGTGAAAGTATACAGAAAGTGAAAGTTTCCTAGAGATTTAGATAAAGTTAAAAAGATTTGTACTAATACAAGATTCAAGACAGTATTAATTCATTACCTGAAAGAGTGTGTACCATTGTAATTACCTTCATACAGGAAAAGAATGAAGGATATCAATTTATCTGTAGTCTACAAACAACAGATCTCTTATTGTTTGGGAAATACAAATATGAAAGGGGGAGCTGAACTTGAGGTCAGGATAAAGTTGACAGGAACATAAGGGTGTGAATCACACATTAGTAAAACTGGTGTGAAATAAGAAGGTACCAAAATTAACAAATTTGAAATAAGAAGGTACCAAAATTAACAAATTTGCTGAAGAAGAAATTTGTCAAAACAGAAATTTGCTTCTTAATAGGCAAAAACTGTAAGCTTTTTGAAGATGAACAGAATTATGGAATAAAGTTGCACATGACAGCCAATTCTTTTCCCTGTTTCTTGTGCTTTTATGTACATATAATATGCATGTTTAGTTTAATGATATCCATACACAAAAGCAATATTGTATATCACTGCTCCATACTTTATTTCCAAATGGATTGAGTTTATTAACTTGCATTTATAAATATTTATAAGACATATAACATGACTGGCTTGACAAGAACAAAACAGATGGAGCAAATCAAGTTGTAAATATAGTGAGACAGTGAAAACATTAAACTAACTCAACAGCACTTTGCCATTGAATTCAGGCTGAAGCAAGAAGACTTCAAAGCATGGCAACAGTAGAAAAGCTGCATATGACTTTATAATAGCTCTCAACTATTTTAAAAGCCCTATCAAGGTGCAGAAAAACAACAGTACGGCAATGCTTTCAAAGAGCTGAAGTTCTGCTGGCAACAGGCCAGATGCTGTCATGGTGACAGAACACTGTGTCACCTTCTCAAGCTAATACACAGTTGTTCCTATTTGGAAGCCTCTCCCTGTCTATGTAGTTTATTGCCAAGATTTTTGGAGAGGAATCACTGCCATCTTTTAATAAGGATAGGTATTCTGCCTCAGCAGTGAAGTTAGCTTTCTTCATAGCAGTGTTGTGGTGCTGTGATACAGATTTGTAGGTAAAAGTGTTGAATATGCACTGGTGACTCTGCCATTCTTGAGAAGTCCTGGCACAGCCCGGAGGTTTTTTCTTTTTCTCATTATGCTGCTGCCCCCAGCAAGTGTGCTGGGGTTGGGCAAGAACCTGGGGATAGGCACAGTTGAGACAGCTGAGCTGAATTGAACAAAGGCATGATATCATGCTCTGCCATAAAAGTTAGGGAAAGGAGAAGGAAAGGGGAACATTCATGGATATGGCATTTGTATTTCTAAGTTATTAGGCATGGTGAGGCCCTGCTTTCCAGGAAGTGTGTGGACATTTGCCTGCCCATGGGAAGTAGTGAATAAATTCCTTAGTCTTCTTTGCTTTTGCTTCACTTGTTGAACTTTTACACAAGCCTTCTCTCTGTCCTAATTTCTCCCCACAGGAGGAGTGAGTGAGTGTCTGTGTGGGTGCTTGCCTGTTGGCCAAAATCAGCAGCACATCACAGAGCAACAGAGTCTGCAAGGCAGCTCAAGCTAAAACAAAAGTAGTTGATATCTGTGTCAGAGAATCCTCTGTAAGGTTATATTACTCTAAATCATACTAAATCGTACTTTAAATACTTACTATACAGCAGTAAACTTCTACATTATTTTCATGCAAAAAATGGGATTGTTCTCTTCAGCTGTGTAGTCCAGTTCCATACTCAAATATTTTCTCTCATTTAATAATCTGCTGCAGGAAACAGAGAATACTGTTCAAAAGATTTCAAAAGGAAGTGCAAAGTTTAAGTCATGGTATACGTCTGTTCAGGAGAGATGACAAAGTAATATTTTACAGTCTTAATTACCTTTACTGAAATGGGCCCTTCAAACACATTTGGTGGGCCACACATCTGTAATTTTCTTCATTTTTGTATTAGATAGCAAGAAAGTGGTCACAGGTGAAGTTGTGGGCCACCTCAGCTTCAATTAGACTATATGTTCCCCATCCCTGTGCTCAATATTTCCCCCTGATACACACCATAGTTTACCCACTCATTTCCTGGGACAAGTGACTTCCAAGTAGGATGGATACCAACAAACTGCAGAGGTGTTAAGGTAAAACTGTGTGATGGCTGTGTCATATAGGAGTCTGCTGTCTGGCCTTGAAATCTGTGAGTTTGTGGCTATATGGCAGAAAGTCAGCAAAAGCATCTGTACTTTGCTTTACTTCATGAAGTAAAGCAAATATCTGTTCAGAAAAACTTTATTTTAAAAAATTTACTGAATTTCCGATAAGCACCCTATTCAAAACAACCTTTATAACCTTTTGATCTTAACATTCATATTGTCAACATTTTCTGGACTAACCTTACTAAATGTATTTTTAAATCCATTAAAAGCCTTAGCTTCAAGTTTTGCATGAAATATCAGTAATATTGATTCATGCTTTTTCTCTCCCCAGGGCATGGTTTAATTTCACATCAGTTTGTATAATGAAAAAATGAGTGAATCTGCCAGAAATGAATGCTAAGATAAAATGCTAAAAATCAATTAAAACACCTTATCAGCTACAAGGATAGTCATATCCTTTTACTAATGAAGGAAGATTTATTGCAACATGGAAAATCAGAGTTAACCTGATACCTTTGTCCACTAGCTGATTTTGTGCTTCAGTTGGCTACAGTGGTTTATGCTGATGTATTTGAATTTAATTTGTCCACTATCAGCATTAAATTAATGGAAGATTAAGTAGACAACTCACTCCGGCAGAATGAAAATTGAATTATAAAATTAAATAATAAAAAATATTTTTATCCCTTGGTGTTCTGCAAGGTGTTTATTTTTGTTTAATCAGCATAAACCATTTGTACACTATGACTTCTACTCACAGCCAGGAAAATTTTATAGATAGATAGATAGATAGATAGATATCCCAGAAATCTATTTTTAACAGAAGATACTTACTTTTCTTCAAAAGGAAGTCTTGCTCTTGAATAATCCTTGAGAGACATTGAATTCGATAGTGACAGGACTTTACCCCACAAAATATGCCTAAAAGTAAATTCATCCTGTAGAATCATAGAGATGTTGGCTGGAAGGAACTTGCAGCCCAATCCACCTGATGTAGTATCACTTGTCAAGTATTGAAAACTTCCAAGTTTGAGGTTTTTACAGTCTCCATGTATTACTTAGAGTGCTGCTGCATCAAAGCGAGGCTGTTTAAAGTCTGACATTCAAGAGCCTTAAAATTGGAAATTTACATGAAGGACATTAGGTGGTTATCCCTTCTCAAACCCAGATCTTTCTTGTCCTCAGAGATTAAATTCTATGTTTTTCAGTTTCAGTCTCTGTTTCTCTAACATGTGGTTTACTGTAGCGATTGGAACATATTTTGTGATGAGGAACAACTATGCTGGCCAGGAATATGGCCCAGAATGATGGAATATGGTGTGCCATGTAGCATGGGAACATTGCCCAGCACCAGCACTCACTGTATTGCCAAATACCAACACCATAAATGTAACTTTGTATTTCCCTAGGATCTAGGAAAAGAATCTAAGTGTTGGTTATTATGCCTCCACCAACCTCTGTTACCTAGATGATGGGTAGCTGAGACCAGAAATTATATTCTGTTAGCTGGGATCTTGACAAAATTTTGGTTAAGAATGAGTTTCCCTATGGAGGTTTTCTGTATAATCCCAAATTATGGATTTCTCCTTGAGCCAGGTGTTACGAGCTCTCAGAGGTCCCATCCCCATTTGGGTTTTGTCTTACAAATACCCACAGCTTAGAAAGAGTGGGGAAAGACACCTCGGGTGGTGTTGGAAACAAAAAGGTTTATTAACTTCCAAAATAACAAACTCTCTACTGAGAAAAAGCTGTGCCAGAGACTGGAGGTCCATGTCTCTGCTATAACAACACCCCTGAAATGCCACGAGGTCTTGGGTGTAAAACTTTATATCACTGATGGCTCAGGCAGGGCTCTGGCACTCATCCAATCCAGATAGCTCCAAGGGTGGGGTGATGTCCAGGGAGTCCAATGAAGTGTCCTGGTTCAGAATATTTCCAAATTGGGAAAGAATGCTTAGGCTCTTTACCTTTTAAGGGGGACAAAGACAGCTTCACCTTTCTTCTTGGTCTCAGCACTCTGCCTGTAGGAGGTGCTACACTGCAACACCCAAAAGTTAATTTTCATCTCATATGATGTGATGTATCTTAGGCTGTCACTGATTTTTACCCCAGTACTACTTAAAATATTCTAAGTGGGAAAGGATCCTTAATTACATGTATGTTCTGATTGTTTGTCATATTTTATCTGTGTAAGGCAATGAACATTAATATTTCACTATCAAATGTGCTTTTATTAAATCAATAGCCAAAGCCTTTGAGAACTTACTTTACTTGCTTTTAAAAATAATTGTTGAAGCTTTTATTCCCTTCTGCTACAGCCTTTATTCTTTTAAATATAAGCTGCTAATGTATCAAAGTGGAGGCCAGTAGTGCACAAGAAGATAAGCTTTTACAGTGGTAATTTCAGAATTCTATTAAGTAAAATTATTAAGGATTTAAAAATAAATGGACAATTTGTCTTAAGCTAGGTTTGTGCCAATTTCATTAAGTAAGAAATATACTTGGTAGTCCACCTTTATAGTTGCCATAAAATGCTGCATATTCAGATTTTTTGAAAACTTTTGAAGATGCAGATCATTTGTTTGTGGTATTTTCAAAATTACAGTAACAGATGTGACATACAGTGTGTATGAAAATCCCAGCAGAAACTGTCTACAATTGTTGAATATCTAACCCCACAGCCTGTCTGCCTCACATAAAGCAGCAGTGAACTATCACTGAATAACAAAAGAATATGCGTGCCTTTTCTCCCTTACTATGTCTTTGCACCTTCCATTCATTCCTACAGGTGATCTACAAGACAAACATCACCCCAAATCCACAGTTTAGCAGTAAATCATGAATACAAATGGAAAATTTCAATAGAAGAAAGGCAATTATGGAATTAAAAGATGGAGTTTTTTTCTTTTTCTTTTCCTCTTTCTTTAGAAATTGGTATAGCTTCTTAGAGTTTAGAATTGGTAGAAACTCCTACTAATATTTTTAGTGATCCCTGTATAACAGTCCATAGAACCCTCCTGTGCTGTCCAGTGGTATCTTGAAGGAAGAAAGTAGCTCTCTATGAGATAGTTTTGGATCGGTTTCCCTCTTTGTTATGAACAAAAAACTGGGCAGGAGACTTACACCTTTTAATGTCTTTATTTAGAAGATTCAGCTCTGGGTAGGTGCATAGGTTGAATTCCACCGCTGCTCCCAATTATGCCAGCTCAGCGAAGGAGGAAGTTCCACTCCTGCTGACGAGCACAGCTGCACCCCCCCATCCTCACGGAAATCACCCTGGCATGGCTTGCTTTAACGCTCATGGCCGGCCCAGTCCCTCACCTCTCGTGTTTCCCTGAGGTTACAGCGATATTTTTTTAAAGCTTTAATCAATAGCCCCGCTTCTTCCCGACTAGGGCGCGCTGTTATTTTCTTTAAATAATGTGTAGTTTTGGGGTTTTAAGTCTTTTATTCCTTCTTAGTTGTTATTCAATGTCCCCGCGCCTCTTTATTTGCATAGGCTGCACGCTCAGCTTTTGGTTGCGAAATCGGAGTCTCTGATATCGCAACTGAGGCTCTCTTGTGCGCCTGCTCTTGGGTTTTCTGTGCCGTCCTGCGTCTCTCGGGTCTTTCCAGCCACAGCTCCACCGCCGCTGCTGCCGCTCGCAGTCCTCCCGGTCTTCACCAAACCTCAGCCGTGCCACCGCTTTGTCCCTCGTTCCCGCGCTTTGCCGTCTCTCTGCCTGTCCCTCGTGGCTGCTCCGCCACACCGTGCGCCTAGCAGCACCACGCGGCTGCTTCCTGCCATCCCAGCCGTGCTGCTGTCGCCATGTGCCATGCTGTTATCTCGCCACTCGCTGTCTCCCGCCGCCTCCGAGGGGTTTGGCCTGGCCGCGGGAGGGAGCCGGCTCCCCTGCCTCCCACCAGCTGGAGGCCCTAAATGTTTGGCTGTGAAGACGTGCAGATTGAATCTAGAGGATATCCTAGAATAAAAAAAGATAAGAAATGGTAGAATTGTTTTTTATGGTGAGAGTGCTGCTTCTTATGTTATGGATATTAATGTGATCCTCCTTTTCTGCATTTGTAATTAGATAATAAAATCATCATTTCTATCTGTGTTCAGGATATTTGGTCTCATGGCCAGGATTAAAAAAACTGTTTTGATTTCTGCATCTCTAAAGTCTGACAGTGAGTTAGAAACTGTATGTGATTATACCTGCTTGTATCATTTCTGTGCATAAAGTTCAGATTATTCTGATGATAACCTGAATGTATCTGATATATCCTTAACAAAGTAGTTTCAATGAGTTCACCAGAATGTTTCAATGGGACAGCTAATGACAAGCCTTTACTCTGTTTTTTAAAAGGGCTTGTTGAAGGAGATCTATTCTTTGGTTTCCCATTTTACAAACGCAAAAACCCATGCTAATAAGTAGTATATTTACAAAATACCTTAGACCATGCATTGCTCTTTTTTAGATTGTTTTTTTCATAAAGCCAAGCTTTCCAGTTCTGGGTTTTTTCAGGCTTTTTATTTAGATTTGCATTCAAAGTTTCTACTGATGGTAGGGTAGACCTGATTTGTAAGTTATGAACCTATGTTTGACAGTTTGTCAGTTTGTCAACTTGAGACTGTTGAAAAGCAGAATAATTCAGTTTAAAATATGTGGAAAGAGGTAAATAAGTTTCTAAAATGCCAAGAAAATATATTTAGGCTACATAAATATGCAAGTATAATTGTAATTTTTATATAAAATGCTATGTTTCCAAACAGCTAGAAAGTGCAGATTAATATAGGGAAGCTAAGAGATCAACTGTGAGTTGGCATGATTAAAACCAGCAACAAACAAGTAAGATTGCTAAGGATTGCTAAGATGTTTCTGCTAGAAGATATTGATTCAGTAGACTAAGTGTCTTTTGGAAGCAGTCTAAATTTACAAAAAAAAAAAAAAAAAAAAAAAAGGTATTTTTTGGCTGAGATTTTGCTGATGTATTTAATAACATCTCAGAAAGAAATTTGGAAACCTGGTAGACAAAGGAATTCCTCAGAGTTTGCACACTCCTTTACACCCACTTGATGCCAAGACAGCTCTCCATGTGGGCAGTACCAGAGCAGAGCGCTTCTTTCTTAGAATTACAGCATTTTAGATAGAACAGAATAAGTTTTCCTGGTGCTGTTCTAAGAGTTACAGGGTTAGCCACACATAAAGTTCAGGGATTCAAGTGGAAAAATCCACTTGCATGTACTGAGTCCAGGCTGGCGTGAAGATTGATTGTTGCTTAAATAAATATGAAAGACAGAAAATAATATTAAAAAGGTGGAAACAGTAAATACAAGGTTAGTGTTAAAATTAAGCAAAATCTTTGAATATGAACTTTTTGGGATTATATTCAGTATATTCAACTTTAGGAATAGCTATGATTGTTTTCTTATCAGAAATACAAGTGAGACTAACAGCATGTTGCAATTAAATTTATCCTGTACTGGCTGCTAATCTCCATTGAAATGCTTGAGAAACATAACCCTAGTTTTAATCACAGATAAAGAGGAGTTATTTATGTGACTCAAAGAGCCTTAATTTATGACATTTGATGGTTTACAAGTATTTTATCAATTTCATTTCTTTTTGTTAAAAGCAATATTTAGGTTTTAAAATGAGGGGTTTAACTTATGACAAAACGAAGAGTGATAGTAGTGGGCTACTCATAGATACCCACAGCATATCTACATGTCTGAGAGACAGAGACTTAGAAATTCGTAGAAAATGCTATTTTCTTTCAGCATACAGAATAATAAAAAATCAACAAATTCAACTTTCTTAGGAGGTACTTGCTTACAGCTAGCCAAAATCTCTCTAAAATTCCACCTTCTGCATAGTATATTCAGCAGAGAAATGTATAAATTCAGTCAAGGTTCACCTGCAGTGACTGGCAAGTGCGATAGCCTGCTATCTTTGGAAAAGCCAAACTTTTAAATGTAAGTTTGTATAACAAACTAATACGTGAAGCACGTTTTAAAAAAGTAAGAAGCTTATATTTCCAAACTCAGCATGAGATTGAAACCCCTGTCTACTGTTTCCTGGAAGAATAGTCAGACTTTGAAATCATTGGGTTTTACTGTGGTTTTAGTGAGATTGTGCCAAAGGCATGAAAACAAAAGACTCATTAAGCACAGATGAGAACCTTCTTGTACCCATAAGCTGCAGCATTTTTCACCTTGAAGAATAGATCCTCCTGATCTGGTTCCTGAATGAAAAGCAGTTTGTGTAATTTAAAGCAAGGATCTCTAACCACTAAACTATTAAATAAAGGGCATTTGAAATTAGATGGCAGCTCTAGGTTTTTTGAGGACTTCAGAATTGAATTAAGATGAACTACCAGGTCTTCCTACTTGTGTCTTCTAACAGGTGATAGATACCAGCAGATTATCAGCAAATACCTTTGAGGGCTTGTAGCCCTTTGTAGCCTGGATACTCCACAAGGGTTTGTCATAACACAAATCAGTAAATGACTAATGATGCAGAGGTAGTCCTTATATTTTCTCATGCCACAACAAATTATTAGTATCTTAAGAGAGATCTATAGAGCTAGTTTCTTAGCACGTATAAAGTAATGGTTCACTTATTTCATACTTTTAGAATGAAAACTGCAGTGATTTCCCCATTTATTAGCACCTTTAATGGATGTACCTAATTAAATTGCAGTATGATTAATAGATACTTGAATATAGACATCAGATGTTTACAAATATTGTCTGTTTTCTGCCTTATTAAAATATGACAGGTTTTTGGCATCACTTCATTTCAATTTTAATGACCAAGGATAGTAAGTACTCTGCTGAAAATTATGAAAGATGGAGGATGAAGGCTTCTTACTGAATTAAATTAGGAGTGTTCCAATGTCCTGTTCAGTGCCCAGATTTCACTCTAAGGTCAACTGTTCTACAATCAAGTGACTTATAAACTTCTACTTTTTCAAAATCTCCAAAGTTTCTCTTGGTTTTGTCTTTCAGTCTCAGAAAGTAAAATGTCTTTCTTTAATTTTCAATTCTTGCAAACCACTTTATTAGCATTATAAATAAATAAGTCATACTTTAAAACAAAGCATTTTTTAATGCTTTAAAAGAAAGGAAAAAACAAAACAGCACAAAACTGACACAATCCCTCAAGAACAGACAAATCCTAACTGCTGAAAACCCAGTTTTAGCAGCAGCTGGAGGTTTGAGAGAGTGCAAGTTATAAGCTAGATACCTAGAGATACAAAAAGATTAAATTAGATATGCCCCCTTCCAGCAGCAAGGAGATTTAAAGCGTCACTATACTTTGCTTGACTTAGATTCTTAAATTGCTGTCTTTTGGAGATTTACTCCTTAGAACAGTGTCTAACCCCCACCTCTCCCTGATCCCTCCTACAGCTCCTTTGTATTGTCTAAGGAATTTTCATGTGCTTAGGTCCATGATTTTTATTAAGACATTTCCAAAGCAGGGAAAGTTTTGAATGCAAATGCAATTTACCATGTTTGTGTTCAGCTGCATGGATATTCACCTAAGCCAGCTATCTGGAAAAATTGGAATGGAAGATTCCAGTAGCTTTCATTATTTTCATTATTCTTATTAAAGAAAAACATGTCAATATGGTTTCTTTACCTCTTAATGTTTTTGACAATTGTGAAATACTCTGCAAGAGACTAAATGATGGTCTAGTTGCTACAAATCAACCACACACCACTGAATAATTTAATTCAGCTGCGTGGTCATAGGCATCTACTGAGGTTATTATTCCTGTACAGTGGTTTTCTCATACCCAAGGCTGACAGTTTTGCAGTAAGAGGAACCCAAAGTGCAGAATCAATAAACATCTCACCTGGGACTGTGGAGTTTTGTAGTGTGTGAGCTATTTTGAGCCTAAGCTCTCAAAGAAATTTACCTTCTTGGCTTATGTCAGTGATGCTAAATGAATCAACTGACTGGCTGTTGAGCAGATAAAATTATGACAGACAAACAGATAAAGCAATGATTTTGTCATAGTGAAAACTGATTGCAAATTTTAGCTTGATAAAGTAAACATCTCAGACAGAAAGAACCAACATCTATTTTCTTTTCTATTCTGTTCTGTAACAAAAGCCCCATTTCCCAGTAATATAAAACATTGTCTAGGTCAACAGGATTCCCAGGAGATCTGGCAGACAGTTCACTCACTCTGCCATGTGGCAGATTCCCAGCACATATGCATTATTTGATACAGGTGACAAAAGCAGAGATTTCTGGTCCTTCTTATAGCTCGGGGTAGAAGAGGTGTTTGAATAGTCCCATCCCTACACTCCCCAGTTTTCTCTGCTAAGGGAACCTTTTGTACTGTTGTCTCTGTTTCAAGTGGTGATTTGCTGCTAAGCTGCAGGCAGCACTGTACATAGCCCTAGTTCCACCTATTCCCATGGGATGGTAGGGAAAATGCTCCTCCAGTCATTGCAGTTCTGCTATTATCTGTTGGCAAGAACACTCATTATCTAGCCTTGGCAGCCCAGGAAAGCTCCTTCTTGCATGATCCACTTCCATGTGTGGATGCAGTGAAATGCCTGTTGACATGAAGTATCTGCCTGAGGTGTGATGGCCTGGAGTGATTTAAAGACAAGCATGCTCTGTGAGGAATATTTTAGCCTCCTATGCAGATATATTCTAGCTTCTCCTTTAGCAATTAAACACAGATAAACCCATTATTCTTCACATAATTTACAAGGACTAAGGAAAGTATGTGATCTTTGCTCTAGTCAGATTTTATTACAGTAGGTGCTCCTGCAAAACATGCCATTTCTTTAGAAAGATAATTAAACTAGCAAGGAAAAATTGCTTAATGTGCTAGCTAGTGCAGAAACTGTTCTACCACCCTGCTACTCAGATTTCACATTTTAAAAATCTTGACGTGTCTGTAAATCAATGAGCTATTTTAGTTTGTTTATCTCATCAAAAGCTACTGAAACTGAATATATTTATAAATGTTGATATCTCCTGTATTAGGAATAGCAAGTTCAACACAAAGCACACCTGAGCCCTCTGAATTTTGTCAGATATTTATGTCATTTAATTATCCAAGTTTTCAGATTATTTCCTCTCAGTTTCAGTTTCTTAGTGAAAACAGTAGTTACTCCTGCTGTTTTGATATAGTATTTTACTGAATTTCATACTTATTTATTTGTAAGATAAAATCCTGTTGTTACATCTCCTCTCAGCTCTTTAGAGATTTTTTTTCAAAAGGTTATGCCAATTCTCCTGTCTATATAGCTGAAGAATTTTAAAAATTTATGGACCTGAACTAGGCCATCAAGTTGTTGATTCTTTGTATTTTAAATCCATGAAGATGCAGTGTATATTTTGATCAAAGCTATGCAGAATTCAACATAGATTTGTGTAATGCTTGCTTTATCTTATGTTATTCTTTCCCTTAGATAGAAGTGTAAGCAAAGTTAAAACAAAAGAAAAGTTATTCCTGGGAAATCAGCATGATTTATTTTATTTTAAGTTTATTTTCAAGAAATAAATGGATGTTTTGGGACAATTTTATACAAATAGCCTGGTAACGATTTGAGCCTGGGAGAATGACTGGAGCTAGCCAACAGCTTCCCCTTGGCACAGCCAAACTATTTGAGTTATTCAGTAGAGCAGGAAGGTGCTGCATTGCTTCAGTTGCTTGTTGCTGGTGGAAGATCACTTGGATACAAAGCAGGGTGTGTAGCTGGTGCAGAGACTCCATGAGAGTTTGGAGTGAAATCCCTATCTCAGGGAATTTCAGTACAGGGTAAAGACATTTTGGAAGAAGAGCCCGTCAACTCCTTTTAAAGATCTGATTTCTAGGATTAGCTTTTTTGTCTTCTTGGTGGCACATGTACATATCCTCTCCTCTAATACTGACATGCACACACTGAAACATGCACATATGTTCATGTGGCAGAACTTCATAAAGACAATGTTGAAGTGTAGTACATCTATGTACAAAGATTTGTATGAGGGCAATTTCATTTCTTGATCTCGGTTAACTCCCTGCCCAAAGCATTATTTTATTAATTCTTTAACAGCCTGGGCTAGCTCCAAGTCCTGTGTTCCACAAGCTTTGAGGCTTTCTTTATGTTACCTTAGTTTCCTTCCATAAAAAGAGGAATCTGCATGTTTTTAGCAGTTCTCCATACCTCCTTCTGCAACATTCCTGCAGCTGACAGCTTCTCTACATCCTGCTTTGAACTCTATTCCAGCCAGCCCACGCTGCACCCAGCATGTTGCAGCAATCCTCTTGTTTCTCTGCTGAAAAAATTCTTCACCTTCTCTGCTTTCTGCCATTTTGCCCTTGCTCTGACTCCAGCCTTCTCATAGTACGATGGCACAGCCTGCCAAAGATGGTGTGCCAAGAAAGGGGAGCACATCTGCTGCCACCTCCTGGCTAGGTCAGCACAAAGACAATTGATTTAATAAAATTTATTTTTGGAGATTCTACCTTTTCTGATACAATATAATCAAATAGACTAGTGAAATAATCCCAAAACTCTCTATTTTTCCTTTGATGCTTGAAACCATAACACAAGTTAGTTTTCAGTTCTTCCTGATACAGATTAAAACTAAATTTAAAAAATATCTAAGGCACTTTGAAATTAAATTAATATAATCTCTAACTGGTTAAAAAAGTACAGCTGGATTTTGAAGAGCTGGTAAGACTTAACAAGTCTATAGTCAGGAGCAAGACTCAGTATTTAAGTCTTGGGTGAAATAGATTTCACCCAAGCACTCTTTTATTTCCACCAACAGAGTTAGACCAAGTCCTAATACTCTAGAAAATGCTACCATTTGCCTTTATACAGTAATAAAGACTTGATGGGTTTTTTTTATATGGAGTTTATATCAGCTGAGTAAGAGGTAGCTGGGGTTTGTATGATAATAAGCATTAGAATTCATTGCCATGGGTAGGCAAATGAACACAATAAATTACAAAGCCAAATAAAATTGTCAATATGCATTTTTGAAAATTCAGGGATTTTATGAAAAATTTTCTGTACCTTTCACAGTGATTAGATGTGACTGGTACAGAAAAAAACAACTGGCAGAAAATAAAGGTACAAATTGTGGGTGCCTGGGCAGGTACACAAATTAACAATAAATTTGTGTTCACTGAATAGGAAAGAAATACAGACTGTCCTGAGGGGAGAATGAAGTCTTGCTGCACAGTACAAAACTGCAGGTTAGGGACAGTGTTCCAAGTGTTAGAGGAAGAAGCTTGCTGAAGCACCAGTAAAGACAAACCCTGGAAAACCACTGGCAAACTTCATGTTTGAGCTTCATATTTTAGCTAGTTTTTACTTTGATTATTTATTAGTTGGAGTGATCACATTGAGTCAGAAGACACACAGTGCCACTGTTGATTTATTACTCCTGCACCTCGGCTCTTACAGCTTCTCAGCAAGTCTAGTAACCCTACTTGGAGTCATGTTCACTTACCTAAGATGAGGCAAGCAGGGAATGTTCAAGAAACTGGTGTTTGGGTACTAGGAAATGTTGATTCCAAGGGAGCACCCTCTGCTACCTGCATTCTGCCTGCATCGCAGGTTGGGGTTGTGCCTGCTGAAGGGTATGGCACAGCTTTGCATGCAGCAGTGTCACACGATTTAACTTGAAATGATACCATTTTATAGTGCAGAAGTTCATCTGATACACTACAAAGATTTTTGCCATTACCATTTTGTAATTTAATGACTACTGTAACTTAATTCACCTGATACCCAGTGCCTTGACTATTGATAGCAATGAGATCAGCATCATCTCTCGAAATATGGCTCCAGGAGAGTGAAAAATCTTACACAATTTCTCAGGAACTGCTTTCCACTGAGCACTCACAGAGGGGCTGTATAAGCCAGCGATTAACTAATGAGGGTTTTGACACAGTTCTTCTTGCAGAGATTCCTAATTACCTACCAAAAATCTTTAATTCCACTGACTGAAGCAGTTAGTGATTTCTGAACGTGTGATACTCGATCATGTGGCCTTGCTGCATCTGTTCGCATTGACTTGTGGCCAATCTCTCACCAGAAAATTTTCAGAGGCAGAAATGATGTGGCAGTGGAACTACTTATATGGTTTAATGTTGCTTTGGGTATATTTTTGAGGATGCATTTTGAAGTGCATGCATTCCTTTGGGCGAAGGATTTCTGCCAGTAAGGCTTAAGATGGCATTAAGGTGGCTTCCAAGAAAGCAAGCATATAGATAGTTGAAGTGGGTAGGATATACTGTGTATGGAAGAGCAAGTTATATAACACAGTGACCTAGGCCTAAGGTGTTTATTCTAGAGCTCACAGACACAGGCTCTTATACTTCATATGTATTTCACTGTTGGTTTATACATATGTTATACACATATAGAATCATTTAAAAAGCCCTTCCTGACTAACACAGGGATAAGGATAATAGAAAAATTCATAAAACACAGACCACAGGTTTTCTAGTTATTTCTAGGAACTTAAATATCTTCCTTAAATTCAGATCTTCATTGACAGTCTCTTTCTCTATTCAATGGAAAACACTTGAGAAAGATTTGGCGCAAAGAAGGGTCAAATCATCTTCTGGAGAAACTTGTTCTACTTTTCACTGAAGATATCTTATTCTGTCAATTATATAAGAAATCCAGAGCAACTATGCTCCTGGAAACCTCAGTTAAATACCTAAAATTTGTCAAAGTAAAATGGCCCCAGGAAAATGGTTCCAAAACTTCAAATGCACCAGGCTGTGTTGTAATTCAGTTAACAGACTTCCAAATTAGTCAGGAAATATGATCAAAGCATCACATTAAGGCACTATTAAGAGGAATACACTTTGATCATGACTAATGAGGTACAAAAGCAGGGAAAAAAAATGAAAAATCTTCTGTGGAATAAAACGATAATTACATGTAAGAACTAATCTGCCTCCATACTGTCTTATTGACAGGGCAGAGGTTAATATCAGGCTAATATCTGCATATTTAGGCAGACATTATTATCTAATTCTCTAACCAGTTCTTTTCATAAAAGTTGAGGCTACTTGTGCTGAGAGTAAAAAGGATTAAACATAAAAATATGAGGTTATAAATGGGTGGCTATAGTGTATTTTTTCCATACCACTTCAGGATTCAATTATGAATTCTAAATTCCAGTGTTTGGAAAAATTGGTGAGGCTGGGATGATGTATGGGAAGACTAGAACTAACCAAGTATTGAATAGATTGTTTAAGCTTTGTTAATCTCTCAGTGAGAGATCAAGTAAAAGCTCCATTCTCTGACAGAAAACCAGAAAAATATGAGTTAGTTGTTTTTCTCTACTAAAATAAAATATACTTTTAATTTTTAGATTTATTATTCATTTGCCAGCTATTACAAGGCCTCTGGTTTATTGATAAGGAATCTGAGATTGGTGTGGTTTGTACTGCAAAAAAGTATAGCCATGCTACTGCACATGAAGGAGGCCTCTATGCTCCATGCTCTGTTGATCTAGCACAATAAATATGTGTGATAGTTAAGTTATATTTAAAGTGAATTTAAAAGCTGTGAATTTATCATCATTTATATATATTTATCATCTTAAGCTGAAGAGCTTTTATTGACCTAAAAAAGTTTGTGCTATCAAAAAAAGGAAAAATAAAATGGCTTATAAATAATGTGAATCAATACTTCTGATGTATTATCACAACTGTTGGTACTATGAAAAATAGCGAATGTAACACAAACAGTGCTTATGGTCTTAGATGAAATTTCAACCAAGCTGCCGCAGTTGGTGAGGATACACATTTTTGTAAGCAATGCAGCAAACTTTATACGCTGTTTCCCTACTATCAGCTACATCTAGCAGCAAGGTTGTATAAATAATATATTATCAAATAGCATATCATTATGTTTCATAAGTGTGCTATGCTATCTTGAGTAGGTATGGTGTAGTACACCTCAATATAGTGGGATACAGTATGAATATACTATTATCCTATGAATATATTATATAGTTACACAGTACACACATTATTACATGGTAGTAATAAAATTTTATTATAACATGCACTATAAAAGCCAGATTTACTAAGATTTATGTCACTTTTTAGTAATATGCATATGGTAATCTAAAATACTATATGAAGTCTATGACCTAAACATGATACACTGATCACTTTTGTATTGAGTTAGTACATTCATATTTTTTAAATCCAAAGATCTTAGTAAGAATTATGCCTTTTATGTTGTGACCACTAAAGCTAGGGAAAATATGAATTTTGTTGCATAGTTAGAACTCAATTTATACCACCTATGAATGTCATCCATGGCATTATGTTCTTCTGTCTTCTCATGGATGAATGACGGGCCTTATATTGAAATAAAAGGTAACAAAACCAAATATATTTGTAAGCGTGGTAAATGGGAATGCTTTTAAAGTATGAATTAGAATTACCCTGTAGAACATATTGCCAAAATGAAAGAGCTGATAGCTAGATACTCCTGTAGGTAACTATAGAATCAATAGTGCCCTTCCTGGTATTAAGAATTAGGAGAGGCACACCTTCTACTTTCCTCTTGTCCTGCACCTCAGAAAGAAAGGGTGATGAAGCCAGTCTGGTGATGCTTTCTGGCTTTTGGTAACAAAGAGGTTCGTCAGGCTGGAGGCATTATCCTTATATTTGTATTCACTCTCTTTGAAGAGTCTCTGTGTGTACAGTTATTCTCACTTTTACCTAGATATTGTAATAATTCTGACATCTAAGTTATAATAAAAAGTCTATGTTCTTAATTGCCTCTATATTATAGGAGTTGTATTAGCTTCACTTCATTGCTCAATATTCCCTTTGGTTACTCACAGGTAGCGCACTGCTCTCATCCTTTTACTTGGGCTCCAGCAGCTAACATGTATACCTTTAGTCGTGAAACAGTCTCTGTTTTAAGCTGCTTCAATTATCAAATGGAAAAGAAAGATTATTTATTGAAACACTGGGTTTTTTT
>VXBU01009660.1:207073-225976 GCA_013400315.1 Bombycilla garrulus | reverse complement strand
ACATTGTAACTTAGGACAGTCCCCAAGAGTAAGAAGCCAGATAACTTTTGATCAATTATTTGAAGCTTCAGTTTTGGGAATAAGTGTTAGAAAAACAGGACAGACCAGTGGTAAACACAGACGAATTAAAGTGAAACATAACTATGAAAAGTGTCTCTACTAAAGTGGTTCATTTTTTTCCTAAGCCACTATCTCAGTAAACTGCCTATCTGAACTTCAGCAAGTCTTTTTCCTCCTCTCCCATTAATGTTTCAGCACAGTACAGAGACATTGTTTCAGCCCTTGACAAGAGCTGCAGAAAGACACAGAATTGCTAGCAAAAAGTACTTGAGAACTAGCTATCAATAATTTAATTTGCAAAAGAAAACCAAGAATGGGATTGGGAGTTTAACAGTGTAAAATAGTATTTACAGCATTTTCTGTGGCACAAAGATAGCAAAAACAATGGCAATAGTGCAAATACTCAAGATCACTGAACGGCTGACTATTCAGTCTTACAAGATGCTAAAGTGACCCAGTGATTTGAAAACAAGCAACCAAGACAATCACCAGAAAGTCCCAAGAACGACTAGAAATATGGACACTCAGGCAAAAATATCAGCCACCACAACACAGAAAGAACCACTAACAAGGCAGAAGCTCTGAAGGAGAGACCCCAACTTCCCAGACTGTGTAGGAGCATTACAGTCAAGTATCTGTTCCTTCTTCAACAATATACTATGTATGTAGGAGCCACATCAAGTTTTGTTTGGAACAGATGTTATTGCTGGTAGGGAGGAACAGCATCTCAACTGAATAATGTCTTCTGCATGGGAACAGGTGAGAAGCCCACAAAAGCATTGCAAGACATAAGCCCAAAACACATGATGTACATGGGAAGCCTTTAAAGATATAACACAAAGGAAACGTACATAACGCTAAAAAAAGGTTTTGCGTATTCAGGATGCTAAGGCAAGACGTTCAGGAGAAAAAAACCCTAACATAGTGTCTTGGGTTGAAGACAGGTATCTGCTGGGGAAGGCAGGAGCCTCTCTTGGAAACCTCCTTCTCCGAATTACTAAAATTAAGCGGCCTTCAGGCAAGATATGGGGAGGAGTAACAGTCCTTTACTACTGAGTATAACAAAGTACAAATGAACCATAACTACGGTATTAAGAACAACAACAACTACAAAGATAAAGTCTGGAACCCCCGCGGCAAAGCCAGGGAGAGGGATGGGGGAGGCCTTGCTTCATGAACCCCCATAGTCAGTCTGTAGTCGTAGATGGCTCCGACGGGCCCCTCTGAGGAGAAGGGAAGAACTCCGAGATGCAACGCAGGAGTTCTGGTGCAGGGATGGATTAGATGNCCTCCCCCCGCTACCCCAACTGGAGAGCGGACCCACCCCCCCCATCCCCCCCGGGCAAAGCCACTTTGTCTTGCAAATACTCTCAAGTATCGGCCATTAGGTTCCCCGAAAACAACTGAGACAAAATTCTATAGGTAAAGAGAACAAAAGGGGCAACCCCCCAACCTCCCACACATAGCAGCTTCTATTTTCCTAAGTATTAGAAGGACCATCAGGTGACATTGAAATTAGCAGAGTACATTGAAATCAACTAGATAGGTATGAGAAGCAACAATTTAAACTGGTCATGCCTTGAGCCCAAAAGACACTTTTCAGGTCTAAATTGCTATGATCATAACATGAGGATAACATTTGACCACACAGCAACTTGATCTCTCAAAAAGCAAACAGAGCTATTGCTTTGAAGAGTACACATGCATCAAAAACACACACTTGCCCGTTCCAAAGGAAATACTTGTGGATTTACACAGCAAATATTTGGGTTTTTTCAACTACAAAGTATGGTTTTGGTTTTTACTCCAAAGGATGGTTTTAACTGCTAGGCTATTAGCAGTACAAATTTGTTTTAGGATGTCAGGACTCCCAAGGGGAAACATCTATGAGTGAAGCACAGCAACAGAAACCTGCATATCACATTTTGGACAGAAACTCAATTGCAGCAAGTTATTTTGGGCACCAAGCCAGCATCGAAGTGCATTCTGTGCATTACTTTCCACCTTCTAACCTAACACATTTTTAGTAACTGCTTGGTGTGCATTTTCATTAATCAAACTAATAAGCTCCTTGGCATACTAGCAATCATGCTTACAAAACACTACCAGACAACTAAGCACAATCTCTGGACATGAATAAACTGAATTCACAATTAAAGTCCTATCAAATCACTAAATCAGAGCCTTCAGTAATGGTTTCTACTGCTTCAGTGTCTCCAATGGATGATAACAACCCTTTAACTATGTCTTGATTATTGTGCATACAGTAAAAAAAATACCTTTCTTTTTACAAGGAGAAAGACAAATGAAAAGGAACACCATTTAGCTCAGCTATTCAGCTATTATTTTCATGTCATTAAAATAATGACAGCAGATCTCTCTCAGATCAGTTTTTGCATTATTCAGCTGCACAAAGCAAATGCTTAGCCAGCTTTTATCAAGAAGTCAGTGACATGATTCTTTCACACTAAACATTATTTACAAGAGCATTATCACCAGCTATGGGAAAACTTAAAAGTTAAACAAGGTAAGACCAAGCAACAATTATACAAACTTACTATGGAAGAAAAACACTGAATCAAATCCTTATGAAGCTCTGGCCTGATCTATGAACAGCTTTATGTCACTATTAAACAACAACAACAAAAATAAACAACAAAAACCAAATAAACAAATGAGATAAATAGCTAAAAAATCTTGATGATAAATAGTTAAAGCTTCCTATTACATAACTAAAATTATACATAGCTCCACCAAAAAGGAAAACTATAGTTTGAGAAAAAAAATGTAAGAAAGCCCCACAAGATTAAATACAAGTGCTGCAAATACCTTTGGGAATAGGAATTGATTAGCCCATGTGTTGCAGCAAACAAAACCAAAAAAATCTAATTTGAATTGGTCAATATAAGTGTATTACATTGTTCAGACTGTGAAGAAAAGTTCAGCTGAAAGCAGCTAAAGCAGCTGTGAGGAAAGTTTTTACTTCTGCACTACCTGTGTCTTTTATACAGGGTTTAGGTTAGGTTTTGCTTTTGCAGTAAAAAAAACTCCCTTATACTAGCATGCAGTTTGGGATGATATAACTAGAAATAAACATTGTTGATACATTCAAGAAGATTTGAGGATATGGGAAAATAAACCTGATTTATATTATACAAATAGTTAAGAAATTCTTATCCCACAATACTCTGCAAATAGAAGCTCAGGAATAGCAAAAGAAAGTCTTAAAGACAAGATCCAGTAAGTTTCAGAAACCCATAGACCTCTTTTCCAGAGCAGCACAGAAATTACCCAGTACCACATCAGAAAGCTACACACCATCTTCAGGCAGACAGGTTATTCCCAACTTCCAAGAGTAGCTTTCTACTAGTAATTTTAAATGGAAACACTTACAACAAGCAAGAGAATGAGAGAAGAAACAAACGTAAGTCTTCAAATCTCTTTTCTCAATGCAAGCACACAACTGCACTCAAGCAATAGAAAATATATGGTTTCCTTGCAATCACTGCATTTTAGTGTCAAAATGAGAAAGACCCTAGCAGCAGCCCAAGCAAACACACAACCCTTTACAATAGTGAGGCTGTAGCAAAAGCAGAAGGTAGCCTAATTTGCGTTATCCGGCCAGCAGGGGCAACCTAAGTATGTAAGACCTTTAAATACATTCTGAAGCCTGAACACCACATCCTACCAGCTTTTGCTTTTAAACATTTAAACAACAACTCTCTCTTGTTAAGGTGTCTGCTATACAACCACCCCTAATGACCTAGGCACTATTCACACCATGCCTCCTATTTTAAAATATATAAGGTCACCAAGCTAACACCCCCAAAAGGTAAGTGCAGGGAGATTTATGTAACTCATGTTTTGTCTGTAGATTTGTAACATTGCACTGAAAGGAGTATACAGTGCAGAATTTTATATTTGTATATTTGTATACATTTGTATACAAATATATTTGTATATATTTGTATAATGCTTTCTGAATCATTCATACGCCTAAATTAATCTTTCACTAGGAAAAAAAATACAAACAGGAGTAAACTCTCCAGAAAGGTTCCCAGTCTGACTGAATACCTAATGATCTCTAGGATGAAAGAGTTAAGTTAACTGGCAGATTCTGCCAGAGGTCTTTTCCACTGTATACACTTCTCATGCCTTAAGCTCTACTGCGAACTGATATTGGGATATATCCACAAAGAGCTTGAAGTAGAAACAAGTACAAGTGTAAAACAAGTAAAGGTACCAATAACTGACAAAATCAAAATTAAAAAAAAAGCTGAATAACTGTTTTCATATTTAGCTAATACAGTATACTGACAGTGCCCATCTAACATAAGTTAGCCTGGAAACATTTTTCCAGTCATAAGTCATGCAAGGATAGACTTCCCCCACCTTTAGCTATATATTAAAGCCTAATCTAAAATTAAAAGAATCAAAGCTATATCAACTGAACTTCAGGGTTAAACAACCTGAATATATAAAACAGGTTTTGTAGTCTAGTTAGCTTTATAATTAAGAAATGAACCCATATCACTCATATCTGCAGCTGATTCATGAGGTGAAAAAGGCTTCACAGCAACAGAAGAGGTTGACATACTACAGTGACCATCTTTCTCAGCCACTCACTAGGAGATATGCACCACATGAGACTTAGACAAGTTATTTAGTCCAAATAAAGTTGGACTAAATAAAGTCTAAGTTATTTAGCCTAAATAACTTAGTCCAGTTATTTTTCTTAAACCAGTGTTCATTTATTTGCTGTGATTCTGATTAGAGTGAAAGACAGAGGACAAAAGGCATACTTCTCTCTCAGTTTCTCTAAGGCTCACTGCATTTCCACAAAGTTCTTCCAAGTTCTGCCATGGCCTCTCATGATAGCTGCATCATATTAGTGATTGGTGAATACAAACTTAGAGTAGCTCAGTGTATTTTAAATGTGTTTATATGAATGCATGGGTACCCTGAATACCTGTTCTCAAAGAACATCAAAAAGCAAGGTAGTTTCTACAAATTAGACAAGTTAAAAAGGTAAAACATAACATGTAGCTCCTCCATCCAAATCTTAGGAAGTTTAGTGCAATTAAATGCAATCTCCAACTGTAGAAATGAAGCTTTAGTAAGAATTAGGAACACATTTTCCATACTCACAAATATAAGACAAAGCTTTTATATTTTTAAATACATGCACTAGCAAAACTTCACAGTCCACATTTCAAGTGAGCCCCTCAAAACAAGAATATCAGTAAGAGTTAATTAGTTCCTTAGCATTTAGAAAAATATTTGTCTGAAAATATCTGTACTTGCTCAGAGGCTCTCCTTCAGATGTCTCTGGCCGTTCAGGAGTTTCCATATTCTCCTCCATAGATGCAGTCTGCTCTGTCCCACTGAAACAGTAAGCAAACAAACCAAACAAAACACACACAAAAAATCAAAACAAAATCACAGTCTTCATGAGTCACACTGGGGAAAAAACCCAATATATTCCTTCTTTTACCAGAATTCCTTGCTAGGGAGAAAAAAAAAATTTAAAAAAATTGAAAACTCTTTGATTGTAAGCAGAAAGATATACTAAGTGACTAGCTGAGCAACTAACAAAGTGAGTAATATTGGGAAAATACAACTTCTATTTCCTCTAAAAAAAAGCATGTGTGAAGATAAAATAACCCAATCATGAATACTAACCATGATTAGTATTAGTTGTCAGTATAAAACTGACATTTGAGGTTGCCTTTTTGCTTCTTTTAAAGAGTTAAAGTTTGTATTTTCTGTAAGATAGACTTTGAACTTATTTTCATTCCAGTAGCAGGTATACATATTTAAAATTAACACCTTTTAGTTTCAATGCATGATTAGCCCAGTTAGGGGACAGAAAATCTTTTAGAAATGTTCAGAGAGCTTTAATTTTATGTCACTTCTATCACATCATAAGAAAACGTTGGCATAAGTTCTGATGCCACTGTACTGAAAAAAAACAAACAAACAAACAAAAAACAACCCAACCCCCCCCCAAAAAAACCCAAAACAAAAACACAAAACCAAACCTTAACAAGGAAGAAAATACATAAGGGCCAATACATGGCCTTTGTAAGTTTATCAAGCCTTCCCTGATATCCTACAGAAGATAGTTTTCTGCTAGCCAGTTTTGTACTATCAGTTCAGAATAGTGTTAACCTGGCTGATGCTTTGAAAAGCCAGAGTACCTAACCAATCCACTCTTAATATGAATTTCTGTAGAAGGAAGAGAAGTTAGAATAACATTTCAGAAGAATCCAGAATATTAAGACCCAAAAATTACTACACACCAAGGCTATATTTTTCAAAGTTTTAGCATGATTGTCTGAATCCATTAAGTTGCAAAACTTAGACTTTGTTTTAAAATAAAATTTTATTTTTAAAACCATTTTTGTCAATAATTGGGTATGTGGCCAAAGATATTTGCTATAAGTTCAAAGCACTGCCTTTTCTCCACCCTTTATCACCCTTCAATTAAACACTTCTAGATGTATATGAGAACAAAAGCTACTTGAAAGAGTAATGTATTGCTAGGTGGAAAGAATGGACAAAAGCCAACATAATCAGTGAGGTTTTACAAATCTGAACAGAAACCAGTACAACTAAGAGATATACAGAACTGAATGGAAAATTCCTGATTTTTTTTTTAACTCTAAGTGGTCATTAACCACATTATTTACTATTTTTTCTAGCACTCTAAAATATACTTCAGTGATATAGTCAGCTCAATATTACCTTCAGAGCCATACTGAATTGCACTACAGTTTTGCAATTTAGAAATTATGCGTAAAACTCCAGAAAATAGACTGGACTTTAAGCCTAGTAACAGAGTTTGAATCTTAGAATCAGCATTTTGGAGCAATTCCATTAAATACCAGAGTCCCACTTACTTGACTACTGAGAAAAGTAATAACTTATTTCTATTAAAAGACAACTCAGCTCTAGTCAAAAGATTCTGGCAGTCTTAAGTGAACATCATCGTGCCTTTGCTTTCAATTTAATTTCACCATCATGAAGGAGCCAAGTTAAAAAAACTGTAAAATTATATTAATTACAACAATTATAGAAAGCAATGCTTATAAAGCTCAACATCGACATGAAAATGATGATCTAACATAGGCCACATAAAATTATGATCTCTGATGGGCACAAGTATATGACATACCTTGCATCATCTTTAATTGTTCTGCTACTGCAAGCTCCACCTCCACCCTTTTTGTCATCTGCTTTCACTCCCCTAGAGAAGAAAACAATTCTGTGAGTTTGAGAGGTTTTTTTCTTTTTTTTTATTTTTTTTTGACCTCAAACTAAAACCAGTGTTGAGTTTTTGCCAGCCAACATGGATATAGTAGAAGGGAACAGAATGCTTAAATGCCAGTACTGCAGTGCTATTATTTACTTGTATACCAAGTAAGAAACAATACACAGAACACTTACATTTTATCATTCCCACTTTGTCTCTCAGGTTCTCGTTTTCTTCTTTGGTCAAACCCATTAAAACTTCCATTTAATCCACCACCTCTTCCTCTACCTCTCATTCCGCCTCTTCCTCCACCACGACCCCTTATTGGTCTTTCATAGTCTAATCTTTCCACTGGTCTAAAAAGATGATAATTAGTCCAATTTTTGTTTTTACAGAACAGTTAACAAGAAGAAAAAAATCATATTATATTTGTGCAGCTGTGGGACACATCAGTATATAACAGCTACTGCACAATTTTTATAGCACATCTTTATACAGCATATGCAACAGCTGTTTTGCTTTTGTCATTAAAAATGGGCATAAACTGAACTCTGGAAGAATTATTATAGCACACAGGAACAGAAAGATCAGTAGTTATTAATACTGAAAACATTACAGAAATCAAAGAACACATTACAAAACTATCAAGTCTTCACAACTTTATCACGCAATGGCTCCACCATCTAAACCCATATTTATATGCAACTGCTAAAAATTTCAGACAACACGTTAAATATCAACTATCATGGTATAAAGTAAGAACAGCCACATTCTGAAGCATTAGAGGTTTAGGTGGAATCTTCTAGTACTTATGAAGAAAGCAAAATCAACATGCATTCACTGTCCAAGCAGGAAGTTCCCACTTGGAACCTCTCACATGTTCTGCACAGCTTGGTATATAAACTCAGAAACAAACATTATAAATATGCTGCTGACTAGGGGGCACATTTTCAGATCTTTACATTTTCCAGTTTTGCCTGATATTTCTAACATTCAACAAAAATGTTCCAATTCAACCCAAACTACAGCTTTGACAGGCATGAAGTAAGTAGTCTTGCAAAAATCCTGCACGCTAATAATTCGCAGATCCTCTGTGACGGACCTTAGCTCTCCATGCAGGATACATACCGTTCCACTGAGAATTCCACTTGTCTCTGTCGTCCATAGGGACGGTATTCTCTGACAGATGGTCTCCATTCAGTTTTCTCTTGTTTTCCCTCGGTGCCTCTGTTACTGGGCCCTGGTTGCTCTCTCTGCCTGGGGGTTCGCTTTGGGCCTACATAAACACACACAGGGATTACTTACAGCTCAACAGTAACACAATTGCAGTCACCAAAGTACTGACTGGAGTGAGATGGTTACACATCCAAATCCAAGTCCACCAAAATATTAAAATATAGCTTTTAGCTGATGTTTCCAGACACTGTTTGTTCAAAAGACAAGTACTTATTTTACCTTCTGTACTGATGAACATGCAAAATACTATGGGTTTTAACACAGGTCAGAGAATTCTGGAAAAAACAGTCTAAAGAGAATTCTCATTTTGCTAACAAGTCACAGAAAAAGAGAACAAAACTGTTTCCCTCATGTTTTCAAGGATCACAAAAGCATAGTACAGGATGAGGTGGAGAAGCTTCAATGGAAAATCCTGATTGAAAGACAGCAACAGAAGCAACGAAGGTGAGGGAAAGAGAATGACCCCTTACAGACAGGGGCTGATTGTGAAACAACACACCTCCTGACAGATGAGCTTGATTTACAACTCTAACCCACCAGGTCCTCTAAGCTCATGGCCACAGCATCAATCAATCAGCACAGAGTCACTTCCTCACACTGCTGTTCCCTGGAGGAAAGCACCATTCAACAACACTAAAGTACAACTCTGAGCTCAGGTGGCAAGAGACCTAAACAGTAAGTAGAAAGACTTCAACAACACTAATTCTAGAACATAAACATATTAGAAGATAAAATACATTTAAGATTTTAGAGTTTTGTTCAGCCACTGTTGGGGTCAAGGAGGATCAGGTAGGGCAGAATGAATGGGAAGAAATTATGAATTACATTAGAATAAACTGACGTTTTACACTGTATACATCAAGCAGGAGATAAAGGTTCTTTATGTGCTTTCCCTTTCTGTTTTCCCAAATTCTGTTCTCTATCTGGAGCAAATTCTCCAGAAGGAAGCAAGCAAGCAAGCCTTCTTGTCTGCTAGGCCTCTATGTTTAAACCAACACCTTTTTCAGCCAATAGTGCAAGTCAATCAAGCAAGAAACAGGAAGACTGGTCTCAAACAAAACTGAGCTACGGTTTCCACAAGAAGTACCTATGGAATGCAGAGCAGATTACTGAACTCAGGTTAGTGGACAAGTGACAGTCCTGGTTACTGTACTTCTGTTCCTAGAACATAGAAAGAAAAAGGGCTATTTTAAGTCACAATATTAAGATGCAAGTTTATTCATAGCCCCATAGAAATGCCCATATAAGAAGGTTGTTGATCACAGCTTAGGTGGTGAGGATGAAATCTAATACCATTTTTAAAGAGAAAGCTTCAAAGAACTATCCACTTGATGAATTAGTGGTAAATAAAGCTTTTTGTTATGCAGTAAGAACAGTCATATTTCTACAGAGAAGACAGTTTTATATGTGGTACAGAAGCAACTCCAGGTTTGCAATTCCAGTAATTCTCCATTCTCAGGGTTTGGAGTTACTTGATTCTCAGAGGGCTGAGCATATTTGCATTACCCAAATTATGATGTAATATCTGGATAAAGGACAACTTTGGAAATCAGTTTCTGAGCCAGCTTTTCAAATCAGGACATTTTAACACAAAGCAAAATTATAAGAGATACAGAATTGTACATGCTGTTGGGAAACATCTGCTCTACACACAACTCAACTACACTACAAACTATGTAAGTGTTAATTCTAAATTGGAATCATGTTGTGGAAAAATTGACTACTAATTTCTGACCTCATTTTAGTTATTTTGTTTGGATCTGAATGCACAACAGTGTTATTTAATTTTGATCCTCTCACTGGCTACCACAGGCATCAGTTATTCTAAAAAAATCCCTTTGGCAAGAATGCAGTAGTTAGAGACACCCATCCCTACATACTTAGTATGAACCTCAATTTCACCTTGAGGTTCAAAGAGCTCCTAGAACTAGCAAAATAATGTCAAAAAGAAGATGCAGAAGTAATTTTGAAAGGATAGTGTCTTGTTCTATTACCCAGTGATTAGAAGCACTTCAAAACAAGTCTCCTTGCCAGACATGTCAGTGTATTACATGTCAGCAGCACTGAGCATACTGGATGGAGCCGTCTGTTCTACTCCAACTTCAGTGCAAAGTTATTTCATTTTGATTCTAACAGGTGGCTTCATTTACTGCAGATGGATTTTAAACACTAGAAAGACTGTTTTATACAGGTAGTAAGTGCCACAAAAACATCTTTAATTGACTCAACAGACACGAAGTAGTGGATTAAAGCAGTATGCACCTGTATCTCTCTAGTAGGACAAGTCACCCTCCGGGCAGGAGTTCATGTGACCTGCTTGTGAATCACTTTGAAAAAACAGCCCAGTTTTCAGCTCTGCATGTAAGTGCGAACCAAACTGGAGTCTGGCCGTACTGATAGCATAAACCATACAATTTTAATCTTCTGCTACATGTATGTCCTAACATAGACTCAGTTTAATTCACAGAGCTCAAAGGCCACCTACCCATCGGGAGACAAAAAACAAGGCAACAAAATCAAGACAAAGCACGATCCATCTTGTATATCACTGACATAATAGCCTAAAGAATGGGGGTACACTTTGAATGCTTGCTTAATAACTACCTCTCCAAGTACACCCCAATTTTGTCTGCTTTCTGAAAATTGAAGATCACTCTTTCCTAGTTACCTAGTTTAGCTTCACTTTAAAGTGTTTTTTCTGTGTCTTAAAATTACATCTGTAATCTGTATTCACCTGAACACCGGTGTGCCACCAATCTCCACCACAGCATCCCTGGATTGCCACTGCATCAGCCCAGTCTGTTTGCTAAGCTGCCTATCACTTTACTTTCTATATTGAGGAATCAGAAAATCAATATGATGTTTAAAGTGTTTCAATAGACATAGTTTCTTTTTCCCAAAAGAAGCAGCTGAGTTATTATCACACAGAAAGGATCTGTAAATACTAAAATTACCAGGTACTAAAAGTAGACAGTGCTAAAGAAAAAAACCCCTCAGTTTTATGAGACATTGTTAAAACTCTAAATCATACAGAGCAAAGTATTAGGTAGTTTTCACTTTCCCCACAATAATACTTGACTATTAGTATTAGATTTGCTAACACTGCATACTTAGATAAGAAGACTTTCTAGAGAAATGTTTTTAATAACTATGTACACAGAACATGCAACTGGAAAAGCAGAAGTTGTATTTTTATAACCTGCATTGCTTGGTTTCCCAGACACTGGATATATATGTATTTACAGATGGATTTAAAACAAAGCAGCAAAACCTAGCTGGCTTTCCAGTGTTGCTGCCCGGCTCTCAGCAAGTTTCTCTATCCATATAATCTATTTCAAACAAGTGAAACTTCTGCTTGGAAAGAGGTATCTCTCTGTATTTTGTGGCTCTTCACTGGCCTGTACTGTGTCTCACCTTTCTTAAATTTTTCATTTTAGAAGCTTTTTTCGTAGAAAGGCTTGACTTCAGACAAAAACACAAGGAGCCCAGCTTGCAACTGCTATCAGTGACTTGTAAACTAAAGTAGAAACCTTGCTGTTTCTCCCACTCCCTAATGTAAGGAGCATTAAGATGTGACAGTAGCAGCTGACAGACAATTCACAAGCTGAAGCAGGTTAACTGCTTGCAAAGAGCAAATGGAAGAAGAGTGTTTGTGGAAGGGTCACATTGATACAAGACTCTTCAGCAAGAAAAGAGACATCTTACAGACCTGAGCTACAGAAATACTTGCCTGAATGGACAGACCTAATCATTATGGGACAGAGTGTGATCACCAAAAGCTTACAAAAGGAGCTAAAAATATCAGAATTGAAAACAAATAAATAAAAACACAAATCAAAACCCACCAAAATAAAGACATCAAAACAACAACAAAAACCAACAACCACTCCCCCATTAACACAAAAAAAAAAAAAAAATAAAAAAAAGGGAGGAAACCCTCTCCAGCTTTGAAAGACTATCCTTCTTCCCAGTATACTTCAAAAGGACAAAGCAGACTCAAAATAAGTCCAAGGCTATGGCAGAAATACCTGGACCAAACAAAGCAACAAAATTGTGAGGAATTATTTAGGCACAGAAGGGTATTGAAGACCCCAACTACCAGGGCTAGGACAGTTAAGTAAACCATTGAAAGAAGTTACCAAGGCAGAGGAAGTAGAATTGGAGTCTGGAGAAAGAAAGGATATTCCAAACTATAAAAGGAATACTGGTTATAGGTCACATAACTGTGTGTGTAATACAAAGCAGAACTGATTCTTAAACATGATAGACAAGCAATATCCTCTCAAAATATGAATTGCTCTCAATTTGAAATCATTAATTTATTACTTTAAAAGGATGTCATGTTTTGAATTTAACTCTACTACTCTATTTGTTCCTTCCAACAGTGAGGTGCATCATGATTGCTATGAGGTGTTTCACTCCAGCGAGCTCTGGACAGATCTGTAAAATCAGCCTCCAGAGACCTTAGATCGTATCCTGTTCACCAATGGCTCCTCATAGTGTGTAAATGGAAAACAACACAGAGGCGATGCCCTGGTGAGAAACTTTGAGGCGATTGAAACTGAACCTCTACAACCCTTGCTGATGGCCCAAAAGGCCAAATTAATTGAATTAGCAAAAGCAGCCTTATGTTGACGTGACCAGCAAGCGTCCCTATTTATAGTGACCCTAAATAAGCTTTTGGAGTGTGTCATGCAACGAGTATGCTACGGAAAAAATGACAGTCCCTAGCTTCAGCAGAAAATAGTATTTCCAATGCATTTTAAATCCAGATTTTGTTGGTAGCTATTAAGCCTTCAATGGAAATTCCTGTAGTACACTCTGGAGCTCATACAAAAGGCTCCAACAAAATGCAAATAAAATAAAATAACACACACTAGTAGTCAGATAGATTTACAATGGCCTGAAGTTTAGGAGCAGTATACTCTGGGATATTATGCAATACTGGGAAATAGCCCTCGCCAACATCTAAGGTTGTCATCAACAGGATTAGTGTTTGGCAAACAATTACACTCAGGACCAGCCTCTTGGAGATCAGTGGTTGACCCAGTGTGTTAAACAAATGCAAAAAGCTTTGAGAAGAAAAAAAAAATAGGGAGGAAAAAAAAAAAAGCATGCTCAATGGTATTACTGAAGTATTAATTATGGCATTTTTACAAAAATCCCAATTAGAACCTAAATGGAAATGGTCATATACCATCCTAATATGTACTTAGTTTGCTGTTAAAGCCTTAGGATATTATACCTGTTACTTTTAATAAAACCATATGTGACATTACGGATAGCAGTTAAATGCTTTGAAAGACTTCATGAGTTCTTTCTGACAATGATGGGAAAGCTCAATAAAAACAAAGGGAAGACTGTTGTAGACTGAGTTTAGTTAGCTGAATTCTTTTATCTAAGTAGTTTTGCTTAGCACAAGCAAAGTGCTGAAGTTTTAGGCCACAAGCTGCAAACTTTCACCTTGAAATGCTGAATAAGTCTTGTACTACAGGTCAGCTACAATGAAAGGAGGCTCTGAAACCAGTGAAAACTGAAATATTAAGAAGTCATGGCTATCATCAGAAGCTGCAACCCCTTTAGATAAAAACAGCTACAGAGAAAGAATGGGATGATGAACAAGAAGCCTCCAAAACAAAAATCACCACTGGAGTAAAAGATGCATGCAAGGTGTGTGAAGTGTGCGAACAATAGGTGTTCTGGGTCCCTCTGGTGAGGCACCTAGCTTGAGCTGTCCCTGTTGCAGTACCACAAAATTACTACTGTTTTTTCCTCAGAAACTGGATGTCAGAGACTCAGCTGTGGGAAGTGTAGGGTGAGTAAACTTCTTTAAAAACTTATACATAGGCAACTGATCTTCCTGTACAACAAAACTTCATAACTGGAAATAGTAAAAGGTAATTCAGACACTCAGACATTTATTTTGCTATGTTTTAGAGTGTAGAAGAATTAATACTCCAAAACCAATTTTACTTTCTCCCCTTTAAATGTGTGTGACCATATAATTCTAATACCAAACTTCAAACAATTGATTTCATTAATTAAAGCAGAATAAGAGTATCCCAAAATACAAAAAAAACCCCAAACGCTTAAACTATTGCAAGCAACACACCAAAGAGACAAAAGGAGTTAGACACTATCCTGTGCCGTTTTGTTTTCATATGTGCCAGTACTCACTGAATTACAGAACTGCCTACCACAGCTTTCCTCTAGACAATCCTTATGACACTGTAGTTGAAAGAATGCTATCACGACAAACTATTTAAAAATAAGAAAATCACAGTCAGTCTAAGATAAAATTCCACAGAAACTTTCCATGCCATTTTAAAACTACAGCTAAAAACTCAAAAGCACAGAATTTAGGAACTATATATAAACGTTGCCAGAGTCATCATATGTACATGAAAGAAGAAAACCTTTTAGAAGTATTAGCAACAAAGGTTTAGAGATTTCAAAAGAACAGAAGGTATTACTGCATGACCAACAAATTTAATTTCCCTGGACTGGTAAAGAATGCAAGCTCTGCAACTGGGCCTTTTGAATAAAGAGCTGGCAAATGCATTTTGGTCACTGTGATGAGAATGAACCAAGTCAACATCAAGCAGTGCAATTACAAGAGCTGCAATACCTACAACCAGCCTTTACCCAAATCCTCAGCTAATACAGTCTAAAAATCACAAAACAACAGTCATTAGAAGAGAAAAAAATATACCTTTAAGGTAAAAAATATAGTTTTTGGTAGACTATGAAATAGTCTACCAAAATGAAATAGGAGTCCACTTTCTCCCTAAAAAGCAAAACTTAAGAAGTTGTCTTCTTACAGTTGTGTCATTTCATAATAGTTTGGATTCTAAAGGTCAAAGTATTGCATTATCTGGCAAAGTCCTCTCAGGAGGTTTGCTTCAAATTTAAAATGTCTCCAGAAATTTAGTAAAACCTGCTCTGAAAAACTCAGTGAAGAACTACATTAAGAAAAAAAAAAAAGCAGCAACCTTACAGAACTTTGTGACTAAACCTTCCACTCAAACATTAAAACATAATACAAAAATAAAAAATCTGACTACGATGAAACTTCTTATATTACAAGACAGAAGACTAGACATCCTTTGAGCCTTTCTAAAGACTCTCTTACATATTCAATATGCTCAAAAAATAATACTAGAATAATGAAACAAAAATCGTGAAACTTATCAAGTCTTTTTGTAGTCCAAAAAGTGAACACACTAGCAATTAGATAAAACAGCCTGGTGGGGTCTGCAAAGGAGGCTTATGAAGATGATCAGGCTGCAGAATAACCAAAAGTAGGCTGTGAAGGTTATGAAAAGGTTGGTGAGTCTGCCTTATGAGAAAAGGCTGGAGGGGCCATGTCTCTTCTCCCTGGACAACATTTCATACAAGCCTTTCAGGTACTTGAAAGGCAACAGTGACGAAGGCTCTCTTCACAAGGAGTCCCATGAAGGTGTTTACAGTGGGGACAAGTTGCACAAGAAGAGATTTCATCTGTGTTAGGAATTTTTTTCTGGTTCTACCTTATGCTGAAACAACCTTCTCAGGGTTAAGCCCACATCAAAGAAAGCTTCCAAAGTACAGCTGCATAAAGTGGCAGATGAGTTCTTCAAGGCTGCCTTTCTTAGAGAAGGTTGGACGAGACCATCCAATGAGGTCTCTTCCAATATGGCCTTCCAACCTTGTGCTGTGATGACTCCAAGAACACTAGTAAAATACAGTGAACTCCATCATTTCAACTGTAAGAACACCAGAATCTGATTCTGCTGTTCAGATGGGTCTAGATGCTATTTTGTGGCATTTTACTATTAATAAGTAGAATGAAGTTAGAGGCAGTTATACCCAAAATTGGAGGGAAAAAATTGCTAAGAAAGTCTAGAAACAAAGTCTTACAATTGGTGTGTTGTTTTTCTTTTTTTTTTAATAAAAGTTTAACAATTTAGTAATTTTAATCAGTATTATTCATTTTTCCCAAGCAGAGGTGCACCCGTCTAGAAATGCATCTGTTATTAGAAGCTTTATGCCAAGCTGTGGGGGTACAGGGACACTCCCCAGAGGTTAGTCATTCTCAGCTGTTACGTTGATAGCCCCCTGAATCTTATATAAAATCCAGAAGTTTTCTGGTTGAACGCCATGTAAGAAACCAGCTTTGTATGGCCTAAATAAAGAGCTGACCCCTCCCTTCCAAAAAACTGCAAAATTTTTCTCGCAGCATGCCACACAACATTTGTCAGTTACATCACCATTTGTGTATTTACCCTAACTCGGAGGGCTCTCTGCCATTCAGAGCAGACTTGCTAAGACAGCACATTCAAATGAGGAATGAACACACAGACAAGACCAAGTCTTGACTGTCCATACTGGTTTAGTATTTAAAGCACTGTACTCTTATACTCCTTACTTCCCAACAAGTCCAAGACAAACACAGAAAACCCAGAACAGATGCTATGTTTAAAGAAGAAAGAGCATTTTTTTAAATATAGAAGAGAAATAACTGTACTTAAAATATGTCTTAATGCCCTTTCCCTAAGGGTACTATAGTCAGCAGTCTTTCCTCCATTTTAAATTAGCAGGAAATTGAAACAAGGTGTACATGCCTGTTGTCTCTGTATGAAAAAAGAGATTTTTTAACACCAAGGTTGCAGACAGTAGTCAAAGACACTCCACAGGGCTACTGTGTATTGCCAAGAATGAAGACACCTATAGGCAAGAAGAAGGTAAAGGATGCTTTCATATACTACCACACTCCTGGTAAGTTACTGATAACCACCAGTTCCTGTTCAAGAACTTCCTCATCAGAACTTAAGACTTTGCTGTTCACTGAACAGACTCTTTCAGCTTCTGTTGACAACCACAGTAAAGTAATCTATAAATAAAATAAGCTGTTGTAGTCTGAGGATTGGTCTTAGGGGACAAAGTCACATCACTGCAGAGAAACCTCAAAAAAGACCTTCATATAACTGCCCAAAAAGAGTGACCACTTCCTGATACCTTCCTCTACAAAGATGCTCATTATCCAGCACATATTTAGCACTGAAAGATTCTCTGCTCCGCAAACTCCTACAAATGCATCAACTAACTGCTACTGAGAAGAGTGTAAGACTGCAAGCCTAAGCAACAGAATTGGTAGCACTGGCAACAACTTGATGGAGCAACAACCCCAGGCGTTTTTCTAAGGCATTTAAACACACAGTACAATTTCTGTGAGTTTAACGGGAGCTTTTACTATAGGAAGAAAATATCTTAATAATAGATTTTGTGTTACTTCATTGCTTCCTGCAGGTGAACTGGAATTTACAACTCAAGAGGACGAAACCAGAATCTTCTGTGCAGAGATTCTCAATATTTGGAAACAATCCACCAGTTCTGAGATACTTTAGCTACTGAATGCAGCAACCCGAAGCTCCACACCGGGTAAGTAATAACAATCGACTTCAAATGCAAGGAGCCCACAAAGCCTCCAGCTGCAAAGAGCATTGTGACAAAAATTTTAGTATAAAAGCCAACTGACCCCCCTCTTTCCCCAAGCAATACTACGCATCAAAACCTAGCAGCTGACCATTCCTGAACTCTTCCGTGCTGAAGAGTTACCCCAGGAAATACGGTTTTATTCAATGGCTGGTTCACCAGTGCAAGCTCAAGGCAAAATAAGCACAGATCCCTGGAGATATCAGAACCCCAAAGACACTCGAAGGCCGGAAAACTCACAGGTACCGAGAAATCACGCCTGGAAACTTCAGACACTGAAGAATACAATCCAGGGTGACAAGCAACGCAAGGCAGCAACAGGGCTGCTAAACCAGCATGAAAGCTGTAGACGCCGCAGCGTAGGAGTTAATGCTCTTGAACTTGTCTCTTGGGGATATTGCTGAAGTTTTCATTTACATATTTAAAGGCCTCCTCGGCTGAGAGCAGTCCGCAAAATCGTGTCGGGACCGTGCCCAAGTGCCGCTGCTTTCTCTGAGGGCGACTTGCAGGCGCGCTCGCACGCCCACGGCCCGAGCAAGAACCGGGATTTCAGCCCTGCTGCGACAGCGCTGCCCCGCTACCCCCCGGCTGCCAAGAGGCCGGTGGAGCGCGGAGCCCACGGCCACTCACGCCGTGCCGCAGGGCCCGCACCGGGCACCGCAGCGCCGAGAGCCTCCTCCCCTCCTTGCAACACCGGCCGCGGTCCGGCCCGCTCCGCTGGGGCGCTGCTCCCGTACCTGGCTGCGGCGGCAGCGCCGCAGGGAAGGGCACCGGGGAGCTCTCCGGCGGCTTGCGCTCTTTCGGGGTCCACCTCTTACCGCCGCCCGCCCGGCCGCCGGGTACGGCTCTCCTGGCGGCGGCCGCCTCATCGCGCTTCT
>VXBU01009660.1:172566-198263 GCA_013400315.1 Bombycilla garrulus | reverse complement strand
AAACAACGCCTTTGTCCTCTCTCTCCTCGCATCTGGAGTGTTTGTCCCGTTCTTGGCTCCTCAGGCAAGAGAGACATGCTGCTCCTGGGGTGGGTCGAGTGTAGGGCGACAAAGATGATTAAGGGCCTGGAGCATTTCTCTTACGAGGAAAGACTGAGGAAACTGGCCTGGTCGGCCTCGGGAAGAGACGACTGAGAGAGGACCTTTTTAATGGATGTGAATATCTAGCGAGGGTGCCAAGAGGAGGAAGCTGGGATCTGCTTGCTATAGAAAGAAAAGGCAATAGGCAGACACTGATGCACAGGAAGTTCCACCTCAATATGAGGAGGAATTTTTTGATCGTGTTGGTGGCTGAGCACTGGCACAGGTTGCGTAGGGAGGTTTTGGAGCATCCCTCACCGGAGATGCTCGAGAATTGCCTGGACACAATGTTGTGCCATGTGCCCTGAGATGACTCTGTCTGAGCAGGGAGGTTGGAGCAGGTGACCCGCTGTGGTTCCTTTCAACCTGACCCGTTCTGTGATCCTGTTGTCAGATTTACCCTGTGCTCCTGAGCTCATGGTGGTGCCTATCATCTCCCCTCCTGCCCTGTTGGGAGTGAGTTTGGAATGGGCTGGGCACAGCCTGGGGTGGCTCTGTGCTCTCACGGCACCACGCTCCAGGGTATGCCGTGCCCATGTGCCGAACCGCAGGGGGACTGGGATACCTGAGTTTAGTTGCCTCGTTATTTGCACCCAGGATAGAATAAGGCGTGGCCGTCCAAGAGCAGACACCGTCCGAGACCTGATCAGTGAAGGAGAGCACTCTTCCAGCAGGATACGCTGCAATATTTGCAACAGGGTCTTTCCACGAGAGAAGTCCCTGCAAGCCCATAAACGAACTCACACAGGTGAGTAAAAGGAAGATGTGAATAGCTGGGGAGAGCCGCTTGGGAAGCACAAGACAAGGAGTTAAAACCTCCTAGACAAACAGAAAGTAACCCCAAAGAACTTGACCTGTCATGATTTTATTGTAACTGCTAAATAAATCATATTTTGCTCCTGGTGCTTGTTAGTCAATGAAAGTCTTTGTAACCATGCTTGTCGAGGGGAAGTGTAGCAGGAATTTGGGCTATAATAGCATAGGCAAATTGTGTAAACATTTTATCCGTCAGTGTCACAGATTCACTTTGTAAGGGAGAGAACTAGTCTTGGGTGTGGTGATCTGTACTTAAGTTCGGTAGCACTTTGTATCCTGGTTGCCTCTTCTCTGCAATTTGTTTCCTCCTTGCTGATGTACCTTACACTTCACAATTGAAGTTTTGCTGTAAGAGGTTACAGTAACTTAAAAAGTGACTGGCAACTCCGGGATTGTAACATCGTAGGAAGTGTGCTTAAATATTGAGAGAAGTGTTTAAAAAGACCACCCAGTTGTTTTTTTCCCACCGCCTAAAACATGTTTTCTAGGGTGGAGGAGGAGAACGTGTAATTTACTGAACTGTGTTTAAAAGGCAATTTGAGTTAAGTTAAAATGTATGGTGAACTCACTCAATACTCAGCTGAGCTTGAATTGAAGATGCTGGATTTGTTTGTTTGTTTATTTTAACCAAGCAAATACATCTTATTTCTTCAACAGAACTTTGTATTTGCCGTAAAATGTGAACAAATGTAGCTCACAATACAGACACAACTCCAAACACTCCCTCCAAATCAACCCAAAAAAATTCCATAGAAGCCTTGATTCTCACCATCTCCCTTCTGACTCAAGTCACTGTGACTAATGTGGATAATGATATTAAACAGCAGCATTCCTCATGTTTTTTGGTCAAAAGATGTTATTTCACTTGTTTCTACAATATGTTGAACTTGTAAGAACTACTCTAGCTGAGTAGAGTCATTCCTCTGAATTTGTGAGCCAGACTCACCCTCATTTTGTTGCCTTCCTGAGGGTGGTGGCATGGCATGCCTTTGTGTAGTGTGTGCAATCACATCTACTCGAAGAAAGAAACACATGCTATCTTTGTTCTTCTGGTTGCGGTTTACATGGATAAATCTTCCTTGATGACTGTCCTAAAAAACCTTAAATCTGGAATAAGTTTTTCACACAGAAGAAGTTTCTCATTATAACTTTTCTTAAACATGAGATATTTCTCCTAGTGAGATATTTCTTCAACCTTGTAGTAATGTTGACCTCAGATCTTTTACCCTAGTTCAGGCTACGGTAAGAATAAAATTTTTCTGGTTTCAACCTGAACTATGTTACTTGTCCATTTACTTTATATGTTTCTTGCTCTACCTGTGGACAGTTTCACAAGACTTATGTAGTGCTATCTAAGAGTCTTAAATCAGGAAATTTGAAAAGGAAAAGTACATTTTTTTTCTCTTTGGAAATAAATATACCGTGCAGTAGTATAGAGCATGCACTTCAAAGTACACCAGGATTTTTTAAGTAGATGTAAGTTTCTGAGTGGGTAAAAAGAGAGTTTTGCGAGTCTCAAGCCGGGGACCCCACTGGTTACTATGATTCTTCTAGTAATCTGTCATAAATCTCTTCTCTTACTACTTTTAAGGTGAAAGGCCTTATTTATGTGACTACCCAGGTTGTGGGAAAGCCTTTGTACAGAGTGGGCAGCTCAAAACTCACCAGCGTCTCCACACAGGAGAGAAGCCTTTTGTCTGCTCGGAGAATGGTGAGTCATCAGAGAACAATTTCCAGCTTTCTGGGGTCAGACTAATATTGGAAACGTATGCTTGTTCACGTGGCAAAAGCTTTGGAGTTTAATTTTGGTGTAACTTTAGTGAAGGGAAAGGCCATGCAGAATATGCCTAATTCTGCAAGTATGTATCTAAGGATTGCATAGATTCTCTGTCAGTGGATACTAATGTATGAAACAATGGGGCTTGTTATGAATCTTGCAACTGGAGTGTTCTTTGTTCAAGCAAGCCTAGGGTTTTTGTGAATGGGAAAGGGTGTACTCAGTGGCATTTCCATCCCACAGATGTTACACTGTCTTTGGTTGGCTGCTTTCTGTAACACGTTCCTCATTGTCACTCTGTGGTTCTTTTAAGGCTGTTTAAGCAGATTCACACATGCAAACCGTCATTGTTCCAAACATCCCTACGCCCGACTGAGGAGGGAAGAGCTCACAGGCAGGCTGAGTAAGAAGCAGACAGCTGACAATAAAGCTGTGGCCGAGTGGCTAGCGAAGTAAGTTCCTTCATGGTGTCTTCTTTCTCAAAATACTTTAAAGGGTGGTCTAGCACAGCATTTATTCTTCAGGACAGTAAAACACTGAGAAACCAAAACTAGATGTTCTTCTGGTACACTTCAGCATAGCCTTGCCTCTCCTTGAATTATGTATTCCTGGTTAAGACCAAGTTATTTGTGAAACTTTTTTCCTACACTTTTGTTTTGTTTTGTGTTTGCTTTCTGCTTAAATACTTCTTTTTGCTTGATCAACATCTGCTAATGCTTTATTAGCCAGTGCTACAGTTTTGCTGAATTTGCATTTGTATGAGGGGCTGTGTATGCCTAGGGAGAAATGCCTGCTGAGAACACCATGGAGACAGGAAATCTGTCGCAGATGTTCACTTGGGCACTTTACACTTAAAATACATATAAAGAAGGTTTCTGACAGCTTCAAGACTACTGTGTAAGGGCTGAAAGATAAAGCCAAGTGCAGTGCCCAGTTGGATGCAAACTAGTACTTGGGAAGTTTTTGCCTGTTTTGAATCATTGGTGTGTGAGTCCATTGCACATATTTTACAAGTATTCCTCACATTTGATGTTATAGATACTGGGAGACTAGAGAGCAGCGTGCTCCTGCTTTGAAGACCAAAGCAATCCAGAAAACAGATCAGGAACAGCAGGACCCAATGGAGTATCTTCAGTCTGATGAAGAGGATGATGAAGAGAAAAACAGCGCTCGTTCAGCTGCCCGCCACCGCCGCCTCCAGGAGCAGCGTGAACGCATGCACGGCGCGCTGGCGCTCATTGAGCTGGCAAACTTAGCTGCGGCACCCCTGCGACAGTAGATAGAAGCAGTCTCTATCCGTAAAAATTGTACTTTCTGGTGTTACTTAACCAGTTAGATCCTAGGCATAAGCTAAGCACCTTATTTGCTTATGATAGGCTGCTATTCTGTAGAATTTATGAAGAATGTTGTTGCCTCATAAAGTGGGGTGAGAGAATTGCACTTTTGGTAAGGTAGAAGACAGATGTAAAATTTCTAAGTATTTTGTAAATATGGGACTGCATAAGGCAGGGTTGACAACTTTGTGTCATGAGAAGCTAGATTTTGCAAGGTTAACTCATTTATCTGAAGCAGATTTCACAGGAGACACTTTGTGAATGAGGTGTTCGCAATTAGCAGGATGATACACATGGCCAAAGAAGGCTGACAGAAAAGTATTTATCTGACTATCTAGCAAAGTGATGTGTCTGGGGATATTGTTAAACAGCAATGAAAACATGTTTTTCTAATGTCAGTATATCTTTACCTAGCATCTCCAAGGCGAAGGGCAAAGGTTAGTTATCTCAACTTGTACAGGGAAAGAAAGTGCTTCATGCAGGGAATATCTTCACTGTGACTGCCCAAGGTATGAGGTTTGACTTTGCTGCTTCACTTTTTTTTTTTTTTTAATTTTATTTCAGCAGAATCTTTTGGTAGCACTTGTTATTCCTAACATGTTTAGTTGGGAAGTTTTGCACATAGTTTTATCTGAAAATGATTAGTCTTGCAAAGTCTAGAAAAAGATAAACAATTGGTAATATTTCTTCAGGTGTTTTTGGGCCCTGTAGTGATTTGGCACTTGATTTTGTTAATAAAGGGGTTATTTACAGGGTGGTTTGAATTTGTAGTAAACTATTCTAGGTCTTCTGTTAGCAAACACTAAGTTCTAAAGTATTGCTTTTATAGTAATTAGCAAATAGAAGCCTCCGTACTTACTGTGCATAAGACCACCTTATTGCTTTACTCCAGTATAACATGCCAATTTTTTTTTCACTAACCATAGCACAGCTATAAAGTAAACACTGCAGGAAAGTATTTACTATACAATTAGAAAATAGGCTTCCAAAGGTAGTTACAAGTGTGTTAAAAGTGTGATTTCATATATTTCCCAAATAAATGAAGTTTCAGAATGCTGCCTAGTACTCAGATGCTGATATGAAATGTTTAACAGGGTATCTTGTCACTTTGTGAATGTTGTATACTTTCAGTAGCATTGTCTCATGGTGATCTTTTGCCATATTTCGCTTTGAAGGCAGCTAGAGATACCTAATTTGCTAACAAAACTTTGTTTTCTGATTGGACGTTTTGCGTGTGGTTTTGATGTTGGTTGTTGTTAAGCTACTGTTTAAGGGGATATTAATAATATGTATTTACTGACCTGCTTTAACTTCTTCCTCCTGTTGAAAGTCAGGAAATTTAGATGAGAAGGGAAGCTTCTTTCCCTCTCACTTGAATTGAAAAGGAAGAAAACATTTTATCAATCACTTGATACAGGCTGACCAGACAGCTGTTCCAGAAAAGTAGAGTGGCTTTACATCAGAAACTGCAGCTGTTGAATTATGTTCTCTGATAACCTGTTGTGGTTGAAAATCTCATTAACCCAGTTTGTTTAAATCCTGTGTTGATGCACTTAACTAAAAAGTAATTGAGTAATTTAAGAAAAAGTCTCTTGTGTTGAATGTAGATAATTTTGCACCAGTGATACGGTTTAACTTCTGCTTCAGCTTCTGAAAAAATAGGAAACACTGGTCATACAGGGTTTCTTTGCCTACGTAAACCTGGTAATTCATTCACGTATGTAGTTTTTTTGGTTTCTAAAAAATATTACATACTTCTGACTGTTCATCTGGCTTCATGTGACTAGTCTGATCCTAATATGAGCCCTGAACATACATCTGTTGTAATTCTGAATCACAGCTTAGAATTGTTCCTGAATAGTATTTCAAAGGGCAGAAGACTGTAATTACCAACTACTTGCAGACTGGAATATTACTTCATTAGGATTGGTCATGGGTTTTTTGGTAGTTTTTTTGGTGGTTGTTGGGTTTGAGGTTTTTTAAATTTTTTTTTTCAGACAGCCAGAATATTTCCTCAGGTCTTTGAAGCATCACAAGTACACTGGATTGTACTTTGCCATAGACAAAATTCAGACAGCTGAAGCAGTGGTAGATCATTAGAAGTTTTGAGTAAAATACCAAGTAAAAAAAAGGCAGAGACGGGATGTGGAAAACTGCTTTTTGTTTTAAGTGGTTATGTACAAGAATTCGTTCGGTGCTTTGAAAGATTTAAGTTGTAGTTTGACATGAGTTAAAAGCAGACGAGTTGATGTGCTGTCATTCTAATAGTTGCTTTGAATAAAAACTTGATTTCAGGTTCAATGTGTGCTGTTTGGTAATTATTAAATACTCAGCCTCTTCCTTATTTCTGAGAAGGTTGAAGGTGTTTCTTTTTCCTGTGCCTTGAAATTTGACACAAGTTAATCCACCCGAGGCAAATTCCGTAGAGCGTTTTTAGTTTGAGAACCTTGTGGGAGTCCGTCCTTCCGTGCGAAGCCCAGGCCGAGCTCTGCGGGTGCTGAGGGCCGGCTGCAGCCCTGTCCCTGCCGTCTGCTCCCGCGGGCGAGTCCCAGAGGCCCCGCTTCGCCGCCGGTCTGGTTTCACAGCAGGGCAGGGTCGTACCGCCCACTGCGGGGACCGGGCTGCAGCTCAGGAGCTTCTGAAGCGGCCCCNACAGCCACCCGGGTGCCGCCCGTGGTGCGGCCCTGCTCGTCGCCGCCATGAGCGCCGGGCAGTCCGCGGGGGAGGAGGCGGACGCCGGTGCCACGTCCCCGGCACTTCCCAAGGTGCTCTCCGCGCTCTTCTACGGGACCTGCTCGTTCCTCACCGTGCTGCTCAACAAGGCGCTCCTCAGCGCCTACAGGTGAGCGCCGGGGCAGAGCGGGCGGCCCCCCAGCCGCGGGTGCCGGTACAGCCAGGGCCGGGCAATGCCAGGCTGTCCCTGCCGGCTGTCCCTGCCCGGCGGAGAAGCATTCCCTCTCCTGTTTCCCTTCCCGGTGGCGTGACCCACGGCTGGAGCCAGCTCCGTGCAGCTCGGAGCCCAGGCAGCCAGCTGGTGGGTAATGTGTGTGGAGCCAGGCCGGTTTCTCCAGTTTCAGACCGCACTTGTGCCCAATAAGTACCAGTTCTGCTGCACCGCCCGACGGTAGACACACTTCGACCGCACACGTCTTTTCCTCGGGGTCTTTTCGCTATTCCCAGGGGGTCGCACCGCCTCAGACACCCATGAGGGAAACAGCGTGTCCCCTAACTGCTCCTGCCGAACAGTATCTTCCTTCCAGCAGCTTTCTTTCCTGAGGTAGCCAGAAACGAAAAATGTACCTTATAAATTGTCTTAATCATAAAAACACAGAAAGATTCCATCCTTGATTTGATGGTGCTAATTCCCATATGGAATCATGGTGATAATTAGCATCTTCTACCATTGTGTAAAGCAACAGCATTAACTGCAGACCTCTTATACTTTGAATTTTACTCTTAGTCTTGCAGTTCTGGGAAGTACAGGAACTTATGTATTCATCTCCAAGTCATACTTTTCCCATCTAGATTTGTACTTGCTGGACTTTGATCATCTTTGTGGGTCCCTTCTGACTCAGGATATTCTACTATTCTATGATTGTCCTGTGACTGCCATTTTTCTCACCATATTTTCTTAACATGTTTTACTAAAAATCTTTGCTCTGTTTTTGCTGTGGTTTAGCTCATCTAGAATCAAAATAAGAAAAAGAAAAACCAAAATAAAAAGCAAGTTAAAAGCCAAACTTGCTGTAATTTTTAAACATTCAGTGCTATTTGAACACATAGCAGCTGTATTTAATATGTCCCATAAATTGTACGTTGTGCAAGTTGAGATTTTGTTTTACAGTGGTTTTTATCCTACAGACTGCAGCTCCCTGCAAGTCCCTGGCATACATCTAGGTCATCTGTGTGAGATAATCAAGTGCAGTATGTCCATCAGTAAGCCTAAGTTTTGTATTGAGACTTACAGCATTGCTGGAAATGGTTAGGCCTCTGGAAATCACAAATGTCTTGAGAAATCTGTGTAGTACAGGTGGGCAGGCTCTCCATCTTTATATGGAGTAGCTGTAAATACTAAACAAAAGGCAGTTCAGGTGCTCCTAACTCTGTATTAGGACTATAATGCTCTTATGGCCTTCCTGCTGTGATTCAGCATGTTTGCTTCTTTTGTCAATGGTTTGTTCCCATCCCAGTTGTGTTAATTTGAGGTGTATATTTCTCACCACACCAAGTAGCAATTTCTGCAAACGTAATGAAGCTCAACAAGGTCCTGCACCTCAATGGAGGCAACAGCAGGCACAAATGTAGTCTTCACAGATAATGGGTTGAGACTAGCCCTGGGGAGAAAGACTTTGGAGTGTTTGTGGACAAAAAGCTGGATATGAACCAGCACTGTGTGCTTGCAGCTCAGAAACCCAGCCACCTCAGCTGCATCAGAAGAGATGTGGCCAGCAGGTCAAGGGAGGGGATTCTGTGCCCCTGCTCTGGTGAAACCCCACCTATAATAATTCATCCAGGTCTTGGGCCCCCCAACACAAAGAAGACATGGACCTGTTGGAACTAGTCCAGCAGAGGCCACTAATTGCAGTGGCAGTGATCACAGGACAGCAGCATCTCTCCTGTGAAGACAGGCTGAGAGAGACAGGGTTGTTCAGCCTGGAGAAGATTCCAGAAAGACTTTATTGTGGCTTTCCAGTACTTAAAGGGAAGAGCTCCAGAAGGACTTTTCAGAAGGCCGTGTAGTGATAGGACAAAGGGAAATGGCCTTAAGCTGAAGGAGGGCAGGTCTAGATTGGTATTAGGAAGATGTTCTTTACTGTGAGAGTAGTGAGGTTACATAGTAAGTTGTCCAGACAGGTTGTGTCTGGACCCCATCCCTAGAGGTGCTCAAGACTGGTCTGGACGGGGCTTTGAGCAACCTGGAGTGGTGGAAGCAGTAGCCCATGGCAGAGGTTTGGGAACTAGGTTTTCTTTAAGGTCCGTTCCAACATAAACCATTCTATGACTGTATCCATTCTTTTAGCTAAAGCCAACCAAAGGGTTATAATAGGAATGTAGCTGGTTTAGTAGACAATAGATATTTCTACAACGTTTAGCTAAGAACTAGATTTTGGCAAAAACATACTGCTAGTATATTTGGACTGTAGAGATAAGCTTCCACATTAGAGCAAGTGCAAGAGGTTTAAGTTACTATCCCATCTCAGGATTCAAAGTGTATATGTGAAGCTACTCAAGAAACCATGCATTAAGAGTTCTATAAGTGTATTACCTTCACTCATGAGTATTCCCCAAACAACTAGCAGTTCAAAATTGATCAACTGGCTTTATTATTTGGGCTGCAGAAATAAAATACTACTACTGCAGTAAGTGTAGTCCTGAGCTCTTCTTAAGCACAGGCCAATCATCCTCATGTTTAATTGTTGACTTTGGTATTAAACTTTGACTTCTTTATTTTTCCTAATTATTTCTTTCCATTCCTCAGTACTAAATATCTGTTCATGCTTTTCAGCTTCCCATCACCAATATTTCTTGGAATTGGACAGGTATGTTCACAAGCATACTGAAAGTATTCATTTTTTTGTAAGTTAAACTATGATAATAGAGGTAGATTTTAGGGGGCAAAATCCCAGTTATAGTGTACTGCTTGTCTTCTCAATTAGAATCACTATAAAGAACTGTAATTTGTTTCATTGAAAGCAGGCAACTATGAGCTTGAGTCAAAATTACTGCCTGGAGAGAGTAATGTAAAAGACTGGAATGCTATTTATTTCTCCTTGTAAAGTTCAGTAATTAAGGAATCTGGCCTTCAAAACTGTCCAGCTTTGTTCTAGCAAGTGCATACCTTTTGTGAGGGTCCTTGAGCCTTTGTGGACTGCATGCAGAGATATTGCCTCTGTTGGTAGCCAAACCATGTATTTCCTCATAAATTTCTCCCTATATCCCAGCAGTTTTCTGGTAGGACCAGTGCAAAATTTTTATTCTTTCTTGCTTTATTTGCCCATGGGTAAGTCACAGTATTGCAGTAGAAATTGGTTTTATTGTTTTTGTTTTTAGGAGACATAATAGTAAAATCAAGGTCCCAATGTTCATGTACTGGGTCCGTGAAAAAGAATGTATCTCTGCAGAGGGATCACAGATAAAGACTGAGCCTTGAAGCAAGTGTTGTTTAGGCAAATACTTTTTATAGAGAATTTGCTTCCTGCCAAGGCTGCACAGCAGGGGAAGAATTGAAAACAGGGTACCAAAAGTCTGATATATCTGCTGTTAGGTGCTAGACAGAGTAAAATGTCTTGTAAAGACTTTGTGGTGTGATAGAGAGAGAGTTTTATGCGTCCAGACTGCTCAAGGAACCACAGATCATGTTTCAGTGAAAGGCTAGAAAATGTGGCAATAATTCATGTCTTAATGCAGCTTTTTTCTTTGCAGAATCTAAGACCTAATGGCATTTCCATTTGTTTGTTGACTGATCCTTCCAATATTTTCCTGAGAACTATATAAAGTGTATATAATATGGTGTAATGCTCTAGTCTGCAGAACATGACTCCGCCTCATCCTCTAGATAGTCCATTACTGTATTTTTGTATTAGGAAAATCTGACCCTTTGTTTTGACTCCCTGGGGACAGCATGATGTATGTAGCACTATGATGTATGATTGATCAGATATTCTTCTTAATTCTTTTTGCATCTTTACTATTTTTTCCTCATGCTCTCAACAGACTGATCAATGCCCAACCTCTATCTTGCATTATGAAAAAAAAGTTTTGGGAGTGATTCTGTAGAATAAACAATTATCTAAGTAAAAATTTCATGGTTTAGCTGGGATTGTGTCCTATTTTATTTTCTCAGCTCCTTCTCAGCATGCATTGTTTCACATAATGCCACTGACTTTCTTCAGGACAGTAAAGTATATGGGTGTATATTATTTTTAAATAAATAGCTGGTAAAATTATAAGAACAAAATTATTTCAGTTTTTAAATTGCATTCTGTGCTGTTATTTTGGGGAAATACATAAAACCTAGCATTTGTCAAATTCATATAAAGATTTTGTTTTAGAAGCATTTTTTTCATTCAATTCATTCAATTCATTCAATTCATTCAAAAGTACAGTTTTGCTCTTACATGACTTCTCATTTTTTCTTTTTGTTTAGATGGCAGCCACTATACTTATCTTGTATGTGTCAAAACTAAACAAGATTGTTCACTTCCCTGATTTTGACAAAAGTATACCTGTGAAGGTAAGGATCACATATGTCCTGGTATTAATAGGAAGGAGTTACCTCTTGTAGTAGCATTCTTTCTTACGGACACAAGAATAACATTTGCATTAATTTTCAAATGGGATTATTTGTATCATTGTTTCCCTTGAAAATAGATGTGATAATTTTAATTTCTCTGCAATATTCTTGTTTGGGCTATAGAGATAAATTCTGTTTGCAGAGAAATCTGGTACCGTTTTGTTATGTAGCACATGGGAAGAGTGCTTTACCTTTATACAGCTGTGTGAACTCTTACATATTCCTGAAAGGTTTTTCTGGATATAGCTCTCTGTGGGATCAATGGGAGATAAGTGTTTGTGAAAGACTTTTGAACACAGCATGAAGAGAGAAAGGCTGCTTGGAAATATGAATGGAGCATGTGATAAAATAAAAATAATGTTATAGATGAGAAACCGGAGCAACAGCTGACTCCCAGTGTAAGATCTATGTTCCATAGGAGGGCTAAAATAATGTCCACTGAAGATGCTGTAGGTGGTGATTAGCTGCATCATACAGACCTTAAATTCATGTGATCTAAAGAGACAGGACAGAACAAATGTGAGAGGACCTCCTCTTACCTCAGTTTGGGAACTAGGATGTGAAATGACTGCAGTAATGATCTTTGAAGATTTTTGCATCTGTGCAATGTTGCTCGAATGTTTCTTTGCTGCATTACCCTGTATCTTTATGTCTTGTTGCAGGGTATCAGTTGTGTTTGCTCCAGGATACAGAAAGTGTTCCCAGCCCTGCGGCAGGGCTCAGATAGTATAGCTTTTCAGGTCCACATCTTTACTGCAGAATTTTGCCTTACTATCAGTATGAGGTTTACAATGGATGTCTCACAGAAATGTTTATTCTTAATGCATGTTGAAATCATTGGTATTTCTACATGTACAAGTCTTGGAGGGAAATCTGTGGTATCATTCATAAAATGGACACTCCTTCTCTATTTCAAAATAAAAAAGAAGGTTTCCCATGGGTAGCTTGGAGTTCCATGTATAAACAACTCATTGAGACCTTGAGGAGTTCCCTCTATCCCCCTTCAGTCCTGTTGTGCTCCCTCTCTGCTGTTATCTTCACTTTAACTTACGTACAAAGGCACTGAAAAAATACTTCATGCAGCTTTATCCTGATAATATCTGTTGTTTGGAAGACTTTTCTGGATAGGCTGGAAGCAGTCAGCATTTTATCTTCCAGGAGTTTCATATTGTTTGTATTGCTGGATTTCACTAGTCATAGTGAATCAGCTGGATTTCTCTACTTTTTAAGGAACAACTTTTTACTTTCTAATTCTTTAGGCCAACTCCTTATCCTTTTGTCAACTTTTGCTTTGACACTAAGTTAATAATTACTTTTCATTCCTCAACTTGTTTATGTCTTCAGTTCAGCTGGAGTTTTAAAGTAGTGAAATGCTTATTTTAGTGACGGAACTTTGAAGTTCATGACCCTTTTAAAGTAAATGATTCACTGATCTCTGCTGTTGTGCTGGATGTTGTAATTTTGTCTTTACAACGGAATGAATTTCAGAGGAAAGATAATATAATGTCTGCTCTGTTTTCAGCGTATAAATTAAATGAACAAAAATGTTCTAAATATAAGTCTGCAGATGTGATAGTGCATTACAGAATTTTTGTGAACTTATGTCGACAGGCTGAATATTTATTATTAATCATATTCCTGCTTTCTTTATAGTGCTGATTACTTTTACTGTTACTTTCACTTAAAAGTTAACTTCAATTGGCTATCAGTTAACTTTTACTTCTCTTTTTTTCTCTCGTGCTGTGAAAGAAATGCAAATTTTTAACACAGATAAAATGCATCCCACTCTTATCTATGCTTTTCCAGCAAAGTTTTAAGAATGAATAGCCTTTGACGTTAGTGTCCTTTAAATTGTCCCTCTGTAGAAACAAAACAAAACTATTACGCATTAGGATGTTATGTCTTTCTGCCATTTCAGCCCCTCCTGACTGATAGTGAATAGGACCAAACATTCAAACTGCCTTTGTCTCCGCTGATTACTTTGGGTGGTTAAAATCTTCTGCAAATTCCAACCTTACCCGTTCTGTGATAATGTAATTTTTTATGAAACAGGAAAATTAATGTCTTTGAATTGCAGCTGATTATTTGTAGGGATCCATGTCTTCTTGTACATTTTCTTAAGGGTCTGAAGTTCCATCATTGTTTCTCTATGTTGGGTTATGGGCCATGTTTCTTTGCAAGTCAGTCCCTTTGTTAGAAGCAAAGTTTAATTTACTCATAATTACTTACCTTTCCTTTCTAGTATCTCACATAGCATAATTTTCTGGGTAGATCTAAAGTGTTGCAACTTCCAGCTATACTAATATATGTGGAGTATGTAGAGAAGCACAGCATACTTCCAGCTATACTAATATATGTGGAGTATGTAGAGAAGCACAGCATACTTCCAGCTATACTAATATATGTGGAGTATGTAGAGAAGCACAGCATACTTATAGTTAATTAACTTCTTTTATTTCACCTCTTAGCTACTGTTATTAATATTAGTTTTATACCTAAAATTAAATGTTAACATGGTTATTAATCTGAGGACTATAGTAACTAGAATAAAAGTGATTAACATTTACTCTAAATGGACTCTAAGTCTCATTAATGGTAGATTGCAACTCTTTTAACAACACCAATGTAGCTGTGGTTGTGTGCAGTCACATACATGGGAGCTGCAGATGAGTTTGCAGCATAGTTACATTTTTTTCCTGTTTAAAAAAACCCTCTTTCTTGATAAAAGTACATCTGATATGATAGGTATCAAATCCTATTAAGTGAAGTTTCTCAACAATACTTCTGAACAAAATAATCTGAGTTGTGCTTTTAATTTTATCACAGTTGTTTCCTCTGCCTCTGATTTATGTTGGAAACCACTTAAGTGGATTATCAAGTACCAGCAAACTCAGGTACAGTAAGTAAAAAAGTAGACTGTTTGGATTTTACCCTTTTCTCTTGTGGGATAAAAAAAGAAACACTAAAGAAGAGCATTGTCTAGAGTCTAAAATCCATGTGGTGTCTGTCTGCCTATCTGTCCAAACACTTGGTTCTATTATAAAATTTTCACCCAAACATTTGATCAGTTTGTCTCCTTCCTTTAAGGGGAGCTTAGCCAGGCCAGTACTGACATAAAATCACCATACTCCAATGTGACCATGAAAGTGCTTACTCTTTTGCCTCACATTCAACTTTTCTTCGGTGTCTTAACCAGAGTTGGAAAACTGTTTCTGAAGGGAGAAGCATAAGGAAAATATTTGTACCATGATGTCATAGCAGGTATTTAGGAATCACCAAGAGATGAAAAAACTGCTGTGTACTGGCTGGTGGTGGCCTAGCCCTGCTGAGTGCCAAAAGCAGGTTGTCAGGGAGCACTGCTGAAGGGTACCTTGACTCCAATGTGCCTGTCAGCCCAGACCCATGAGAGCTGCTTCCATGCTAGTGCAAAAAGGTATAAGTAATGTAGACATGTGCTGTAATAGAATGAATGATAGTATTTTCTGTGGAAGATGAGCACAGAAGGTTGATGGCTGCATCAGGACTGGAGGATGCAGAACTACCATTGCACTGGTTTTTTTATGTCATCGCAGACTCCTGAGGTTTTGCTACTAAGCTAAACCAAAACAGAATTTTGCAGGTTTATGTGCATTTCATAACTATAAGACAGATGCTAGGAAAGAAAATAGAACCACAGAATCATAGAACCATCACGGTTAGAAAAGAACTTTAAGCTCATCCAGTCCAACTGTCAACCCAGCACTACCACTGTAACCCTGGACCAGGATAATAATCTTATTACCCAACGCCGAATCCAAACACCCACCCTTAGAGATGGTGACTCCACCACCTCCCTGGACAACCCACTCTAATGCCTGATCACCCTAACAGTGATTTTTTTTTGCTAATATGTAGTCTGAATCTCCCCCGTCTCAGCTGAAGGCCATTTTTGTAGTTCTCTCAGTGCAGGCACAGTAGAAGAGACCTACTCTCACCTCACTACATCCTCCCTTCAGGGACTTGTAGACAGTGATAATGTCCCCCCATGTATTACTCTTAATTTGCTTACATTTCTTTTTATTTATAAAATTAATGTTCTCTAGCTATGAACACTAGATGCTTGATTCTGCAGCTCTTTGTCAAACATGTTCACAAGCTGTTCCACTGAAACAGACATAAAGACTTTGGCAGTACTATGCCTAGTAGCACTTCAGCCATTGTGAATATGAAAGTAGTTTCAAAACTGTAAAAGTTGGCCCTTTTTTCCCCTTTTCTCTGACTGTAAATTTAAATTGTTAGTAGGGTATATAGATGCAACTTCTCCCTCTGCAGTGGCTGGTATACCTCTTTTAGATTTACTAGTTGTAACTAATTTTTATAACAGAAACTTTAAAATGCCTGCAGTGCTTCTACCATTAATATTTTTTTACACTGCATTTCGTTACAATGTATGAGACTTGTTTACATCATCAAATTCTCCACCTTATTTGTTTTATCTGGAAGGTGCAGATGATCCGATGCATAAATTAAAAATATCTGTTGTAAATATATTAAATATTCTGTTAGGAATTGTATAATTAATTAATGTAATTGATAATAATTATCTTAAGCAGGGAATTAATTGGTCTGTATGGCCATGCTGTCACATTTACAAAGTGTCAGATGCAAGTGTTATCTCACCCAGAAAGGTTTCCAACTGCAGCTTGTTTGGTAGTTGCAACTAGTCCTGCCTTTCTTGTTTCTTGTATTTCCTCTAGCTTTTTGGTCATGGATTTATTTTACTTTTTTCAATGTACCACTTTTTTACTAAGCATGTTTGCTTTGAATTTTATTTCTGTTACATGTTTTCAGAGACAGGTTTCTTGTCTCTCCTCTTAAATTTACAGCAGAAATAATCTTTATTTAACTCTGCCTATGAATTTTGCAGAAAGAATTATTTCTTACGGGTTATGCTAAGTAGAAAATACGTACTGTATTCCATTTCAGTAATGCAGAGTGATCTTCAGAACATAGCCAGTTGCACTGACTCACAAATTGGCAAAGCTTGCTGTCTTTCGATGATTTGGTTGTCTAATGTGCATCTAATGTCAGATTGACATTTTAATGTATGTACTAAATATACACATGATATGGTATTTGTTTTGGTTTCTTATTGCTGGACTAATTGTTCCATGCCCTGGGTTAGTAAAATAAGAATTAGAATATAAGAATGCTATTAATCTGATACTATGCTTGGATTTTTATTTTGGTTTGTTTTTATTTTTTTGTTTTGGTTTTGTTTTTTTTTTTTGACAGTTTGACGATGTTTACAGTGCTCAGGAAGTTTACCGTTCCATTTACTTTACTGCTGGAAATCATCATACTTGGGTGATCCTTTTTATTTATTTTTGGGGTTGTGTTTGCGTTTGTTGGGTTTTTTTTCTTTTAATTTTAATACCTTTATTTTAGATCATATCAAACTGATTACTTGTGTCAACTCAGCATATTGAATCAGTGATTTTTACTTACAAATAGAAAAAAGCAAAGAGTGATTTATGTAGCTTTTTTGAAGGCATAGATTTATACATTTTAGTGAAGAGAGAGAAAAAATCAACTTGCCTTCATTTTCATATCTCATTCTCTAGGCTGTTACATGGGCTTCAGGTCAGCAGACACAACACAGACACTTTCAGTTTATGTTTGTGTCATGTCTTGGAGACTCCTAAGCTGTGATCTGCTTCAAACAGACAGATCTTTACATCTCCAAGGAGTCCTGATAGCATGGCAGTCTGCTTATGCAGAGTAACCGTCTGGGTCAAGTCTGCATACCAGGTTAATGAAGCAAAATGGTATCTACCAGTTGTTAGACCAGAGAATTCCTTACTTACAGACACCTATGTTATTTTTTGTGAGAAATTAAGAAGGATATGCTAGCTGCTCAGGATCTATAATTTCAGTAGTACTGAGTTGGAGGAGTAAGAATATAAAGACATCATACTTTGTCTAGAACTTCACAGGTCTATCAACATGGCTGATGCTGGACTCACAAGATGAATTCACGAGGAGAAAACCAGCTTGCTGAAGCTGAACCCAGGCAAGATGAGAGTGATGGTCAGGAGAAAGCTAAAAAAAGCAAAAAGCCCCCAAGTAAACTGTCATCTCCTTTTTCTGAAGCAGGAGTTAATTGGTCAATGTGATTCATAGTTGGAGATGCTCTAGAAGTCTAATAGTTTTAACTTCTGCTATGGAAACCACAACTTGCTGTCTTCTGTTGGCCTGAAGACACCCACAAGCAAGTGGAAAAAAAAAGTGATTCAGTGAAATTATCATGAGTGCTCAGCTGGAGAACAGCAATGTAGCCTATGTGTGCGAGCAACATCCTAACCAAAGGAAAGCTTGGAAGAAGGATGCTGTATTGGTGCAGACTGACACAGTGCATTTCCTCAGGGCTGAAAATGAAAGGGCTTTAGAGAGTCTCTGCAGGTTTATGTCAGGATTTTTAAATAGTCGAGGTTTGGGTTGTTACTCTTGAGTGTCATTATGATCAAAGTCTAATTTATCTAGAGTCTGCTCAGTGCTTTATTGTTGAGATAGTGCTCCACAGATGTGCTCCTTTACACACAGGGTTTCTCCCAGAGCATTTCTTCAAGAGCACTGTACATTTTGTTTTGATGGATCTTCTCTCTCAGTCTGTCTTGACAGAATAAGGACTAGGGGAATATCTGTAAGACATATTGCAGTATGGTGCAAAAAATGAGTACATAGGATATTTCCAAATAAAGTAGTGTAGATATAAAAACATTTTTATATGTTTACAGTATGCTTTTTACTGTTCTGTGGCAGCAGTGATGTGTTAGTGAAGAATGTCATAAGCTCCATGTTTTCCCTTTCAAGTACAATGTTTCAGTTTGAGTTCAAAATAAGTATCTATTTGAAAATAATCCGGACAGTGTGCATCTTCTTCAGAAAAGGTGATATGAATAACTGCATGAGAGATGTACAGTGATTTTGCTTTGTGGGACAGCTGGAGGACACTGAAATATGTCTATTATGAATATCATTACACATTAAGTTTGTTTGGATCAGTGCTATTACTTTGAACATTTAATCTTTTATAATTGTCCAGTAAGAGAGTGCTCACAATGCTTTTTTCAAATCTCTGTTCTCAGGGCCAAGGTCTGACAGCGTGGCACATGGGCAATCACGTTGTTTCTGTAAGGTTGTCAAGACTTTGCCCTCCTGTCAAATATTCTGTGATTATTAATTGCTTTGAAACTTTTAAGGTAGACAGTCGTTTAATCTCCGCTTCAAACAATGAAAATGTGAACTGTTTCAACTTTTGCCTACAGGAAACGATACCCACTGAATATTATAGTCAGCGTATTTACCATCATTCTTGGGGCTTTCATAGCCGCTGGGTAAGGTTTTAATTTCTTATACAAAGCCATGTTATGAGGGGAGGGACAGCAGGAGGAATTTTTCCTTGTTTAATTACAAGTAAACCTAAGTTGAGATCTGTTACTCTGGATAAAGCTGATTTGGAAAATCTCTCTACTGACATCACTGGAAGGTGTAGTTATACAAAGGAAAAAAATCTAGTTCCTGCAGACAGTCTCTAGGTGTGTCCTTTTCCACCTCTAGATTTTCCATGTTTGCAGGATCATAAGTGAAGCAAGTCAAAACTATGTGAGGAATGTTGTTTTTATTTCATGGCATCAATGTATTTTAATAATCTTGGGAAAGCTTATTCTTTATTCCGGATAGAAAGACTGATAGTTTGATTGTCGAATATGGATTTAGGCATTGTATATTTTTTTAATCATATGAATGCCACTTTTTCTTTTAATAACTTACAGTGTGAGATAATGTTCACAAAGCACCAGTATGTTGTTGTCCTCTGTCTTATGTTTGAACATTCCTTTACCTAACTGGAAAGGCAATGTTTTGTAGGCTTGTTTCCTGGCTTTGCTATGAACAAGGGTAAATAATTTTCGTGTGATGTGACCCAGATAGAACCATGTTCTATCAAATTAATTACCCTGTATTGAGGAGGTAACTAGTAAAAACAGAGAAGATGACAATGTGTCTGCCCTGACTGTAAAAAACACTCAGATTTTTTTCCCTAGCCGCTTCTTGTAGTAAAAGAAATAGGTAAGTGTATTCAGTTATAATTGCACTGGTTATCAGGGTTGAGATGGGTGGAATTTTTCTCTGAATTAAAACTGAACATTTCCTGCCACTTTTACACTGAGTATTAGGAACTCCCTGATGTCTCATTTGTGATGGTGCTGTGACTTGAGAAATGTAAAGTACTTTGACTTACAAAGAAGGCTTGAAGCAAAACCTGTGACTGGCTGGAGTTCATGGGATTTGCGTATCCTCATTCACAATATTCATGTTGGTAAGGAAGTTAATGCAATACATTGCATATTTTTTGCTTATTTACAATATAGTATTTCTTTCCCAGATCTGATCTCTCTTTCAATCTGGAGGGCTACATCTTTGTGTTGGTAAACGATATCTTCACAGCAGCAAATGGAGTTTACATAAAGCAGAAAATTGATCCAAAGGTAACTGTGAGATGATCAGATTGAATTTAGCATTATGACAATATGATAATGGTGAGCTACTGTCCTGGTTTAGGCCAAATTTAGAGACCAAACCTCTGAAGGGGTCCCTCTAGAAAGAAAATTCAAGCGGCCCTTCCCCCTGCCTGTTAGGGAGATAAACTGCCTTTGAGAAAAGTGGAAAAAGCTGCTTATTTAACAAGCAGAGTACTCACAAACATGAAAAAAATGAGTAATATTAAATATTGGAACCTCTCACTTTTCTGAAGAGATGGCAAATTCAGAGAGAGAGAGAGTCTTTGTTGTGGGGTGTAGCTCAGCTCACTCAGTCTCTCATCAGTCCCTCCTGTATTCTGAGCTCACGGAGCTCTTCTGGGTTTTCAGCCCAGAGCAGGTTTGAAAAGAAAAGCCACCATTCGGGGAACTTCTGTGCCTCAGCTAGCAAAAAAACCAAAAAACAAACTAAAAAGGGAGAGCTATCTCCCACTGTCTCTGCTCCTTTCTGCAGACAACACAATCCATGAGAAGGAAAGCTGACACTCTTATCTCTATATTTTTGGATACGGCTGCCTCAGACACTCCACTGCTTCTCCTTCTATCCCCTTTCACTCTCAGATCTACTTTTAAAGGTGCAAAACTTATTTCTGGGCTAAACAGATGAATGTGGATACAATTCAGCATCATAAAGTCACCCCAGGACATTAGTCACTCCAGAACAACTACTTATTAAATGACTTCTATGTACCCACCATTATGAACTCATAAATAACTTCATTTACTTTCATGTTTCCGTTGATATATGCATTCTTAATACAGAATAGCCTGGAAAAAAATGTTATTTGTATCTCTGGCCAGGCTTCAGTAAGAAAAATAGTGTATTTTCCTTTCTCTCAAGTCTCTCCCAAGGTAGAGTTTGTAGTTACTAAAAAAAAAAAAAAGCAAAAAAAAAAAAAGCAAACCATAAGCAAACCGTCTACCTCTGAATTTGATATATATTTATATAGGGATGGTGACTTTTGACTAGAAACCCACTTTATGTGAGGTTTGTATAAAACAGAGAACTGTCAATCCTGAGTCATAACCGCAGTAACTGTAGTCCTTTTTGGTTATCTAAAAGCAAGCCTGCAGTAAAGGCAGGTGTGCCCAGGAATTAGGTGATATCTTGATACATATTACTTATTCAAATGTTGGCCAGACTGTTCTTCAAATGCACTGCCAAGAAACATACCAAGCCATAGCAGAGCAGTCTTGGATAGAAGTTTGGTTTTTGGTTTCTGACTTCTGTGCAGCAGAAATATATGTCTTTTAATAATCTTAGATGTGTTAGTCGATTCCAGACTGCATTTTTATTTGTGAGCAGCACTTAACAGCCTCACAATTTTCTGCAAAATACAGGAGAAGAGATAGACTGGAGAGATTTTCTAAGCAGCATGGCTGAATCTGGAGGAAGGGAAGGCTATTTTTTCATTCTCCTAATCTTCTGAGTTTGTGTCAAGCAAGTTAACCTGTAGGTTATATGGCAGCCCTTAGGCTGCATAAAGTTACATCAGTTACCTGTGATTACAGAACTCTATGAGTCAAACTTCATTCATTTTCCCATTATACATTTTCATGATTGATTTGCAGTAAAAGGACTGGTAATTCCTTCGCCAGGCAGAAACTTATGTAAAGTCAACAAAAAGCACTTCTGGACCAGTGCTTTTGAAAGTTCCTGGTGTTGTGTAGACAGTGTCCAAGGTATCACAGAGCAGTAATACTCTGCTGAGTGCACAGACAAAATGACTAAAGTGGAAATTCAGCTTAGTATGAAACACTGAACCCAAGAATTACAGGTTTGTATTTTAAACTGAGATACATTCTATTCTTTTTACTCACTGACAATAATGTAAGAAGAATTACCAGGGAAATATGCAGTATTTTGCTTGCTTTTAATGCCAAACACCGTGTTTCATTTTTCACAGGAGCTGGGAAAATACGGTGTCCTGTTTTATAATGCTTGTTTCATGGTGATTCCAACAGTTATTATTAGCTTTTCTACTGGAGACTTTCAGCAGGTAAGTAGCAATATTGCATATCTCAGACTGATAATGTCATTTTGTTCAGATTTCATTTGGAGAGTGGAAGGGCCTTTTTGTGTGTTTCTGAAGAGATAATCCTACCTCTATGTTAGTGATTAGTGCTTGAAAAGTGTGAGTTGGAGTTGTCCTTCACAGTAAGAACTTGTGATTATTCACTTAAGGAGAAGCTGAATTTGTGTGATAGTACTGGAGTCTTTGTCTATGAGCTAGCATATGTTCAGGGACTCCCAGCTAGAACAAATTTTGAGAGACCAGATGCACTGTGTGACTTTCCACATGCTCTAAAACAAGATTGCACCTATACAGACAATTTCCAATCCTTCTCTCATTCTGATGTCCAGGCTAGATTTCTGTTTAGTCTCAGTCTAGTTTGCTAACCTGTGTTTTGTGTTCTCATAGAATGAGAGCAAGACTTTCCCCAGGTAATCCTGATACAGTATCCATAGGCACTATGTCCTGATACGTAAAGTATCAGACCACAAGGTTTTCCTGGCTCCCTGGAAGACTTGCTGAGTTGCCGTTTTCATGATAGTAAAATGGGTCTAGTCACTCATATTACTTTCTTGAAATGTTTTACATTTACCTCCAAAATTCTTTGGAGGGTGTAATAAATCACTGCAATGTTCTTAGTTGTGTGTTGTTGTACCCTGAACTCACATGATTTTGTCATTGTGTTCTTATAATTCTGCTTTAAGCAGAAAAATTATGATTCCCTGAAAGTGTTTGTGTTAGGTCTGCCATGAATGTGAAATTTCTTTATGTCATCAGTACAGCATGACCTTGAGCCAGTTTAGGAAAATGCAGCTGCTGCCTATCTTGGAAAAAAGGCCCAAGTTTGTATAGGTGTAAGATTTCAACTGCTCTTCCAAGGTTGAAGACATTTTGGGAGGCCTGGTCAGAGAAGTTTACCTTGTTGCTAGGTTTACTTCAGGGGAAAATAAGGAGTGTGTTGTGCCCACTGGCTGATTTGCTGTAAATAACTTAATGCTCAATTACCTGAAGAGAATAAATATGTATTAGATAAATACGTTGTGCTTGCTGTGCATGACATTGGTTTGGTCACTTAATAATAGTCCTATTAAATGATGCAGATAACTAGTGTCAGTGTGACACAGAAATCGAATTACAGAGAAAACAGAGAAAATGGAAAAATACTAATGACAAGTCAGCAAATGGTTGTAGATAACCCTTGTACTTAGAAGATTTTCAGACCAGTTTTTACCCTGGCAGAGCTTCTTGCCTTAACCTGTCACAGCACGGCTTTTGCTGTGAGGTCAAAACATCAGTACTTGCTTCCACTTCTCTAGCTAGTTCTGTAATATTGTAGAGATTGCAGTTAGTGAATGTCTGAGTTACTAATTTCTCCTTCACCAGCTGGCTCACTGAAAGGACAGGAAGGGACAGGAAAGCATGATGCAATGTAAGAGGAAGGAAGCCCCAGAATGGCTCTGTTATACTCTGCAGCTTGTTGTTGCACACCAGCAAAATTCTAGCAGGGCAGAGCTGCTCAAGATCCTTTTTACCTATTACCTCACATGGTGAAGGCTCAGCTGGCTGCAGCTCAGCATAGACTAACAGCCTTTATTCTGTTCCTCAGGGATGTGTTCAGTGTTAGCTGAATTTGGTGCTTATGCAGCAAGTGTAAACTCACCAGGTCAAAATGAGGCATATCCAGGAGTTACTAGAGATGGAAAAGAATCTGTGATGTATTTCTTAATGACTGTGTGGCATGGTGTGTTTGTCTGCTGCAGTTCTATAGGGATGATACTTCAAAGTGATTGAGCCTTTTCATTCATCTTCATTGTTGATATAGACCTTAGTAATGCTCAAAAATGCAGGCTTGGACCTTGAAAGCTGCTCATTGATGAATCTGTGGTGTGGAAGAGACTTAGAGGAAATTATTTATGTATTTGCTGTTTCTGTCTGTCTCACATCAACATCATGTGTTATTATTCACAATGTTAGTATCTGTCAGTAAATACCAAAGCACTGTTTTCCGTATTGCTTTTATGTTCGCTGCTTACAGTGTGTGTTTGTGTATCTACACTGCTCTGTATGTTACAAGTACATGTCTAGGTATCATGGCTGCGGTCACCCTGTTCTCTCTCAGGTTAGATGCATTAAACTGTTTCCAGAAGTAATATAAATGGTTCATAATTTTGGTAGAAATTAAATGTATTTTGTGAATTTACATTCATATTAAGTACATTTTATATGTGTTTACAGTTGATTATATAGCACATAATTCTCTCTCTTTCTCTCTTTTTTAATAGGCAACACATTTCCAGCACTGGACAAATTTTTTATTTGTCTTGCAATTTATCCTTTCCTGCTTGTTGGGGTAAGGACATGGAGGAATCAAGTAGGTTGTTTTCATGACAGTGTTTCAAATTGCAAATCTCAAATGTAAGACACACTAATAAGTTTTGTTAAAGTTGAAAGAAAATGTTTTTTCCCCCAGGGTTATGTCTTAATGTTTAATTATTTCTAATGATGTAAATAACAGTTCAGTGCTATCTGGATTTTTTACCTCACAGTACAGTGCTGAACAACGTGGCATTTAGCTTTGTATTCTCTGTACTGTCTCTTCCATCTGTCTCTTCCGATCATCTAACTTTTTTGCAGTTAATAATGTGTAGGTCCTTGAGTATAGGAGCTGTTTCAGTGTATTTGTTCTTTAAAGCAGCTGAAAAAGTGTGGGAGACTTAAAGGTTATGAAACAATGCTGTGTTCCTGTTGAAACTGCAGAGTCAAAGGAGGAATGAGTTGCATATCCTTCTCTTCCACATCATAACCAAGGGGTCAAACTAACTTCAAATACTGACATATAAAAAGCACTGAGGAAAGGGATGACTCTGCTAGAGTTCAAGTAGCATATTCTAACTTATATTTTGAATATTCTGTATGTGCACATCATTACCTTAAAACAAAAATTCACAGAAATTCTTTTATAAGGATTTAAAACAGGTGGGATTATAGATCCCCAAAAAATAATGATCCAGAAAACGTTGAACATCTTGAAGTAATGCTAAACTTCTTAGCTCCCTGGGAAGAATTTATAAAATTTTCTCCCTTTTTTTAGGTTTCTCTTGATGTATTCCACTGTCCTGTGCAGTCATTATAATTCTGCACTTACAACAACAGTAGTTGGTGCCATCAAGGTGAGTTATGGACCAGAAAAAGGAAATATAAAAGCTCAAATAGACAGAAAAGAGCATTGGTTCAGCAGTGATCTTGATTCTACTTTGAGATGGAAACAAAAAATGAGAGCAAATACTGAGACGCTGCTTGTGCCAAACAAGGTCGCACCACAAAGTGACCCTGTTCTCTTGCACTGAAAGTCAGACATGCTCCACAAAGTATTGTAAGTATTGATCTATTTTTATTTCTCCTACAAGAGGAACTGGAACAATTTTAATTAAAATATGTACATTTAGCCACATTTCATCAGGCACTATCCCATGCCTTTATTGTTTATTAGGTTATTGTGTGTTAGTCAAAATGCCCTGATGAAAATCCAAGTGAACTGATCGGGCCTAACCTTCTTTTAACTTTGGGTTAAAGTAATTTCCTTTGCAGATGATACACATGGCTTTCATAGATACAGAATAATGACTAAGCTGAAGTATGGAGTGTACTTTATGGTTAAATGCCTCAGCCTCTGTGTGAGAACTTGTGTTCTATCTGAACATACTATTTAATTTTGGGTGGTACAAATTCTGGTCGATTTGG
>VXBU01009660.1:152305-169857 GCA_013400315.1 Bombycilla garrulus | reverse complement strand
CACTGTTGTTATAAATGAACCCTCATGACTTTGCAGCTGATCAAGGAAAGCAGGGAAATGACAGGGGATTTTTTAATATTTAAAAATTTGTGTGTGTGGTGTGTGTGTGTGTGTGTGTGTGTGTGTCTGTGAGCCAGTACCAACAAACCTACTTTTGTTAAGGTACATTCTTCTTTTTATACCANTTACTACAGTAGGCTCAGCTGGTACAATGGATAAGAGACCCAGACTGATGGTCTGAGTTATCATCTGGGAAAATAAATCTGTATCTATATTTCAATGACACCTGTATCTGTATTTCCTTCTTTGAAAATACTTGATAATGCTTACCTGTTTCTCTGAGGATAAAGTGTTAAACTTTGAAAACATGATAGGAGCATTGAAGTGTTCAAAAACAGCAGAGAAATTAATCTTGTTGAAGTTCTCAATTCCCTGCAAGTATGAGCCAAGATTTTTGAGAATAATCAAATAAAAGGAAGGTTTTGAAAGGCTTTATTATGGAACCAGGGTAGTCTAATGACTTGTTTGATCCTCACTTGAGTTAAAATACAGCCAAGAAAATCTGAAAAACATTACTCTGTGTGTAGCACATCAATGACCAGTCTGAATTAGATCTAAGAAACATGCAGGAAACTCACACCAGAAGCTTCAAGGAGTGACTGCCTGCATGGATTTGAATAGCAAGAGGAACAGTGACTGCAGATACTAGAAGTGGCATTTAAAAGCACAGTCAAAGTGAGAAGAGAAATCTGAGCTACCCGTTTTCTCACAGCTGGCTAAGAATGTGACTTTCATTTTCTATCTGCTGAAGACCTGTGGAGAGAAAGTGTTGATTCAAATGCTTTTCAGCGATCTTCTGTTTCTAAAGACTTCCTTTGTGCTTAAAAACCTTCAATATTTTTCACTGTATTCTTTTGTAAGTCTCCCCTTTCTTCAGATCATCTCTACCTCCACAATTTCAATTACTGAACCTTATCTCTCTGCCGTGAGAGAAGGTATTGGAAGGTTTTAATTAATTATGAAATTACTATGAGTGCCTTTTGATTGCAATATTGATAAACACACAAAGGCACCTTCTTAATAAGATGTAATTCCTACAAAGGAACACTTAACATATGTCTATAATTCATTAATATTTTGCTGTACCTTTTATAAATAAAATATACAGATTACAGTTTTGTTTGGGTGTTTTTTTCTTGTTTTTTTTTTTGTGGGTGGACACATATAATATGTCCCAAGCACATGAACAAGAAATACTTTTTGCTTTATAATTGACTGCTACAGTGTACTTAAAGTAGTTTTTTAAATTCCATTCTGTACCATAGTGAAGGTGATTTCATTTAATTTCTTGTTCACAGAATGTTTTTTAAGTGCTTCAGACTTAGATTTCTTACCTGAAATACAGACCTGATAATCATAGTCTTTATGACATCCAGAACATCAGTAATTGTGTCTTTCAGTTAATAAGATAGGAACTTAAAACTGATTTTTTTTTAAGGCTACAGCTGCTTACTTTTCTACAGATTTCATACTAATGAAATTAAGGTTTTAAATGTGACATTCATACCATTAGAGTTGTCAGGGTCTATTTACAGGAAAACATACAAAGAAAAATAATTACCGGACCTGAAAGCAATATTGTCCTGTACATTGATCTGTTCATGGTCTAAATTTTGTGGGGATTTTTTGGCAGTGACCTGGCTGTAGTGAGGTGAGATTAAGTGGGAAAATATGGTGACCCAAGGAACTTTCTGCCCATTCACTGTGTCAAGTTCTTGCAGTGGTTCCTCTGGAAGTCAGAGAGGCAAAAAAACTTACCTCAGAAAAAAAGACTGGGCTCAGTGAATGATTCTTCCCGTTCTTAAGAATTTATGAGTTTTCTTCTCATTGTCTTGGCCTAATTTACTCATATTGGGCCCATGAAGTTCTGTAGACCTATATGAGGCTCATTACCAACCACAGGAAAAGAAAATGGAAACAGAACATGGTAGTCCAGAAGAGAGGGCTGACAGCTGTGGAAGACTGTGTTTTGATTCCATCATCAAATAGAGGGGATTCTTTTAAATTTTGGGGGCATTAATTTAGAAAATGTATTCAGCATTATTTTTACATGTGGGAAACAGGGAAACCTCTTCAAATGTAAATTATTCCTTGAATAGTGAGTGATTCTTTGGGTTATTTGTGATTGTTTGTAAATACTTTTGTAAATTTAATATTCAAACCTTTTTTATTTATTTGACTGGGCTTACTTATGATATAAGGTATTATCTGAGGGGAAAATTAAGATAGTTTTAGTGTGAGGAAACTGGGTTGTAGTTAAGCTAAGACAGTAATGATTTTTTATCTTCTTGTTACAGATACAATGTTACCTTCCTTTTTATTCAGACATTGACTTTACTTGTAAAGCAGCTGCACAATTGTGGGTTTCTGTCTGAAGGTGTCAGTAATGTCACATGGTCAATCTTTTTTCCTGGTATCAGTGTAAATTTTTCCCGGAAATATCTGGGCTACAATTTAACTCCTCACTGCAAGTTGTGTTGATCTCTGTTTGGACTATTCTTTTTCAAAGGTTTGGTTTTGACCCATCTCTGGTCTCTACGAATGGTAAGCAATGACAATAAAATTAGTCTTTTGGGTTTGTGTAGTTTCCAGAAAAGGAGTGAAACCTTTCCCCTAAGGTCAGCATCAGAAATTGTTTTGTGTGGATTTTCTCAATAGCTTACTGTCTCGATTTTAAAGACAGGTAACTGCTAGGGAAGGCAGGAGCCTTCCTTGAAATGAAAAAATCCCCTCACCCTGAATTATTATAATTTCGAAATTAAGGGGCTTTCAGGCAAAAAAATATGGGAACAGTTCTTTACTAGTATGTGTAACAAAGTAAACAAAACAACAATAACCGTGGCATTAACAAAGAAACAGGATCAGGGACCCCATGACAGAGATGGGAAAGGATGGAGGAGACCCTCCGTGGGCAGCCGATCCCAGGTGCCCCGGCAGGACTCTGAGGAACGCGGAGTTGGAACAGCAGGAATGAGCAGAGATCCTGGGGCAGTGGATGGACAAGATGTGTCAGCAGCTCCGCAGCGGTGGCTGCACTGCAGGACGGCTCAGCAGGGCAGGTGGTGCAGAGGGGCCCATAGAGGAAGGAGAAGCAGCAGCAGCAGCAGAAGTAGAAGAGGAAACTCCGTCCGGGTTATGGCGAATTCCTTTTCCCAGGGCACCGCAGCTCCGAGTGTGTTCTCCTCCCCAGCCGAAGAGAGAGAGATGAGCCAGCAGCTGCCCCTCCCTTCCCTTTTATCTAGCCAGCAAACTCCTTGTCTGCTCAAGCACCCCTAAGTACCAGCAGTCAGGTTCCCCCTCAACAAATTGGGAAAATTCTGTAGGTAAAAAGGAACGACACCTAGCCCCCAGCATTTACAAATGTGGGTGTAATGTAGTGGTATTATTCTAATCTAAATCCTGGACATTTCCTGGAAAAATTAAATAATTTTGATCAATCCTCTCATTTGTCTGCCAAGGCTCAGAGACTAACAGTGTGTTGGAAAGAGGCATTTTCCATGTTGAGAGTCTCTGATTCATACAAACTCACTACCTTCCCTCTCCATGGAAGTGTTCCAGCATCAGCTACTCAGTGTTGTTGGGGCTCTGATCTGTTTCTGGACTCTGGTAAAATGCATCAGGTTTATGAAAGACGTTTCCCCATATATCTAGAGTTCTTTACCTTAGGTTTTCTTTCGGTCAGTGAGAGAACAGGCAGGTAAAGGAAACTGCTTCACCTTCTACATGTAATTGAGTGGTGGATTGTTACATGACTAATCAAGAACGGTTTTCCTTGCAGTTCTTTGCCCTGCTCTTTCAGAATGAAACACAGTTTCTGATATGTATTGTTTGCCTGGCTCCTTTTTCTTTTCTCCTAAAGCTTTGGGTTTATGAGCCTGAGGGATTAGTGTACTTGAGGGGAATAGAAAACTAGTCAGATTGGTAACAGCTCACACCCTGGTGAGTAGATGTGAATTCTATCCCTATTGCTACTTCTGATGTTTTCTCTCTGCTGTAAATGCTTTTATTTTAATACCATTGCTCAGATCCTCAGTCTTCTTGTATGTGAAGCTGCTAGTTTGTCTAGCATAGGTTCTCCAGTTTTCAAAGCAACTTTTCTTGTTCCTGTTGATGTTGCTCCGGTGTGTTCTTTTCCAGTTGATGACCTATCCTTAATGATACTGTTAATGAACCATTTTCCCAGTTTCACAGCTAATCTGCAATGAGCAGATTACAAAAAAATGTAATTTCCTAGTCTTTACACTTGAAAATACATTTTGAAAGTTTCATCTGAAATAACCAATAAGAAGGAAACTTATATAAATTGATACAAACTACAAGTTAAGGAAAGTATAAGGAACCCTAATGGTTTAATTCAGCATCAGCAGCTCTAGGAGGCTGCAGGAGGAAGAGGATCTGTATGCTGTCCCTCTGACTGCTGCTGTGCAGGGTCACTGCAGCAGTACCTTCCTGTTCACCCATGGCAACCAGCACTAAGGACAGGCTGGCCTTCTATTGTGTTGTACCGGCCTTGCTATTGCTGATTGTGACTGCTGATTTCTTTTTGGTATCTTCTTTCTGAACTGGCTTCCTTGCTAGAAGATACTCAGCAATGAATCATGAGTGGCTCTCTTCAGGGCTGAGGTGACTGGGTGACAACATTCTGCAACATGCAAGAATTTAGATATGATTTCTTCTGCTCATGGATTATAAATTGTATTTCACAGGAAAAAAAATTTTTTTTAAATTGTTTTATAGGATTTTTGTGCTAGTCTTTTCATTATGCATTGTTTAAAGACATACCCACCTTACGACTTCCATTACCAGGAATGGCAATACAATAACTACGTTTGAAAGAGCATTGAATGTAGGAAGCTCAAAGACCAGTACCAAGAATTAGAGTTTAACATTCGGCATAGCTGTGAAAAAAGTGCCATGGGAGAGGAGGGAAAATGCTGCCTCCTGTCTACTCACTGAGTTACAGTACTAATAAGTAAATGAGAAGGGTCTGATGAATACATAGGTCAGGGGAATGGAATGGGATCAATACAAGGAGAGCAGGCATAAAAAAGGCCTAACATTATTATCACGTCTCTGGGTGAAGTCCTCTGTTTATACAGCTTGCTGAACTAATTTTCTGCGTGAGCACCTGGTGGTACTTTGTCCATGTGAAGGCTGCAAGGACCTGTGAAAATGTCTAGGTTGGAGTCTCTGTCATTGTTCTGCTTTGCTTGTGCTGTATGGGTTATGCAAGGGTAAATCCCATTAAATAGCCAGCTATAACATGTGAATGGCTGCATTGTGCCATAAGAAAGAGTAAACCCACTGCTGTCTTTTGTTTTTAAACTTGGCTCGAGCTGGATAGATTTTGTGGAACTGGATAGATTTTTGGCGTTTGTGGGATGACTGAGAGTCGTCTTTCTCCAAGCTGAGATGGGCCATACTCTCCAGGTGGTCCCTTTGATTGAAGCTGTGCTCAGCTACTGCTCTGTGGGACAGATCCCAAACCCACAGCACATGAGCTCATAGCTTGGCACATCATCTTGCTGGCTGAAGTAGAAGCACACCCTTGTGTGTGGCTTGTGGATAAATAAATCTGACCCTGCTGTTTTAATATTTGTGTGCCTTCTGAGTTTCTGGCTCAGCACTGCTGTCTTGCTGCTCTGATGTCAGGGTACAAAATTCTCTGATGTTCTTCTGGTTCAGGTTCCTCTGGTGTTTTGTGCAGGTGTGAAGGCAAACCTTGTTTGATGGGCGCAGTCTTTTAGAGTATTAATTCTGATGTCAAGTGATGAAATTCTTTCTGATGTCCTGAGCTCAGACATGGGCTGATAATGAGTCACAACTGATGTAAGTACTCCACAGCTGGTAGCATACACTACAGGATTCTAAGGAGGATTTTTGGAAGGCTGGTGGAATGTGGTTTCCCACATTCAGTTTTATGTGGAGATCCTAGTAGATGGATGGTTCATTGGGTAAAACTCAGCAGACTGAGGTCCAGAGAGCGATTACAATATCTGCAAGTTCCATACTCTTGTTTCCAAGGTTTATGCCTAGATACAGGACTCTTCAAAATCTCTCCAAAGCTCAAAAGCTGCCAGGGGCTGTGTGAAGAACCTGACAACCACAAAGTCTCAGAACACTACTTTGTTGATGCCAGGACACAGACCTTTAATTTCACAAGCTTGTATCAAGAGGCAAGCATGCATAGAACTCGAGCTTATCCTCTTCTGAATGAACATCCAGGCTTCCCAGAAGGTTCTACGTGTATTTTGAGTAGACAAGTTATTTTGAATGACTGACCATCTTGAGGATGATGACCCTGACCTTTTAACCAGCTGTTGTGATGTCAGGATATTGGAATTTTGGATCTAGTTTGCTATATGTACATTAAAAGCCAGGCTTCTGTTACACGTGGTCCATGAGTCCTTGGGCTGATAGGGTTTAAGTCTCTAGACCTACAAAAAGAAACAAAAGCAAGTAATCTGTGAGTCTGATGCTAGTCTGTCACATCTCTACTCAGTACTTGAGGTACTGATGTAGTCTTATTTGTTCTGCTCTTATGGTGTAGTAACTGCAGATGTGCTTTGTCATCTGTTAATTACATAGCACCTCAGACACATTGGGTTTACAGACAAGGTATACTCTGAGATTTATGGTTTGTTCTCTTCACACTTCTCATGTGATGTCAGGGCATAAGCAGAGTGTGTTTTGGCTCACGTGGTCAGCATTCTTGTTACTGTTAATAGTTCATCACTCTCTTATAACTGAACACAAGTACCACAGTGCTTGTGTTCAGTTAGTGTTTCAGCAGACCATTTTGATATAGACTTCATTCATTTGAGGTTCATTCATTTCCTAATTTAACAGTTCTTCTAATCTTAAATATTTGTTTCTTGAAATTCTGAGTAGTATTATCATCAGTATAATACCTGTTAAATCTGATCTGAGTTTTCCTGTTCTGATTACAAAGTATTCTATTTTCTCCACTTGATCTTGGATTTATTCCTGGAAATACTGCTATTCTCCTTGCATTGCACAGAGCATGCAGAGCTAGCAGAAGAAATGCAAGATCATCCTGCCCTGTCATCTGAGTTCTAGTCTGCTGGAGCAAAAATAGAGTGGAAATATTTGAATCATACTTAGAATGACTGAGTCTTTGATTCATAGGGACCCTACAGTTCTGAATCCCAGCTAAAGAAAGACAAAAGATGAAACACAGATTATACCAGTACAGTCCTAGAGAAGAGAGAAGAATTTCTTTCCTAAGAAGTAGAAAATTGCTGTAAACAACTACAGATTCCAGAAAGAATTATTAAGGATTTTAAATTATTATATCTAATGATTCATGTAGAATGTAAATAATTTGTCAAGGTAAATGTAACAGTCACAAGCATGGTTTGAATTTAAAATCTATCTTGACTTTCATGAAGCTTTATTATTTAAAAAATCAATTCAGATTGAGCTGCAAAAACATGCTAGAAAATGCAGAGGGACTTAATACTCCTTTAATGTAGGTTTAAAGTTTTTAGTCATGCATTTTTGAGATTCCAGAGTGATGATTCTGCTTGAATTTTCTTTATCATTTGTTCTATTTCTAAATACTTAATTGTCATGATTCGTTATGGCTGGGATTGGTAATAATGATCTTACATTTAGGTAGGGTCTCAGGAGCATTTCAGTCCTTTGCCACTGGGAGTCAGGATTTCCTAACATATACGGCTTCCCATTACACAGTACAGAGAGACGGTGCTTATTCTTTACTCTGAAGGGAAACACCATTCTTTAACGTCAAAGCCTTTATATGTTAGGAGAATTCCTTGTCCTAAGGACATCAACACTAAAATTTACCATCATTTGAAATATTAGGCCACATTTAACCTTTTCTGCAGGTGGCCAGGGAAACCTAAGCACAATTCTTCTTGTTTTCTTGAGGGTCGGTTTGTATCTCATAGTAACTACAATGTTCTACAAAACCTGTTTCTGGAAAGGATGCACATTTTCTTTGTGGGTGAGGAAGCAAAAGAGACTGGTCAGGTGTATGGCCTCCTTTGCCTCGAGAAATGCCTTGTACTTCTGGTTAGTCTGGTGCACAGCAGTAAGAGACGTTCCTCTCACCTGATATGTAACACTTTTATAAGATTGGCCTAAACGTGTGCTTTCAGGTGAAATACAATGCAACCTTAGCAGTAAGAATCCTTTTATAGTTAGGTTTCTATCAAATTGTTGCCTTAAGCTTTAGCTTTCATATTTCTCAGATTCTGTGCTGATTTAGTGTGTAACTCTGAACTTCTTATAAAGTGTTAGCAGGGTCTCTTCACAGTTTACTCACACAAAACAATCCTTTTCCAGGCTGGGAACCAAGAACACTGTTGCAGCCCAAAAAAGTGTAAACAATGCCAAAGCACTCTAGGAGGATGAGACTTCATAACCTGGAGCTGTAATTGGACAATTAACTGTAAATAGTTACATAAATTATAAACTTCATAAACTGTAGCTGTAAATGGACCAAAACTTATGAAAGTGTAAAGACACATGACCAGGCTTCCATTCTGTGTCCATTTTGGGCCCATCTTGGACAGAACCACAGCTGGGCTCTTGTACTGCCCAAGGTGTATCCTTTGAAGGCCTTTTAATAAATACCTACTTTATTTCTTTAGCTCTGTTTAGACTCTCTTCCAGGTCAGCCTCTCACAGGCATCAAAATGAAATACAGAGACAAAGCTGATATGATACTGAGAAACCCAGAGAAGCAGAACGTTGTTTTTGTCTTGTGTATTACATGGCTGGTAACTGGTCTTGGGTCTGAAGATTTAAAAATTAAAACAATCCCNGATGAGACTTCATAACCTGGAGCTGTAATTGGACAATTAACTGTAAATAGTTACATAAATTATAAACTTCATAAACTGTAGCTGTAAATGGACCAAAACTTATGAAAGTGTAAAGACACATGACCAGGCTTCCATTCTGTGTCCATTTTGGGCCCATCTTGGACAGAACCACAGCTGGGCTCTTGTACTGCCCAAGGTGTATCCTTTGAAGGCCTTTTAATAAATACCTACTTTATTTCTTTAGCTCTGTTTAGACTCTCTTCCAGGTCAGCCTCTCACAGGCATCAAAATGAAATACAGAGACAAAGCTGATATGATACTGAGAAACCCAGAGAAGCAGAACGTTGTTTTTGTCTTGTGTATTACATGGCTGGTAACTGGTCTTGGGTCTGAAGATTTAAAAATTAAAACAATCCCTATCCAAACACCTCCAAAAGACAGAAAGGAGCGAGTGACCCTGGAAACAGAGACCATATCTCTGACCGAAAATGTCTTGAGTCAAACGCCTTACAGACAAAGGAAAATTTACCAATATGTAGGCAATTATGGTTCTCTACTTGAGAGCTTCAAGCGGACTACTTGAAGCAGACTTTTGAAATCCCAAAGCACACAGGTCTGTGCAGATATCTTTGGAGCCCTGACCAATTGTGTTAGAGGGATCTCCACAACACGGAATTGTGAGAAAGGCTGAAAATGCAAATGGTTGTGGCTGATGCCTTTAGCGAGGCAACATCCCCTTGTACTCTTGATAGAGAAGATTTTTGAGCAAGGGTCCTTATTTCTTAACATCCTCTGTATTGTTTCATGAGAACTCAACAGGACAAACTGTTTCCTCAAACAGCTTTAAAAAGAAAGTGTTGCAGGGAGTCAGCTATAGAAATGAGTGGATCTTCAGTGGGTGGCCTTTGGCAGTTATTTCTTCTTCTTAGCAAATCTGAAGGTTCTTTCAGACGACATGAGCTTTATATTTTGTGATGGCTAGCTTAGCTCTCTTTCTCCTTTCTCTCACAGGCATTTTTCTAGTTTTAATTTTATCTTTCTTTATACACTCAGCTCAGCTGGCACTTGTTAATAAATTAATTTCAAAAACTGGAGCCATCATATTTTCCCTGACTTTGCCTAAAAATCTGATGGGAATTGGTGGCCCCAGAAAAACAGGAGAAAACCATTCTGTATTTGTTTTGCACTTGTGCTGCATATGGTGATGCCAAAGTTACCATAAATGGATCGTTATGTTAAATAGTGTTTGCAGCTATAGAATTCCAGCTATTGCCAACATCTTTGTGGATATACATTTTTGTGACTCTATTTTGAGCATTAATGTATATAATTCACCTTCTTTCTTTGATTTCTTTTAAATTTGCATCTAATTTTAAAAAATAAGGGAAAAAATTTATTCATCTAACCTGCATCAGATTTAATTTATATTAAATAAAAATTAATAAAGTCCAAGTATTTTCTAGTTGTTGGGCCTTCAATTCAGTAGGCTTAATGTACTTTCTCAGGAAAAAAATATGATGATGGAAGGTGATGCTGTAAAATGACTGGAAAGCCAGCAACATGACTAGGCTCCCAAACCCCCCCCCAAAAAAAATGCTTCTGAGAAATTTCATTTGGTTTTCACTCCCTGAAGACTTTCATTAATTTGAGGTTGGCTCCAATTATTTATATTTTTTCATATTACTGGGATTTTATTATTGTCCAATATATTTTTCTTGTAAGGGAACATGATTATACAGTGAAGTAAATATTTTGGAAGTCTCTAGAAGACTGATTATTTTTGGCCTGGTTTTAACATTTCTTGTTATCCATTAGGCAAGTAACACGTGAATGAAAACAATTTTTAAAATTCTATTTTAAGAATTCATTTTTGTTGTTTTTGCAAAACTGTAAAAAAAGGAAAGATTCTTGCTGCCTTAGTGTTTCCTAACAATTTTATATTCCTCTCTTGTACCTGGCAAGAAATAGATTAACTACAGTGATGATAAGGAGAACTTTTGAAAAACTGAATTTGGTAAGTGATTGTCTCAAACTTATCCTCCCATTTACCAGGCTGGGTTTACAGGGATCTGCAAGTCTTTTCCATTGGTATCTAGCTCAGCAGGGTGCTGGATATTGCTACAGCTGTACCACCAAGTATTGCTCCAGTTCTAAAAAATTTTTTATATCGCTGTGTCCCTTGAGCCCTTCTAGACATGGATCACTCTAAAAATATATGCTTTCCTTCAAAGAGTGTAATGGGCTAAAAAAAGTGAATGTGTGCTCTTTACTGCCTTTGTCTGCCCTTAAAAATCTGTAAATACAGATAAATAAGTTACCTTTAAAGTAGTTCTTGGAGGAGAGCAGAGGAGGACTGAAAACAAAATCAAAGTACCAGGTTTGTTTTTTGGCTGGTTGCTTGGTTGTTTTTTTAAGGCTTTTAAATTACATTTGGCTCTTGATGAAACAGTTAAATAGAGTGCCTTAAGAATTAATGTTTCCTTTCTTTTCTTCAAAGGAAATTAGTCATTAATCCTGGTGAATGTCTTGTATAAATCTATAAGATTGACAGAATTTATTTAGGAGTCAAATGAGTTGTTATCCTCCATTAACTTTACAGATTGTTATAATGAAAATCATTCTTTCCACTGTCTCTTTTCTATACATGGCTTCTATCCAGCATATTCCTTGATTTACATGTTTTAAAGTATATGTCACCCCCAGACTATATCTATACAAGTTGGAAAGTCTTGCCTTTAAGAATGCTTAGCAGCTGAGTTCAACCCGGTATCAGGTCCAGAATACTTACCTAGGAGACCAGTAGGGATGTGGCAGACTTGGGTGAAAATGTCTGCAAACTTTCAACCTGCAGCTACCAAAATCAAGGAATGGATCCAGAATTTTCTATCTAACATGCTAANAAGGGGTATCTGATGAGGAAAGCTGAAAATTCCTCCACTCTTTGACTGATTACAAGGCCACCCACTGGACACCTTCCTAAGTGAGACCATCCTGCACTGCACTGAGTGTATTGAAGGACTTGCCTGTCCTGCAAACACTGCTACACCTTCTGCACACACCCATGGCTTTTCACTCCTTCACTGACAGCTTCAAGCTTCACTGACAGCAGCAGTGCTATCAATGCAATCCAAAGTGTGGTGTGACCCCAGAAGTCAGGCTGCCCTGGTGAGGTTCAGACACTGTTCCACCTTGTGGAACATAGCCATTCCCACAGCTGGCTGAAACTGGTATCAAATCCCAGTGAGGTCTTTCCCTTGTTTTTAGCAGGTTTTGGCTGAAGTTCAGAGTCATCTGTTATTTATCGTGTCAGGTTGGAAATGAGTATCTTAACAACAAGTAGATGGCACAAACAAAAGGAAAGAGAGAAAAATACAGCCATGAAAAGCATAGAGTATCTGATGTGGAGGTACTAAAATCAGCTCTCTACTTTTGTTTCCTTTTTTTGTAATATCTACACCATATATTTTCTGCAGTCCATTGGACATTGTATTGAAAAGACTTTCTCCATTTTCAAACCGATTCTATTATTTGCCTAATTACGCTGCCACATCTGTATGGATACTGAGTGTTATAAATTAAAAGAGTCTAAACAGTGGGTAATTACAGACATCTCAATGTTTGGCTTTCCAAGTTCTGTGGGCCCGTGTCTGAAAATGGCACTCAGAGCTGGAGCCAGCAGAAATCCACAGTAAGAAAAACATTTCTCTAAAGGCACACTGGAATTGAAAGCCAGATTTCCATTCGTTCAGACTGGAAAACTCTTTTAAAATGAGATAAAAAATACCAAAATAGGTGTTACAGAGGGCAGACAGAATCACTGCCCCAGATATACTGCTCATTTAACACATTTAGTGCTGTGGCTGTCACAAGTGTTGATTAAACCATGATACCAGGGGATTAGAAATGATGGAATGCTACTAACTGCAGTCCTGATTGATTTATTTTGCTTGTATTTCCTGAGCAAGCTGTACAGGTAGAGGTAGGTCCTGTTTGCAAAACAACCTAACAACCTTAAGATCCATTTATATGTTCAGGATCTGCACCATCTTGTTGTTAAAGCCAAATAAACAAACCAACGAACAAAAGCCACTTCTGCAAGATATGAAATTCTTCACCACAAATGTGGTTGGGGTTTGTAGGGTTTGATAGGGATTTTTATTGTTTATTTGTTTTGATTGGTTGTTTTGGGGTTGCTTTGTGGATTTGTTGTTGTTTGGTTGGTTTTATTTTTTTTGGTTTCTTTTGTGAGTTTTTTTGGTAGAAACAGATTTTTTGGTAATGGAGAATAAGGTGTGTGACCTTCAGATACAATAAAAATACAGCTGTAGCACTTTAGATTAGCCGAGCACACAGTTAATGAATTTGGATTTAGTGGTGCAGGAAACTACACACAAATTATGCCTGCTAATAGGAAACAAAATACTGAATTAAAAACGGAACCCACACAGACGAGGACAAAATACACCTTGCTCCCACAAAGACCTGTGAAGATGCTAATTCATCCAGCTGTGCTCCCTGCTATGGGCTGAGTTTCCAGTCTGCTCTGCTGTGTCCTCTGCCTCTTGTCCTGCCTGCTCCAAGAAATAAGTGGGTAACATAATGAGTTTGCTGATTAGCATAAAACAACTTATTTTGCACATCTTTTCTGCATTCTAAAGGACTGTTAAAAGTGTCTCTTGTGTATTGCTGATCCCTTAAGGTAAGCTCCTCAATTTGCTCTCCTACCTGCAAATTTCCGTGGAATATGAGGAGTATCTAAGACTTAGTGTTTCTCTCTTTATATTCAGATGTTGCTGTAGTATTTCAGCCCTCTCTACTAAGATCAGTTCTTGTGCCACTTGGGCATTCATTTTGCTACCTTGATTTTCAGAACATCTTCATAACTCTCTAAACTATCTGAATAGGAGGGAAGTGATTCTGGAATGCTGTATATCCTAAACAACTTAATGCTTCATTCTGATTTATTATCTTTTTTTTTGGTAAATTTCAAAAATTTCCTATCTGACAAGTAGATTCCCAAGTGATCTGAAGTTAGAAGGAGTTAGATGCATAAGTATTACCAATACATCTTATAACACATTGAATCCACCAACTTGGTTCCACATTTAATTTTCCTTAAATTAGNAAAAAAAAAAGACAATAGCCTGTCCTGGTGTTTGAAAAGCTAGGCTTTTTGCTTCTAAGGAGACTTAGGACTTTTAAATAGAGATGTAAGGGCTTGTATCTTCAAAGATTATCATAAATATTTGTCACAGAAAGGGAGAGACATAAGAAACATTGGAAATTGTATTTTTGGCTCTCTCCTTTGCAGAATTGTTATAATTTTCTGAAGAGCTATCCCTGGATAATTCATTTGTCAGCATGAGAGTTTTATTGGTTTTTAATATATTGGTTTATTCTTAAAAGAGACAGAGGAAAGCCATCTGGAGTACTTGTTTGTTGGCTGACAGTGCTGTTTGCAGCCGTACAGTTCTGTACAGACAAGGAGTTGCAGAGAAAGCCCAAATGGCTTGTTTGATCCTCATTTTTATGTTGCTCTAGTTTTGGCTGCCCTTCTGATTGCCCACGAGAAAGATGGCCAAAATATCGCTACACTTTTTAAGACCATCTAATTTTGTTTATAGAGCTCTTCAATCAGAAGGTCACTGTAGGTGTCTGCTCCAGCTGTTGCTCTGTTCTTTCCAACTCACTGCATTTACACTCACAATGTCCTTTTATTTATAGTTTCACCACTCACCCAGCCTGGGACCATGACGGGGTCATTTGCCACTAGAGTTGCTTTTATAGGTTGAAGGTTCAAAGGATGTTTTGTCCCTTTCATACACAGAACTGCAGCTTAGAAAGAGGGCAAGAAAAAGGGCACTCCTTCCTCCTTTCTTCTGTCATGAAGACAGATGTCCTTGAAAACTGCACGCAAGAAGCAACCTACATTTCAGGTCTGCAGTCAGTGTGCTTGCTCTTTCCTCAAACTACATTACTTGAGTAGCATAAGGTGGTCAAGATTCACAGTTTACAAAGAGCTTTGAGGGGCAAAGAGGAGCAACTGGAAGCGAGAAGCTCTATCTCATCCTCTGACAGAGGTTCTGATTTGTTGCAAACAGGCCTCCTGGATCCAAAACCAGTTTTTTGCATCCTTGCTCTCCCACAGGAGCTGGCACAAGGCCTCTTCTTAGTGAATGAACACCAATGGATGAGAAAAAATGTCTGGGTAATAATTCAGCAGGTCTGTTTCCTATTCAAGGCAATGCTCTCTGTCTTCTGTATGATAAAAATCAGAATACAAACCAGCAAGAGACATTTTCCTGAAAGCCATATGCACTTTTTTGCCACATGGGTGCACCTGAATTCCTGCCACTTGCAGAAAGCCTGCAATCTGATACTCTATTGATATTTCCAAGCTTTGTCTGTCACTTTTTCAACTTCATCTGGATTTCAGGCTGCCCATAAAACTTGAAAGCAGGTTTAGTAGCAAAAATTTACAATGTGAATATCTAGTTAGAGGAGACCTTATTGGGCCCCTTTAAAGGAGAGCCTTGCCTTTAAAAATGAGTAAATAAGAGTTTCTACTTCTTTTCATCATGAAACTGCATTGAAAATATGAACAGCAATAAATCAACTGCTGAGAAAAATGGCAATGTACAGCTGGGCTCCCCTCCTGCATTGACAGAAATGACACAGGAAAAATCACACACATTTCCCTTTCCCTTCTAATTGGCCTTGTAAATTTTAAGCTATAGCCTCCCTAAAATGACTTTTAGTGCTGCAAAATCTGAAGAAAGATTCAGACTATGAGAGTGCAAATGTCAAAACAGGCAAGGAATTTTTAAAAAATAATGCAGAAAATGCTGCATCCCGTCCATCCTTGTTTACTCATCCTTTTGTGTAAAAAGGTTAGTTCCACTTGTTAAAATGCTTATCTTCTCCATCAAAATTCTTTTAAACTGTTCTGCAAAGCTGTGCTCTGTAAGGGATCTGGCACCCACATTCATTTTTCTAATGCATGCTGACAGTGTTAATCTATAAATATTATGATAACAAGGGGAAGGAGTCCTGTTTGACTTATTTCTGATTTTTTTTTGTTTTGTTTTACCTTACTGAGGGACTAAATGTTGTTTAGATCTAAGAAAAATTCTATTGATTTCAGGGCATAAATTCATCCTATATTCAGAGATGCCATTTTCCTGAAAACAGCTGGGTAGAGTGAGAATGTTGTGCTTGTGCTGTATTATTTCTGAGAGTAAGAAGGTTGAAACAGTTGCTTGCTGTGTGATGGGTATTACTTAGCAAGACATCTGGTTGCTTCTCTCATTACTTATTACCGCTTGCCCTCTTTCTCAGGAGATGCAAACCGCTTTTCTTGGCTGGTTGTTATTTGGTTTTGGGTTTTTCTTTAGTTACAGAGCTGGCCACAGATCAAAAGGTGAAGGTTATACAAGCTGATTTCACTAAAAATTCAGTGTACAAGAACATTGAGAAAGATCTGAAAGACTTGGATATTGGTGTTCTGGGTCAGTCATTAAGGTTAATTGACAAGAATTTTATGGCTGTAGTGTATTAAACAGACCATTGTATAAATTATGTGTTGTAACAACTTGTTAGCCAATGCTTAAAACCAAGTACACGTAATGAGTCAGTGGCTCATTATCTGGTATGACTCATGAAGCAACAGTGAAAAGATGGGGTTTCAGAAGTTCTTTTATTTTTAATGAAAGTCATCCTTTTAATAGTGAAAGAAGTGAAACAACAACAACAACACCCAAACAACTTTAGCAACAGTCTGTTTTTCTGCTCCTCAGAGTCAGCATTCATCAGTATCCGTGACTTCAGTGAGAACAAGACTTGATGCTAAATAGTGTTTCTCTTCACATATAGCTCACAGTCTTCTGGCTCTTGAGGAGAAGCAACTTGTTTAACTAGATGAACTATGCACTTTGTCTAGATTTGATTGTTCACATTGTGTTTTCCCTGACTAGTTAACAATATTGGAATGCTTCATAATCCTCTTCCATGCCATTTCGTTAATGGGCCAGAGACAGAAGAGGTAGGATTATTCTGTGGATTTCATCTTCTAATATAACAATGAGGAATTGTAATTCATTGAACAAGGCACAGATTTTGCCTCTGCTACAATCAAGTATTAAGTGTTCAGTTAAGCTGGAAACGAATTGAGCCTGAAGAAGCATATTTTGATTTGTTTTTAGTGTTTGGAAGAGCTTGAAAGAGAATGGTAGATTCCAGCTAAACTTCAGGAAGCATCCAGGGATAGAGGGGAGAGTACAGCTGACCTGGTTGTAGCAGGGATTAGCAGACCCCCCTGACTCCCTGCTGCCTCTAAGTGTAATGGGGTCCAGTCCATTCACAGCCTGTTGGGCATTGGGTCTTTCCTTTTTCACTTGCGGAATTTTTTTCCCATTCAGTTGCTGATGGGCACTGATACCAGGCTGGGTGCTTAAGACCCTACGGAGATGCCATTGGCCTCAGGGGGCAAAGGTGTCTGGTGGCACTCTGGCTTTCTGGGGAGATTCCTCTCAGAAGGACAAAGATATAGGGGGAGGAGAGGCAGGAAAAAGTAGGGGACTGGGAATAGCCGTGCGGTCTCGCTCTCTGGCACGGGAGGACGACGGCCAGGCTGTCGCTGAGTGCGGGGGAAGAGTTCACCGGCACCGCTGGAGCTCAGCC
>VXBU01009660.1:118136-147338 GCA_013400315.1 Bombycilla garrulus | reverse complement strand
AAAAACAACAAACCAAACCAAAACAAACAAGCAACAAAAAAACCTCAACAACAACAAAAAAAAAAACCCACAAAAACCAGGAGCTATTCTTGATAGCAAAGTACAGTTTTGTGCGGGAGTTGACCTGCCAGGGACTTGAAGTCATCTAGTTTTCAGCCTGAAGGCATCAGGTGTTAATCTCAAGCCCTGGGAATCCTTCGTTTAACTCAGGGAGACCCTGAAAGTCCCTCCCATAATTCCCTAGTGCTGTTATGTTAAAAAGTCCATGTTCTGTTCCCTGATTGGTTACTTGTCCTCCCTATATGGCATTGTTTCCAGCATGTTCTACCCCCCAAGTGTATATATTGTTGCCTCTCCCTTGGAGTACACCCCACACAGTGTTTGGTATCTGGGCATTGTCCCTGCTTTATTTTCACATTAAGGTTTTCCTTTTTGGGCAATCCCATCATTCCCACTCCTTTATTTTTGCCACCTTCACCCTGAAGTTGGGGAACTGGAGAATATTGTTGCAGCCTCACCATGACTATTTTCTATTTCCTTTTTTTCTTTTTGTAGAAATCCCTCCTTGCTCAAAATTTGAACTTCACTCAAACCAGACAGTTTTAGATCCTTAAAAATGTTTATTTAACATTATTTCAAAGTGTTATGGTACATTGGTAGGATTATGTTGTCTTCATGTCTTTTTTCATTCTCAGGTATCTTTTAACTTTGGGGTTTCTTTTGTATTGGCTTGGTTTTTGTTTTGGTTAGTTTGTTTGTAAAATTTTTTTTTAAATTCCCTGCTGGGAAATTATTTTACTTGCCAGCATTATATCATCCAATATCACGACAGTGTTGGTGTTACAATTTTAAGACCGTTAAATGATGGGTTTGAAAAACAATGGGATTTTTTTCCTTACTAGGACTGTCATGGTTTTAATTACAGAGGAGTAATTCAACATTGTCAAGTTTCTGATTATTTCTCAAAGATCTGAATTCTAAAATCCCTCTTGAAACAAACTCAACAGTTGCATAAAATTAGTATGTGCATACTCTTCATGATGTGGAGAGAAACTTGGATAAATCTGAAAGATTGATGTTAAACTTCCCTTTAAATTCAGAAATACTTGACTTTGAAACATTCATCTGTAGGTTATGCTACTAGCTAAACACTGAAGGCACAAGTTTTATTTTGTTGCTTTTTATTGCAAAAGAAACAAAAGTGCAAGTGTCTGACTGGCATGGTGTCATCCAGAAAGCCACATGAAACAATAGCTTGAATAAGTGGGACCTGGGGGTGCATATCTCTACTTTTTCATGAAAGTGTCAAAGGTTCCAGTGCAGTCTGCAGTAATACTTGTTGCATGTCTAGCTCAGGACAGTGCCAGGTTCCATCTTTTCTGGGGAAGAGAAAGAGTTAGCCTTGCCCATGTGCACCAGCAGAAACTCTGAGCCTTGGATTGTATTTCTGAGCATTGTGAAAGCACTTAGTTTACTATGCTAATGGTTTGCTTCATTTGGTTTGGTTATATTCTAGGCTTTTATAAACACTTATGCAGCCACTACAAGCAGAGTGTAGGACAAAGGTAATTATCATACAGGTGTTGCTGTATTTTGCCATATTAACCTTATTTTAGCAAGTTCTTCAAGAATATTTGAGATTCTTAAACCTGTATTGTGTAGCTATGCTCAGTGAACTGCTGGCTGTCTCTGCCAAAGTTCTGTCTCTCCTCTCCATGCAGCATTTTTCCTTATTTCACCATGGTACTATCACTTATTCCACATAGTGCCCTAATCCATTGCAAATATCTATTAAAATATGTCAGATGCTGTGGGATTCTGAAGAGCACCTTATGTAAGTATTAGATGGCATTGCACTGTTGTTCTTACAGTAGTAATTCCTTATGGTGTAGTGATTCCTTATGGTGTTTCTGCTCAAATGACAACGAAACACCAAAACCCTGGTGTTATTACAAAGATAGCAGAGGAGTTTGTTAGTGAATCACTGGAGTATGTCACTTTTGGAAATAAGAATTTTGGGTGTTTCACCCATGAAATTCTGACTGAATTTGGTTGTGTGTAAATGACTTCCAAAGACTTAAGCCGAGTCTGTCTGGGCTCAGCCTGTTCTTTTCACTGTCTTCACAGACCTTGGACATCGAACGAGAAAGAGACAAAGAGTTGTTAAATCTGATGTGGCACCAGTAAAATATGAAGTGAGGAATATACAAGTAAAGTGTAGTGGTAACAGCACAGTATGTTTTTCTCTGCTTATGAGCATTGAGCTGAGCTCAGCTTGATGTTTAGTTAGTCTTTACCCTCTCTCCAGCTGCCTGTTTTAATGACTTTGCTAAGGAATTTTCCAAGACCTCTACTCCTTCACAAAAGTTGGCCAGTAATTTCAAAAGTTATTAGTGGAGGAGAGGAAGGACATAAAACCAGAATGTAGTATCACAGAGACATCATTTCCTTGGATACCATGCTAACAAAATAGGGTAAATATTTATACACAGCAGCTGTTAATGATGAGCATTAAATGCAAGTATAAGAAAGGGAACAGGTTTGCTGAAAGCAGAGGAATTGACATTTTCCTCTAAGAGAAATGTAGTTACTGAAAGCTTGAAGTAAAAGCTTTTGTGGGCATTATATAGGCTTTAAGAAATTTATATTGCCATTTTAACATAGTCTTGAAGGTCACAAATAATTATGCTTATTTGATGTTTATGAATAAAACAATAATTTGCTTTATCTCCGTCTTGTTCACGGTGTATTTTATGCTTTCAGTGAGGGTTTTGTTTCTTTGGAAAAGTCAAGGAAATTTGAAAGGAGAAAAAGAGATATCAGAATGTAAAGCACACATTGGGCTTTAGGAAGTTTACAATGATAAAAAAATGTGTTTCTTTCCAGAGTTGTGAATGGCTCTGCAATGTCCGATGTGGGATGTAAGAGGCAGCAACATGGGAAAAGGACAGACAGTAATTCCATACTGCTGAATGAATGCAGAAGACAAGTGTTTTGGCTGGATGCCTGCGAAATCAAATCGGGTGCTATTAAAAGGTATTTCAAGGACACTGCAATGACCTGGCATAGTCATTGTGGGTTTATAAAGGGAAAGTCCTGCCTAATTAATTTGATACCCATCTAGAATAAGGTTACATGTCTAGTGGATGAAACAAAGGTGGTGGCTGAGGCTTTTCTTGATGTTAGTAATGTTTAGTAAGATTTTAGTAAGAATTTTGGTATCATCTCTCCAAGCGTTCTTCTGGACATGCTGTTGTGATGATCAGGTACACAGGGTGCTGAATGTCAGAACTTCAGGGGTTTTAGTGTATGAGGCTGTGCCTGCCTGGTGAGCAGTCACCAGTGGTGCTCCTCATGAATTCAGTGTAGGACCAGTTCTGATCAACAAGTTTATCACTGATCTGCATGCAGGACTTGAATGCAGCTTTTGCTGACAACACTAAACTAAAAGGTACTATTGATTCTCTTCAGAGATGAGAGGCCTTCCAGAGGGATCTGAATGGATTGGAACACTGGGTAATTGTCTGTGGCATGAAATTTAACAAGAAAAAATACAGGTTCTGCCCCTGGGATGTAGCAAAGCTGAAAACAAGTAAAGTGGGAGAGGAGTGTGTGTAGAGCAGCCCTGCAAAAGGGATCAGGGGGTGCTGGATGTCAGCAGCTCAGGGGGAGGCAGCAGTGTGTGACCAGGCAGCCAGGAGGGCAAAGCCCATCCCGGGGTGCATCAGACACAGCATCAGCAGCTGTGATTGGGATCACCCTGCTGGATTCAGCCTGAGCCCTGTGTGCAGTGCTAGCCCCACACTCTGAGGAGGGTTGGAAGGTCCTTGGGCGGTCCAGGGGAGGACACAGAGCTGGTGGAAGGGCTGGAGGACACATCCTGTGAGGAGTGGCTGAGGGCTCTGGGTTTGTCTGGTTTGGAGAGAAGGAGGCTCAGGGGTCACCGACCTCACTGCTCTGTACAGCAGCCTGAGGAGGGGACACAGGGAGGGAGGTACTGGTCTCTCTGCTCGGGATACTAGGAAGCATCTCCCTACTGAGGGAATGCTGAAACACTGTCACAGGCTCCCTAGAAGGGTGGCTGATCCCTGTGCCTCTGTCAGTGCATCGAGATAATGCCTTTCACATTGGGCTTTAACTCCTAGTTGGCCCTGAAGTGCTCAGGCAGCTAACTACATGATCTCTTTAAAGTCCTTTCCAACTGAGCTATTCTATCCAGAGCTAGGCTAGTTTATGCTTTTTAATCAGATGCATTTCTGTTCTTCAAAAATCAGTAATTTTCATACATCTTTTAATTTTTCATGTTTATCTGACTTCTGCGTTTCAACAAGTATTTGTAAAACAGCTTGAAGATGGCAAGGACTCTATTAATAAATAATTGAGAGTTTTTTGCCAAATATGAGGGCCAGTCTCTGTAATCTTTGCCATATAGATAGAAGAGAAATTACAAAATGTGTCCTGCTGGCTCCAGAAATTCCTATCTGCTGCATTGAAGCTAATGACATCTATGGATAACACATCATAGACATAGATTATAGCAGCATTTAGGTTCTAACTTTCTGCACCTGTCTCCTATACTTGTTGTTGTAAATCTCAAAAGAACAACTAAAGATTAAGCTGAGATCTCTGAACTGAAATAATGAAAATTGCAATACATAAAATGGTGTGTATTTTTCTTGCGTTATAATCAGATTTGACCCAGATCTGCAAACAGTTGTAAAAAAAAATCACTTACTCACATGGGCTCTTATGAGTTGGTTATGCCATTGAACTCAATGAAACTACTGATAAACTTCTTTCATGTCAGAATTGGAAATAAAACTATTAGTTGAATATTATCGCCTGATGTAGAAAACATTGAGAAATAAAAGTGAGACATCTATGCTGGACATTTCAGCATTGCTGGTTTGAAAAGCAAGGAATAGAAACGGTTTGTTCATCACTCCATAAAGACTATGTTTTCAAGTGATTAAACTGTATTCTTCTAAGTGTTACATTCATGCAGCTGTGCAGCAAACAAATACTGAATACAAGATATGTTACATATTGCATGTACACCAGAAGCTGTTGAAGTTCCTGGGGGAGATGTACATTGAATAGGAGGCCCAAGTGTGGAATGTAGGGTTCGTGTTTGTCATTAGTAGAAGTGCCTATTTCTCCACATACGCATATGCTCAATCAGTACACTCTCAGATACAGCATGAATGTAGTACACGTCTTTCTCCCAGTTTATCCACTGCAAACACATTTGGAGGCCTTGTCCCCAGGCAGTTCTCTGCATGTTTGATCTGCATGTGTTGGCAGTCCCTGCAGGGTGAATCAAGTGCTCCAGCTCTGCTTGAGTCAGTGGGGGTCACCTTGGGACTCAGCCACAGCAGCAACAAACCTGAGAACCCCTTTGCCTGCAGCTTGTCATGATCCCAACAAGAAAGCTACAAATTCCCTTATTTCCTCTCTGAGTTACCTAACTCGAGTTAAAAAACCACACTTTTCACACTTCCTACAATGACAACTTTTTGTCAGTGGAAATAGATGTTTATCTGACATACAGGGACTCTAGTTACACAGAAGTACCTTTGGTACAGGCATGGGTTAGTGAGTAAGAGACTTGGTTTCCAAGGTTTGTGAGTCCTGTTACCTGTGACAAATGGCAATTCCATTCTTCATGTCTCAGACTGGTTTATGGTTGTGCATTCTGCATGGGTCTGGCAGGCTGTGAAGTAGAGAGCTGAGGAACCAGCTTAGTGTTGATTTGTTTCTTTTGATGAACAGAAGGATACTGGTACTTGCTGCTCTTGCATGGTCAGTCTGTAAAGCATCCTCATTTGACCTTTCAGCTCAGGCAGAGGGTGTGATTCATGGGGTGTCCTGTGCAGGGCCTGGAGTTGGACTGGCTAATTCTCATCAGTCCTGTCTAACTCAGCATATTCTAGGATTCTATGATTCTGTGATTCTATCTGCACAATATTAGGATCTTGCTAACTTACAAACTCCTAATGATAAATTAGAAGCATTCTCTCTAATGATAAATTAACTTAAGTCTGCAAAAAGAGTTTTCTCTTCCTTTCACTTTTCAGAGAAGTTACTGAGTGGATCAGCTATCAGTGTATAAGCTTGGAGGAGAAGTGATCACACCTTCCTCTTCATCTGGTAGACCATGTATTCCCTCTGAGTGCTGAACAAACAACTCAAAAGTTATATTATCTGCTCTTGCTTTTTGAGCGGGTTGATGAGGAAATGGAAACAGAAGGGGAAAATTACAGTTCTTCCTACGACTCCCTGCCTAGGCAGAAGGTGGAGGAGCAAATCAGGCCTTCCGCTTCTCCCACGGAACCCATAGCACAGATTTTCCTCTTTTGTGATGAAGTGTTGCTAATATCCACCAAACTGCACACTGGAGCAGTGGCTCTTCATGGAAGGACTTAGTAGTACCCCTGTTTATAGAGCAGGAAGAAGAGGCAGAGAGGTGAAGCACCTGCCCCAAGCCCCCCAGAAGAAGGAGGATCACCTCAAGACAAACATTGTTCACCTCTCCTCAACTCCATCCTCCAAGGAGCCTTTGACTTATAGGGAGACTCATGGCTCAGAAAGTCAAATGTCTTTAAAACAAATAACAAAAATAATGCTTGTCCACCTAGAGTCAAACTTTGCTGGGCTTATGTGCTTATATCCTGAGTCCACCAAATCTGGGAGTTTGACAAAAAGTTGGCATCCATGCCTTAAGGGAGGGTTACGCCTCCTTTTCCCAGGGTCACTGGATCAGGGAATTACAGAATGGTTTCAATTGGGAAAAAAACTTCAAGGATCATCTACTCCAACACCTCAGCCATGGGCAGAGACATCTTCAACTAGAGTAGGTTGCTCAGGACTCCACCCAGGCTGGCCAAAAATACTTCCAGGTTTGGGACAGCCACTGCTTGTCTGGGCAGCCTGTTCCAGTGTTTCATCAACCCCACAGTGAAGAACCTATTCCTTATACATAATATTAATCTACCCTCTTTCAATTTCAAACCAATGCCCTTTGTTCTGTCACTACAGACACTGGTAAAAAGTCTCTCTCTCTCTCTTTTTAGACTCCTTTGTCTATTGTAAGGATGCAGTGAGGTTTCTCCTAAACCTTCTTTTCTCCAGACTGAGTAACCCCAACTCTAAGCCTTTCTTCTTAGGAGAGGTGCTCCAGCCCTCTGACTATTACTACAGCCCTCCTTGGGTTCACATCCTTCTCCTGCTGGAGACTCCATAAATGGATGCAGCACTCTGGGTGCACTGCTCCTCTGTTCTCATGAAAACAGAGGCCAGAGTCCCCTCCCTTGCCTTGCTGTGTGCACTTCTTTGGATGCTGAACAGGTTATGGCTGGCTTTCTGGGATGCGAGCACAAGTTGCCAGCTCATATGTAATTCTTTTTATCTTCTAGTGTCTCATAGGGCTGTTCTCAATCCATTTATCTCTCAATCCATACTAATATGGGAAATTGTCCAAATCTAGGTACAGGATTCTGCATTTGGCCTTGTTGCACTTCTTGAGGTTCATATTTGCCATCCCAAGCCTGTCAAGGTCCCTTCCTTCAAGTGTTGACTGCACCACTCAGCTTGGTGCAAGTCACAGTCTTGGTGAGAATGCACTTGATCCCTTTCACTATATCACTGACAAGTAATGGTCCCAAGTGACAGGATCCTGGGAAATTTCATGACCTCTTCAGCCAGAAGAACTCCATCTAGTTATTTTCTGCTTCTTAGGGCTGCTTCGACAACTGCCTAACCATTATGCCACTTTTATGTCAATTTTATGCCAATACACAGTATGCCAATTTTGACCCCAACCAAAGTCACACACTAGAAAAAAATCCCCAAAACGCCCTGTGTATCCTGTTGCAACTGGGGCAGGCCATCTGGAAGACCACCATCAATTACAGTTCCTCTCAGATCTGACATTTTCATGGAAGAGCCTTTGGCCATGGCCATCTTCCTTATGGGCTGGGTGCTAAGGATGTTGAGCCACAATTTTGTTTGGGCATGTAAGGCAATCACACAACTAATGGCACTGCAAAAGAATTAAATGAAAGGCACGGAATGGCAAGCCCTTCAAGAGTGTGCTGTAGCTACAGTTATTCCCAAAGACGGCTTGTTTCCTGATTTTTCTGCGAGGAACTAAACCTAGCCTGTTTTTCTGAGCATTGACGGAGCAGAAGAGAGACAGAAGGAAGAGCACTGGACCTGTGGAAAAAAGAAATTGGTTCAGAAATACAGTGTACTGCACTAAGTGAAATATTTAAAGTATCTCTCTTTCTTTCTGTGCTGGTTTGAAAGCAAAACCAGTGAGACTCCAAGTCAGAAATACAATTTAATAGGAAAAAGTAAAATACATGCAAGTAATACAAAGAAAACAAAAACCACTGGCAGAGTCAGAATACAACCTGATACCCTGCTAGTTAGGGTGGTGGCAGCAGTCCAGATGAGGTGGTCTTGCTGAAGTAGTGATCCTGTAGGCAGATCTGGTAGCTCTTGTCCTCTGGAAACCAGTGGGTCAGGGCCCCCTGTTCTGTCCCAGTTCCCACATTATATCCAGGTGGGAATGCTTGGCTCCTCCCCCTGGGTGGAGCATCTCACAATGGGATTATGTAATTCTATGAGTCATGTGGTGGATCCTCACAATGGGCTGATGTCATTGTATGAGTCATGGGGTGGGTCCTCACAATGGCCCATTAAACACAAAGGGCTCCCGGAGGGAGTTATCTATGACTCATAGGGCAAGGTGTTAATGGCCCATTAACAGGAGATAGTCCAGGGGAGGAGGCAAAGAAAAACACTGCCCCTCCTTGGTTTCAACAGTTAATGAAGATGGAGATAGAATACAGACCCTCTGGCACATTTTACATTGTAACCTAGGACACTTTCACACACTCACACTAGTTACATTCCCCTGCTTTTCCCTGTGAGCATGCATGTGCCTAGTCACCTACATGTAATGCCATAGTGTTGGTGGCTTGAGTTACCTTGAAGTTGGTGTTCAATAAGGGCCACAAAAAGTAAAGAAAAATTCGAGAAAGTCAGACCTTTTTGTCTTTGAGGCTCCTTTCAGGTATAAGAGTGCAAGTTTTTGGGGTTTTGAATGTGTAGAGTGTGCAAGCCAGTATAGAGTTGAGCGAGTTTTGCTGGTTTGTTGGGATTTTTGTTTGGTTGTTTTATTTGTTTGCTTTTGGGTTTTGGAAATTTTTTGTTTGTGGTTTTGGTGTTGTTGTTATTTTGAGTTTTGGTTTGGTTTTGGTTTGTTTTTTGGTTTTGTTTGTTGGGTCAGTCAGTTTGGTTTGGTTTGGTTTGGTTTGGTCTTACTTTCGACTACTATTTTTCTGTTTGTTTCATTGGGGTTTTTCCCCCCCAAATGACTATTTTTTGAGTAAAGCTAAAAGAATATACGGCTGTGGGATGCAAACTCCAAATCTTTGACTCGCACAGATTTCAGTCATTACATTAGTCATATGCTCAGGCAAAGAAGAAACTCTCTCTAGAAAAATAATCCTGTCAGTTAGTGCAAGACTACTAGATTAAGGAAAAAAGGAACTATGCAGTACAGGATTGCTTTAAAAAATATGTTGTATTCAATCAGTGGATTGCATCAGCAGTTGAGTCAAAGCCTTACTTTTGCAAAGATCAGAGCTTCAAGTCTGTCTAGACAAGTAATTTACAGTAAGGGAAAAAAATCTAAACCATTGAATCCTAATGTTGTAAACAGTCTGGTATCAAGACTGGTAATACAGATAGGGCTTTACTTTTCTCAGGGACCACCCACAAGAGAAAGAATTTGATATGGCAACTTGCCTGAAAAATTTATTTATGATACATCTGTATGTGGTAGCTGCATGAAAGAGCTTTAGGAGTGGGGAGTGCTTTGCTGAGGGAGCAGTGCTTTGGTGATGGGATTGGCCTTGACAGTGACTGCAGTATGCGCTTCAGAAATGTCAGTCCTCCTAAAACAAAGAATAAAGACAGAGAGTCTTCAAATAGTTTCTTGACTATTCTGCACTGTCCTTAGGTCTTTCCAGCTTTATGGCATTTCAAGAATCCCAAATCATAACATGTGTAAGGGGACAGTCGTTTTTCCCCCTGCCCCCTTTCTTGTTAAAGAGCCTTCTTGGTTAAGAGCCTGCTTGCAGATCTTCTGCATGGTCTTTAAGCCATGGTAGCATATATCCTGGTATACATGGATTTCTGAAGGCAAAGGCAGAGTTCAGCATTTCAATCTGGAGTTTTCCAAAGCTGGACACACCATCAGTCAGTGTCGGCGGCTGCAGAAGGAGCATGGCAGACATCTGGTATAAACTGCCCCTTGACATCCCCCAGCATCTCCTGGGGCAGCTGTAGGACAATGAGAGCTTTCTAAATCCCTTCCCAGTCTTGGATATTAAAGCTGGATACCTGCATCCACTCTTACCCATTTAGGTCCCCATTTTAGAACAGTCTGTGTGATCTACATTGAAATTGCTGTCCAGCTTACTGTGCGAACTGGGACAAATGATGGCAAAATACACTTCTGACTTAAATCTCCTGCATTGATTTTTGTGTATTTTAATATTTAAAAAATTATTAAAACCAAGTTTTCTATAACTCTGAAATGTTATATAAAGCATATTTTTAACTAAACTGATCTAAACTTTTCTGATGTTTCAAATCTTGTTGAACCTGGGCATTTGTCATGAAAAACTCCAAAAAGGAGACCACTTGTAAAACAGTTCTGCCCTCTCCACAATGTTTTGGGGTTTTGATTTCAGGGAGTTTGGTTGGGGTTTTTTATTTAGTTATATATATATATATTTTTTTTTTTTAATGTATATAATTTTGGTTTGGTTTTGACAGTTTTTTGGGGGTTTGACTGGTTGTGAGTTTTTGTTGCTATTGTTGTTGCCAAAAAGAAAGGTACAAAATAAAAAAGGCTGGTTCGTGTTCCTGGCTACTTGCTTGGTAAAGAAAAACACCAAAAAAGGAAGCTGGCCCAAGAGGGCTATTACATTCTTCTCTCCCCTTCTCTTTCCTCCACTACTCTGCAAACTTCCGAGCTGGATGGTTCAGGAGTGAGTGAGTGGGGAACAAGGTCAAACACAACTTTACAAAATGAAGTCACATCTTGATAGCTTTGCTAGCTCAAGTGGAGAGTACAGTCTTCTGGAGGATGACCCATTGCATTTTGTACCACCCTGAAGTATCCAGGCAGCTAGGATTGTTACTCCCAATGAACAGATTAAAAATGTATTGGCTATTCCCAGGGAACCTTTTGGAAAATCTGTGCAGCAAAACAATTGTTGCTACTGTTCAAGATATTAAAGGCCTGTTTGAATACAATGAGGGACTTTGTTGAAGCTGCAACCTGAGAGATGTCCTCCTGCTGCAAGACTTTGCTATGTTGTAGCACAGTGTGAGTTTGTGCAGGGGAAATACCTTCACTGAACAGGTCCACCAAAACTAAATCCACGTCAAAGCTCTTTTCACTGTCTTCAAATAGATATTGACCTAAAATTTACTTCGAAAGTAAATAGTGGAACAAAACAATGATAAAAAATATGTTTGCCCAAAAATATTTGGCAAAGGGAAGGAAGAAGTCAAAAGCAACCATTTTGATGCAGACTAAAGTCCATTTGGAGTGCAGGAGAGTGGGGGAGATGGCTGGCTACAGTGCCTGAGCTGGAGAAATAGAAGGGGAGTGACCTAGGCTGAGGACTGATGCTGGCATCAGCAGAGAGTCAGTGTTTATTAAGACCTCTGGATCAAGGTGTCTCCTCATGGAGACAAGTACATTTATCCCACATCCGGGGTACTAGAATATGAAGCCACCTTTTTGGAAGACTTATTGCAGACATTGGGAGGCTGGTTAGTATTACTGCTGTTTAATGTCTTAGAATATGATAACACTGCAACTGCAGGGAAACTTAGTTCTTTCCCTACAGATTGTACAGCCTAAAATGACTTCAGGAAGACAAGAGATGCAGCCTATATTAGGATTATAGCTGCTTGAATTTTCCTGTCCAGGGTAGGCTAACTTCTACAAGTGTGCTTTAGAAAGTAATGATCTCTCAGCACAGAAAGTCTGCAGGAAAAGGGCTTCTAGTGACCTCAGTGGGCTTTGGCTCAATCCCTACTGAGACAGAACGAATCTGCATAAAACTGCTGATACCAGGTATTGTGTTTCAAGAAAAAGCATAGTATTGTAATCTGTCTACACTCAGCCCTAATACAGTTTTTTTAAGCAGCACAAATTTCTTTCAGGGAAGTGACGAGACTGGGTTAATCTGACCAGTTGACACCTCTTATTGAATATTGATCTGCTATTATTGAATTAAGAGATCAAAATATCAGATTTTAAACGCTTATGTAGGATGGCTGAGCCAGCGTGTGGGAATGAGGTGCAGATTGGCCTCACTCCTGGAACAGGCACAGCAAGGACGTGCTTTGCAGGGAAGTGAGCAGGGTGAGGGAGGTGAGTGGTGCAGAGAGGTCTTTGTGCTGCTGGCATAAGGAACTATCCTTCTTGTGTCATACTGGAAAATGGAGGCATTGCCTGGTGCCTGATACTGTCTTCTGGGAAGCAGCAAGCCAAGAATTGGCCCCACCACTGAGCCATGCTTTGAGAGTGTGTAACTAAAACACAGTCAGCAGTGCAACTCTAGCTTCTGCGTGGAGAATAGAAATTGTGCATCGCTCAGGAGCACACCCAATTGTACACGAAACAGAACAAGTCAGGGCTGAGAGAACAAATTAGACTTTTAGGCTTTATGTACGCTGCTATTTTAATAAAGAAAGCTTTAAAATTATAGGAGCTATGCAGCTATCTGAGCAGATACCTCTGGGGGGCACTATGACCACAAGATAATACCCCGACGGATTTGGCTACTATTTTATTCCCCTGTTTTGTTTCTTCTGATGGCATTGCGGGCTTCATACACTCATTCATCTACTGTCTCCAAGATATATGCTGAGGGGTTTTTGTTTGTATGGGTTTTTTTAAGGAGAAATTAAAGAAAAACCAAATGCTAGTTTTGAGGGGGTTTTTCTCAAGACAGAACACAGTGAAACCCAGATAAAGGCAACAGTGGTATCTGTTCTGCCTCAGCAATACCCAGATCACAGCACATTTCAGCTCCACATTTAGCTGGAAGGTCTGACAACACAGCAGAAAGTCCTGCCTTTTGTACACCTCTCAACAGCATGCCGTCCACATTAATAACTTCCGAAACACCTGACTGGGCATGCTCACACCCAAAGCCCACTGATGTCAACACAGTATTGAAGAAAGATCAACACTACAGGAGATCAGCCCATGGGGCACACCTGGTTCTGGTTTATGTCTGCTCTGCTTGCAGACCTTAGTCTAAATCCCCTGTGTTGTTCCTTTCCTACCCACGGGCTAACATATGGCTGGGAGTCAGATCATCTGACTGCTTTATGGGCTCTTATCTTTCACTGTGCTGCACACAAGCAGAAATACTTCTGGATCTTGCTCTGGTAGAGCAAACAATTATATAAGTGACATTAGGTAAATAAAACATCTTTTTCCTTTGAAGAGCACAAAAGAATGTTATATATCTTCTTGCTGATCAAAGGTGGTTATATTGCCCTTTTTGTTACACATACAGATTGTTGTATTTGTCTAACGTTTACAGCATGTAAGACTGCTTTAATCTGTCACTCAGATTTCACAGCTTGTCTGCCTTTGGTTTTATCTCAGCTTTGAAAAATAAAGTTTAGTGAGAAAGTGTAACTGGGTATTTATGCCCTCTTTTTATTCCAGCTTGGGTTTTCACCTGCATCTTTTTTCTAATCCCCCCTACTCTCCTGCCTGTGCTGAGTGGCACTGATGATTTAAGATTACATTAAACATTTCACTTCAAACAGGATGGAAATATTTCAGATATCATCAGAATGGTATTCTCCCTCACACGCAGTGACAGAGGGACTTGAGTGTGCATGACAGAATGAGAGGAAAAAAAGAGGAATGTAAAAGGAACTGAATTTAAGCATTGGCAGCCAGACAGTGGAGTTCTCTGGCAGCCTGGCAGCTGCAAGTTTCCTGGAGGCTTTTTTGGGCATGGTCAGGAACCATAAAGGCCGTGGAGGCAGGCTTCATGCCACCCTCAACAGCACAGCCAGACAGTTACACAGAGACTTCACAGCACCATTTGCACCATTTTAAATCATTCTTAAATCTAAATCACCTTTAATTGTAGAGTCCAGGGCTGACTTTCTGAAAATGTAAATAAAGTTTTGAGCCTATGAAAGTTATGAGATAACTAATACTTGTAACTTCAGCCATTTCAAGTCATCTGAACACATATCTGTTTTAAACAAGTATTGATTCCCTGGTATTTTAGAGTGAGGAACCCAACTCAGCTTAAATAACTGAAGTAGCTCATCTCAGTGGGTGGCTCCAGGGCTTGGTCTGTCTATTCTTTCACTGCTCTCTGGTACATAGATAATCATGCAGTGAACTACTTCCTTGGCTTATTTTATTTGTCCCATCCTTAGATGGGACCAATATCTGTGAAAATTAAAGCACCTTTAAGATGAAGATTAATGAAACTACTTTACTAGCAAGAGTTGAATACCTTGTAACTTCAGGCTAGGGCCATTCTTTACTTAGTTTCGCTCTTCTCTAATGTATTTTACAGAGACAAAATACCTGGAAAGAGCACATTTTAATGAATAAAAGTATGCATGTTAAGAAGGCATGTATTAGAGAAGAAAGAAACCTAGAGATGAGATGTCTAGGGAAAGGGATGAGAGGTTTACAGAAGTGGCCCTGGTGGCCAAAGAAACTTGGAAAAGTGTCTGCAAGGTGCAGGTTCTGGACCTAACCTCTACTGAGACAACCAAAGGATGACAGCTGCAGACTGAAAGATTAGAAATGTGTCCCAGTTGTGGGACTAGGAGGGTGAAAAATGTATAGAAGGCATGAAGACGGAAATCATCTTGTGAGGCAAATGCCTTAATGCCCAAAGGCAAGTGGAAGGAATAGAGGGAAAATTGAGAAAGCAGCAAGCGAGTCATTTGGTTTTGCCTTCTTTGGTATAAAAGCAATGAAAATCTAGAAACCTTTCCATTATGTCTGATTTTGTCTGTCTCATTTCTTCTTCACAAGGCTTGTGGAGTTGTTCTAGCAACCCACTCTTATTCCTAAGGGTCCTAAAAGTCTTTGCTGCTACATGGCTGGAAATGTGTGTCCATTAGAGGGCAAAACCAACACCAATCCCATTTTTTCCTCTCTCCTTCTCTACAATTTCAGTGTGTGACATAAGCATGACTTCAGTCACATAACGGGAATGAGCAGGAGGCTATGTGGCCCCTGCAACATCTACATGAGTTTTAAACTTATTTCTTCCAATGAGTATTCTGGGGCTGTTTTCCTGCAAGAAAATACAGTGCAGCCCACAGAGAACAGTTTTAATTAAAGCCTGAGAATTTTTTGTAAGGAAGGTCTCCAGACTGCGGTGACCAAAAGCTTCTGAAGATACTATATCACACTTAACCCATTGCACCCAGTGTGAGTTGCTCAGAATGGATAAGCAAAGTACACTCTGCCTTTTTTTCAGCACAGGAATAGTTTTGACTGGAAGAATGTTTAAGGATTAATTCTGTAGCAAAAGAAAAACCAATCCAGCAGAAGCTCTTGGTGTCTGAGACAAATGTTTGCAGAACATTGTTTAATAGCATGAACTATCTTCACATGCTAATTTTATAGATCTAGGCTTTAAAAGGCAGTTTTCTCCTCCCAAAGCTCCACCCACATCATAAATCAATAAATAGATCAATAAATAAAGTAACAAAATATCTTTGCTGCTGATACACAATAGATGCCAGCTTTTCTTCCTGTTCTGTTTGGCAATTTGCCATGAGTGGCACAGAGTGGGTGGCCCATACATTGATAATCACCTTAATTTTCAGATTTGCCTCTATTATTAAACTGCGTCACTGATCCCATCTGGATTACAGAAACCAATTTTACTGATGAAATCACAGAGAGTTTCAGTAAAAGTTGAATAATACTCTCTCAATATTGAATAACTGTGTGGATCTGGCTGTGCTTGCAACATAGGCATATGGCAAGCACATGAACAACATGCTGTACTCTGAACCTATTGTTTTAGTTTGTTTCTAGCAGTTTCGGTCCAGAAAAAGTCATTGCTAGTAAATTACTTGTGCTGGTTTGTTTGGAGAAAAAGATGTTATAGCAGAAGAATATCCTCTCTCCTTGATGCCTTCCTTCCCCCCTGCCTATTGAAAGAATATTAATTTTGCACAAACAACTTTGTATGTTTTTTTCCTAAATATAAGCAAGTCCAGCAAAAAAAAAAGTGAACTTCATGTTTTAAAAAAAGAGTACATCAAGATTTGTCAGGAAAGATAGTCCTTTGATAGATTGAGAGGCATACCTGGATAAAACAGGAAATCTTACAGACACAGATGCCCTCCTTCAGGTTCTAATGCAATAAAAACCATTGCCTTTCCCGACAAACACTGTCTGCTTTTATCCTTATACCTTGTATCACAACTATACAACACAACTTTTGTTGGTATAGTGAATTCATATGCTTGTGAGCAAGTCACAGTCACAGATACTTGTTTCTTCTTCAAAAATTTCAGATGTTGCATTTGGAGTTTTTTAGGATACACTCACAGTCATGTCACTTTTTTTTAAATTTTTTTTTTACATTCTGTAAAGTAACAGATTTCACAGTAAAAATGAAAATCAATGTATTTTCAAAATTTTGTTTTAGTTTTTAGATTGAAAACTTTTATATATTCTCTGATCTAGCTGCAAACCTCTGCTTAATGTCAGCAACAGGTTCTCTTTTCTTAACAGCTTCTTAATGACTCTATAGAGACAGCCTCTGCCTCCCCAGGTGCCATGTAATTCCAGCAGTGGGCATATTCTTAATCCCATTTATATGTGGAGTAATTTTCTACCTTTTCCACAAAAGAAGGGCCACCCAGCACTGTCTGATACATCTGATATGGTGGGAGTGCTCACAAACACAGCAAGAAAGTGACAACCGCTTATTCAGTGCATTTTCACACCCTATTTTATGCTGTAGAACACACACATCCAGCCAGTGCATCCATGTCTGTGCTGGAGATGGCTATTTCCTGCCTTAAAGCTCTTCCTGCACATGCATTTAGCCTTCTCATTATTCTTCATCAGCCATCTTCTCATGAAATCCTAATTTGTGTCGTAGGACACAAATTTATTACTTCCCTGGGGAAGCAGTAGTACACCCTCTTAAAGAATTTGAGATGCTCCCCTTCTGGTCTGGGCATTGTTGTCTCCCTCTCTCTGTGAATGGCAAATGCGTGGAGCATCCCTCCTCCTCTTTCTTGCAGGGCTGCTCTTTGTCCCTGGTACTCAAAAGCTGTGCTGCTGAACCTAGCCTTGAGCGATGTGAAAGTGCTCTGTGTAATTTGATGCGAGGTGACACATCAGGTCAGCTCCTCTGGGCACGAGGTGTTGCCCCTAATTCCATAAATCACCAAGTTATCTGGCAAGTTACCTGGCCAAGGAAACACAGCCCTTGTACACAAAAGTAGAATTCAGTTAATTTCACCTTCAGAAGCTCCTTTCTTTGTTGAAGATGGCAATGTAATTCAAGAGGCACTAAGCTGCTTTCACCCTGCTGGGGTGAGTACCTAATGTCCCAGCAGCATCACGTGTAGCATTGATGCAGGGAAAGCTACACCTGAGCTTGGATGTCAGTGCTACACCGGGATAAGCCCAAGCACTCTCGGGGCCCTGTAAGTCCTTTTCCTCTTCTGGGGGCACTAGACATTTTAGCATTCACGTAAATAAAGTATGTGTGAAACATACATTGTATCGCTCCACACAGACACACATGCACAACACAAATGCTCTGACGTTATTGGGTCATTTATAATGCTCTTTGGTTTTTATTACCAAGTAGACACATTATTATTCATGTATACAACTTGCATATTCACTATTATTTTCAGCTGTTATAAAGTAATAAATATTCTCATGCACCTGGCCATAGTAGTGCTGCAATTCTTATATATTTGCCTTTACCCCATCGCTTTTAAAAGTTCAGTATTGGTCCATAAGGTTTTGGAATTGTGACAATTACTTTAGTCTGATTAAAGAAATATTGCTGGGTAAAAGTTTTGCTCATCAAATATGTGTTGAGCCTCTAGATAACAATATCAAAGATGGAGCTGGACTGTTAATCTTTGGGATTCATCTATTCACTGCTGCTATAATAGTACCTTTGATGTCATAATAAGCCGCAGGGACAATATACCTCTCTTATGTTTGTGGCATCATTCATGTTTCCAGCATTCTGTTAAGTTGGAATACTCATACTCCCTTTTAAAGGCTGTCACAACACAAACAGAGAAAGTGTGTTAAAATAAAATTCTGGGAAGATTAAAGTCATAAATGATCCAAATAAAGCAGCTTCCCCCCATTGACAAAAGTGAGATGACACCACAGCTGCCCCAAGTTGTCTGCTTGAAGCACATGGCACTGTGCTGCAGTCCCCCAAGGAAATGCCTTTTCCCTTTTAGAGCAGACATAAAGCACTGTAAACCACAATAAAGTGGCAGTACCTATCACACCCAAAATTCAAACTAACATGAGCTGTAAATGCAGATCTAGTGCAAGTCCACAGGAAAGATTCTGTAGCTGCCACTGCTCCCCACATGGCAGTATTAGAGAGTTTCCCCACACAGCACAATGCCAGAGCACTGCAGGTGGGTTTCTCTGAGATTTCCACTTTGCTGGCAGAGCCCTCCAATGCCAGGAAAAGGGAATAAGCGCTTGACTTTTTCAAATATTTTCTATGGTGTTACTCTAAATGTATGTATGATTTGAAAAAAAAAAAAAAAAAACACACACAGAGAAAAAAAAAACAACAAAAAAAAGCAAATAAACAAACAAATTCCCCAACTCCCCCCTCCAAAAGAAAAACAAAAAACCCCCAAACAAACAAAAAAGAGAGTGCCAATGGACCTGCCATTTCTCTGCAATCTTACCAAAAGGACTCTGCATGGTGCTTCACAACAGAATGACAGGTAAATGGCATTTATCCCAAGGTATGTTCCTAGCTGCCCTACCCCCAGCAGTCTGTGTGGTGCACTGACATCAATATGTACTTGTGGGAGTGCGCTACCACTTAGGGAGAAATTGTTGCCTTTCAAGATGCAGCTTTTTTCTTTTGAGACAATTAGCTCTTGCTATCAATTACAAACACCAGGAAAAGTGGGGAGAATAAATCCTACAATGACACAATTTACAATGTGGGAAGCTTTAGGGTATTAAACTACTGTGAAAAGGGTCTTCACTTTGTTGGGTTCACTCATGTCCTCTGCTTTGAACTTGACCTGCTCTAATTAATATGAAGTTTCCTTGAGACAGGGAAAAAGCCAAAAGAACAGAGTGAAGCATAAAGGACACATAATCAGACAAAAGATTCTGATACCAGGAAAGCAGGACAGCACTAAGAACAATCAATAACATTGGAACATAATAGTTCAGAAAACATTTATTCTTGTAGAAGCATAATAGTCTTGTTCTCAATTCAGATATATTTTGAATGTATAATAAAAAGTTACACAGTAGTCTCATTAAATGGTGTCCTGGGTGGGTCCTGACATACATCATCATTTTAGAAATGACATTTAATATCTAATAAGAGAAGAAACATAATTCTCCTGGTTTACAAGAATGGGTAATAAAGACCTTGAGTGATAGTCTGGCAGAAAAGTCCTGGCAAGGAGGATTACAGTGGATTTTAATATGACTTTGGAATGTATTATAAGGGTAATTTTGAGGTCTGCATATTTTGGTATCTGCTTCTCCCTCCATGAACTCCAGGTCTAGTGTGGCTGCATCAAAAAAGCTGAAGAAGTGCTACTATGTACATCATATTGTGCGTCTTTAACTGTTGGAGTGTCCCCCCAGAGCAAGCCACTGAAGAAAGCCCTGCACTGACTGTAACCTTTCTTCAGCAGTGGGGTGAGTCCAGGGAACACAGCCACATATGTGAGAGTGTGTTTTGATAGTGTGATTTTGTGTTTCCCCTTTTTGCTCCTGGTGAAAAATCCTTCACCTCTGAACAATTTAGTACCATGCAGGACAAGACTTTAGGTGACATTGTAGTCATTAGTTGCTCCATCTGTGGTGCTATTGGAATGACACTTAGGTAAAGGGAAGCTTCTTGATGGCAAACGTCATGGCCAATATGGAGGGCGTTCCTGATAATGTAATTATCAGCCAGAGGAGAAACCCTGCTCACCTCCAGCAGGCCTCTCTAAAATCCATCACAGCATTAACAGTAGAATTGCTGACAATTCCTCCTCCTCTTTCTGGATAGGTGAAGTTCATTCATGATGAGAGGCTTATGCTAAACCCAGGACACGCTTTTTGGTTTTTTTCCAGTAGATGAAAGATGAGAGAACTTCTTAGAACAGAGCCTAATCTGTGAAGAAATGGGGAACTCAGCTTACTCACTTCATAAAGAAACCTTGAAGGAAATTTTCTCTGTTAAAATTTCTCTAATTTAATAGCTGTGAAGTCATAAAGTTTAACTGAACAATGGTTTTCCATATAAAGGTCTCTTCAGTCAATAGTTCCTCTCTAGGCTGTTCCAAATCATCCTGACTTCAATAAGATCAGATGCTCAAACAGCCAGTGCAGGAAATAATGTGACTTCTATAGGTTTAGCAGCTGTTCAATATGCTCTGTTGTGGTGGGTCTTTCTTGTGTGCAATTTTGTCATTATTTTTCATAGGCTTCCGTTATTGTGTCTATTAGACAGGACACACAAGAGATAATTTTTTAAAGCAGTTTGTGGGGGGAGGCATTGCTAATTATAGCATTTTTTAATTGAGATATAGACAGGAGTCCCACTACTTAAACCTGCAAATGGTTTTGTAGTAAATTAGCAATATAAAAGAAGACTATCTGAGCTTCCAGAATCAGACAAGTGTTTTGCAGCCCCAAGTGGTGATTAACGTCAAGTGATACTTATTTATCTAATTAATACTATGACATGTTAAAATACAGCCTATTAAATTCCTTGTGTTTGTTTCACCAGAAAATAAAAGTAATTTAAATTCTTTTAGTCCCAATTCCATTCTCGTCTACAGGTCAATAAATCAGAAATATGGTGGAGATGGAACATATTTACACTTCTTGTAGCCCAAGCTCATCAGTTGCCTTGCTTTCTCCAATTAGTAAGGCATCTGTCCTGGACTGGGCACCAGAGGCTCTTGTCTCTTGTAAAGAGTGCAGTCAAAGGTTCATTGTCCTGATGCTGTGCCTTGCATTCATCACTGCTGCAGTGCTCTGGAAAGATGGGTCTCTGTGAACAAATTGCAGATTTCATTAAAAAACTGCATCTCCCTAAACTTTACATGGAGGATCAGTTGTATTTTACATCACTGACAAACCAGAAAGTTGCACGACTGTTGTCGGAGAGAAAGTAGAAGACACTTTTAACCTTACAATGCAGAGTTTCATTCAGAGATTTTTCTCTCTTGTAAAATAAAGATGGATACATTTCTAAACAGCATGTCACTTCCAAAGGTGAAACCAAACTTCTCAATTTTTTATTTAGGATGTCTATTAAAACTTTTGCTTTTCTCTGTATGGCTAAAACAACTCAACATGTTCAACATGAATTCCAGCTCACTTTTACAAAGAAAACATTATCAAGACTAACTCCAAACTAATAAAACGCTGTTCCTCTTTCTCTAACTGCGCTTATTTCTGGATTTATTTAGATTTGATGTATTTTAGGCTATGGGGGAAATATTATTACAACTTATTTGTTCTTTTGATGTAGCAATTCCCTGGGAAAAAAAATCCTGCATTAGTTACAATACTGTACGTGTAATAATTCGTACGTGTAATAATTTCATACATGTAATAATTGCTCTGAGAATTGTAGTGAAGCCAATGATAGCCAGTGTCTGCCTGAAATTTGTAATCCAGATGCAAAATCAATACCCATGACACATCTCTCAGCAGAAAATTGTCCTCTTTCTCTTGTGGCAGATAGATAGTATGAGTAGATTTTATCTCTGGCTTGAAGAGCCTGAATCTGATTATGCAGTAAATCCATAATAGAGATAGTTCAAATACAGGAGTCTGATAATCTCAGATGAGTCAGCATTTTCATAACCAAATTTTAGATTATCCAGATGTCAGACACATCCTTCAATTCTAAAACTCAGGGACTACATGAATTTATTTGAAATCACAACTCTTGGACTGTCCTGGAGCTACTTGGATGATTGGAATGTATCTGCATTCCACAAAGATTTCAGCAGACTTCCCACTACACTAAAATATTCAGAATGAGAGCTGGCAGCTCATAATTACATTCATGTATTCACATGCTTGAGTGACAGTTTGTGTATGTTATTATGATGCTGCTTAATTTTCTTCTATGTATTTTAGGAATAAGGTATTAAGAGTATCCTGACTATGTGGGAAAGCTGTTCATCATTTATGTCTGCATCTACTCTACTGTTCTGAAGTCAAGATTTTCCATGCTAGCTCCAAAACAAGTAATGTGGTTTAGGTAATTTGGGCTGCATATTATCTCAGATAATATGAATAAACAGATGAAACACAGAGGTCCACTGAGGAGCTGTACCAAAAAACATTCAGGGAAACTTTGGAGACAAATGCTTGTTCACAAAACATTTTCCATAAAGCTCTATCCCTCCTGGGGGGTGTGGGAAGAAGGCAACAGTTTAATGAACTGCAAACAAATTTTGAGTCGTTAAGTACAAGCTTTGATCAAATGCCACCATGCCACATAGGCTTCCTACCTCTTGCCTCCCAGAGGACAGGTGCTGATGAAGGGTCGATACTCCTGGCACAACAAAAATGTGTGCCACTGATGGTATGAGCTTAGAGTCTTGCTGTTCCCTTGAGCTTTGTGAGCAGAAAAAATTCCTCCTGATTACTTTGAAATAAGACAAAGTTTGCTAATTAAAACATATGCCCAAAGGTAATTTTTTAATTTTGGTCATTACAGGACTGTTTTTTCTCACTTGGGTTCAGTGCACTACAGTAGAAAGGCCTGTATAAAAATCTGGACTAGCCTCTCCTTCTTCCTTTTTCAGGGGCAGTGTGATTCTCCAATTACACCAGGGATTGGCTGTGCTACAGTTTATTAACAAACACTGAAGCACATATTGACTGTAGTCCAAGCTCAAGCATATGGCCATTAAGCATATGACTGTCTGCATGGTGTAACATGCAGGGCAAATATTTTCAGAGACTCAAAACAAGATAGCAATGTCTATAAATGCCCTCTGCCTTTTTTTTTTAAGACTGTGTTTAGCAATAGCTTGGTGCTTCAGTGGTGCTGTGTGAGACTGTATCTGCACACAGCAAACAGCAAGAGGGGAGGCACAAACTCAAAACTGTCTGTTGGCTGAGATTGCATCTCTCAGTACATAGGGGTGTGTGTAGGGAGGAATGCAGGCTTACACCTCCTAGGCAGACAGTTTTGTTATGCATACGATCAGCACAGAGACTACAGAGCAGGAAAGGTGAGTGATGGTAAAACCAGGCATGAGTTATGAGCTCTAGCACAGGTAACAATCTATGAAATGGTGTTTGGTCACGTGGCCAAGTGAAATTCTGTCTGCTGATAAACCTCAGCTTTACCAGAAAAGATAAGCTACCTTTTACAGTCCACATGGAGAGGAGTTCTCTTCTGGAACAGCTAGATGAACAAAGCAGAGTGCTTTTTTGACCAGTTTCATTCAGCCAGAGACTGTGGATGTGATAGGCACATTTCACCAATTATCATATGCTATGTGATTTGATGGCCTCATCAGAGTGCAGAAAATCAGCTCTGTCTGCCCCTAGTTCTGGAGACCAGCTTTTCCTATTTATTCAAATAATTTAATTTAATTCATTTAGAGTCGTCATTCTCACATGTAAGGACACAGGTCCACAAGTAACTGCAGCTGTGCATAGGCACAGAAATCTAGCCAAATGCATCATTTTTCCCCCATTAAACTGTGAGTGCTGCATGAATTACCTGTGAAGCTTGTTGCAGACGTACCAAGTATTTACAAGCTTGCTATGGCGTTTGGTGGGAGAAGCAGGGAGAGAAGTGCCCTTCTCAGGGAAATCAGTGCCCTAAAAAGCTGGAGTGCAAATTAGTGCTGGTTCTGCACCCTAAGAGATTTCAAAACTGTCCAAGAATGTATATTTTGAGGATGGGCTTTAGTTTTTAGAAGTAGGAGGGTCTGAATATGATTTTGTATAATGCTAAGTGTAGCCAGGCAAGAGTGAATGAGATAAACTGTAATTTAGAACTTAATAAAGTCCAAATCCAGAAAGTTATCTAGATGCCCTGTGGGTACAGCTAACCACTGCTGTTGATCCCAGCCTAAGTGTTGTGGATGAAAAGAACTCAGTGCTAGTAAGAAGTCATAAACAATTTGGGACAGAATATGCATTACAGGAAGGTATTTTAGTTAAACGGGAACAAAAAAAAACCCAGTTCTGATGTGACTACCATCTGACATTTCCCTACTTAAGTGTAGTTAGGGAACCAAGTTTCAGATGCATATGAGTATTCACTGACTTTCTCTCATCAGTGACGAGGAAGGGAAGTTCTACAGCATGGGTCCTCTAATCCCATGGCAGTGTCTAGATAGCTAACAAAAAATCCTCACCACTGACTGCTGATGAAGTCCAGTCTAATAGTTCATAAATACTGAAGCCCAGATGCAGCAGTATTAAATGATAACTATTCATTAATTAGACAATAAATGTTGAAATAAAATTTTAAGCACCTGAAGTAAGATGAAATTAATTTTATTCCCTTTAACTGAAATAAGGAATGTCTTAAATGCCATCAAAACTGAAGGAAAATTGATACTGCATTACCAGTGTCCAAGTACTTTTAAAAACGCTATAGAGAGTTTCTGAGATGGCATTTAGAACACCAAGAATAAAATCTTGGGAATCCCTGGTTATCTTTCAAGGATGCATTCAACTTTTCACAAGAGCCAGAGGAAATTCCTTTCTCTTATGCAAATTTTTCACATGAGAATATTTTGGAGTGCATATGGAAGAGTTTATACCATCCACAAGGCACCCTTAATGAGAAACCTGTCTCACAGCTCTCTTTTAAACAGAGCATCTGGGGCCCCTCTGTTGATCACAGCTTTCAGAGAGAGAAAATCTGGTAGGAAAGTCCAAAGCCAACAGGGCTTTGTAGGTCAAAGTCAACACCTTTGCCTCAATCTGGAAAAGCAGCAGGAGAGCAGCAGAGATCACAGAGCACTGGTGTCACACATTGCCATGCTGAGGAGTTGTCAGCAAAAATCCAACTCCAGGATTGCTAGAAAAAACAACAGATAGCAAAAGGTTTGTTTTGCTTCATTTCAGCTGAGTTCTGAGGTTACCAAACTTTACAGAATGACAACGACCATGTACATTTTTATAGTCCAGCAGAGTTCAGAGCCCTGGTAAGAAAGCAAATCACTGCTTGGTCAGCTCCTCACAGGCACAACAGTTCAAGGGTTCATGTTTTTTCTCTCTCAGCTAAGCTGTTTTCCCAAGAACATCTTTGTTACTTTTTGCCATAAAACAAAAGGTCAGGTTTGATGTTGCTCCTAGAAATGTTCTTGTTGTTCTGTTTGTTTATATAACCCCCTTCTCTGTCCATCTGATGGAGAATGTTCTTTGCTGCTTAATGCCAGCTGCATGCAAGATGATGAGAAGAATGACAGCCCCAAAAAGAGGGCCGGAGGGGGGGGTACACAGAGCTGTGAAGGAAATTAAGGGAAAATAAGCAGAGTTTTGCCTCTGGTCATTTGCAGACAGCTTGTGAGATCCTCACATCACACACATTGCTGGGCTGCCTGTGACGTCTCTGAACACACAAGCTGTTATTTCCTCACAAGGAGTCAGCAGCACTAAACCCTTTCAGGCGACGTGGGTGGGCGCTTTAGAAGACATACTGTCTCATCCCATTCAGGAACTGCCCTCTGTCACTGCTCTCCTGGCATGCTGGATGTTTGTTGTTTAAGTAAATAAACTGGCTTGTGTCTCAGGCTAGCTGTGAATGCTGTGTCCTCCCACCACCACCCTTTCCCGGCCACTCCAGGGGACAGGAGAAAAAGAAAAAGAAGAAAAGGAAAAAAAGAAGAAAACAGCCAAAAGCAACAAGAAGATGAAAAAGTTCACAAAGAGCTCAATGCCACCCACTAAGCCCCAACCTACAAATAATCAGTGACCAAATGGTGTCATTAGAGGCCCCAACATCCTGTCAGCACTCAGCCTTTCAATGGAAATCCATGATGGAGGTGATTTCAAAACCATCTTTCCTGTTTCTTTCAGAAAGAAGATTCGGGGAAATGGCTATCACAGGTTACTTTGCTTTTTCTTGTTTCTTCCAAAGGTACCTTTCCACTTCCAAGTCAGTGGTCAGCTTCTGCAAAATTGAAATAATAATTTTTGAAGCCCCACTGTCAGCTTGCCTTCTTCCTAGGCTACGGAATGTATGAAGAAGGGAGATGCAAGATCATGAATCTGCCTCTGTTTTGTCAAAGATGCACAAGCATGATTGCAAACAGGGTTAATTTGTGTTTTACTGCATCTCCACTGGCCCTTTTTTCAATCTTGATGCTAAGTACAACAGGGAAAACAGATGTCTGCTACAATATGGATTCTCTTTAGGATTAATAGGAACTTTCCACATTGGCTGAGGCAACATGCAGTTTTTCACATTTTTCTCTTGGTGATTATTCACATCAGCCAAATGTAGAAACTTCCTTAAATAATCTGTCATTCCACTCTTAATTCCATAGGTAGTCAATGAGAAAAAAAGCCCAGGTCAAAACAGAATAATTCCAGTAACTTCTCTTTGAAATAAACCTCTGCATTATTTTCTTCTGTCTTCCTCCTCTGTGCTGGCTCTCTGGTGTTATCTACCAAGTGCAAATAATTGAATAAATTAAGTAATTCACACACTAGTCATTGTGCCTATATGCTACCTGGGAACAGAGTTTGTCACTGAAATATTGATTCTGGAGAAACTGTTTGCAAAAAAAAGAACAGAATGGTGACAGATCATTTTTTTATTTGCTCTATTGGTCCTGCTTTGCTCTACAAACACTCTCACCTATTTTCATACTGGATTGATGACATCAACCACATTAAGAGTTAAGACATAAAAGAACCCCAGCATTAGATGCATCCTGCAAATGCAGAATGGCTAAACTGAATGTTTTTGTAGGGTACCTAGTAAAAATGGCTTCTAGAAATGCTTTGTTCAGTGAAAATGTCATAAATACTGAGTTAGTCACAGAGAGATGTGGTGATCTTCCCTTGATTTCCCTAGTTTCTCAATACACTTGTTCAGAAATAATCTAAAAAGACATTTTTCACAGTTATTAGTATCTCTCCATTAGACAAGTAGGGCAATAGAACTATACCCACAGGCTGGGAAGTCTCAGCCCCCGGAATCTCTCAAGAGAGACACCAGTGAGCACAGACAGGTCACTGCAAATCTATCTGAAGCCACAGCAAATCACACTGTGTTTCATCATACTGCTTGTGTCTCCTGTGCCCATAAGGATGAAGATCCAAAACCTAAAGGGATATTTTTATATCTGAGTTTCTCCTGATTCAGCAATGCTTTCTACCACATGAACTCCATTTGCATCTGAAACTCATACAAAAAGCAAAAAACTCCACCCCCAAGTCCCAGTCCTTAGAAGCAAGACTCATTTCTAGTCTTCCATTCAACTTCTTTATTTTCACACAGTCCTCAGCAGGGGGTCTTGTCACCAAGGAGGTAGTTTTCACTTCTACAAATAGGCAATATAGAAGAAAATGGGTCTAATGCCAGATTTAGTCTCTGAGTAAACACAGAAACTGACAACAGAGTCATATTACTTGATGCCATCATATTTAGCAGTTTGTGGGGGTCTGCCTCCAACTTTGAAAAATAGCTGTATATTCTGCTTAGAGACCAAAGAACATCCTTTATTTGACAAAGATTTCTTCAAATTTTAGGCAAGCTTTGAAATCATAGGAAGAAATATTGCATTGCTTTCACAGAGAAATAAAGGGGTTACATGAGATCTCATTTCTCCTGCCTCCTTTGCTCCAGGTCAAGCAAAGTTTAATTTTTCTGTTACATTCACTTGGACTGAAACAAGCAAACAAAATGAAAACAAACAAACACAGACAAAACAACCAAAAGAGATCCACCGGGGAAAAAAAAAAAAAAGAGTTCATTTAATTCAGAACTTCAAAGCTCTAATAATAGGCACAAGGAAAATCTTAGTGGTCAGATTCTGTCATGCAGGAAAACATCACCAGATAGATTAAGCCACAACAGGCATAATTACAGGAGTACATACAAAATAATATAGTCCAAGGCATTTTAAAGTTTCAGAATCATAATGGCTGCAGTAGTTGTACTTCCACAGATGTGATTACAAGTAACAGGATTCAACATATCTTCCAGACAGTTTTTGCTCTGTATTTTTTACTAAGCTTCAGCAGACAGTGAGCCTCGGAGTAGCAAGGTATTCCCTTCTACTGAGATCATTCCCATCCATTCCTCAGCCTCTTCAGAGCAGGAGGACCCTACTGCTCCCAGAGGCCAGGTCCTTACTGTAGAAATGACAAATGTTCACAATCCCTGTTCGTGGCCCTTGTGTTCATGGCACAGGAGACTTTCTCCCCTGATTAAGCACAGGGACATACCTCTTCCACCAGCTTTGGAAGCTCAGCAAGGGGCAGAAGCTGTTATGCCTTCCCACAGGCCAGGTCCTGCATCTTTAGTGACAAGCAGGACAATGGCTCCAGACCTTGCCTCTCTGACCTGCTGTGTGAGCCTTGGCTTTTGCCGTTGTGCTGGTTTGAGATTGATTGATGTTTTGTTGGGCAGGAAATTGCCACCCCTGGAAGTGAGGTGTGCCTGTGGATTTTCCATGAGCCCAGAGCAACACCAATTGTGGGCTAGATTTAAAGACAGACAGGGAAATGAGCCAATCAACAGTGAAATGCATCTCAGTAGGATATACATTTGGCACAGGACTGCCCGGGAATCGCTCTCTTTTGCTTCCGGCCTTGAAGAGGTAAAGACGTGCTGCAGCCTCGGCCCAGCTTCCCCCCACACCCCGGCCATGGAGGCCCACGGGAGGGGGAGGCTG
>VXBU01009660.1:57618-117386 GCA_013400315.1 Bombycilla garrulus | reverse complement strand
CTTCCTTTTTAGTGTTAGTTAATAAAGTTTCTTCTGTATACTTTAAGTTTGGGTGGTTGTGCTCCTTTTTTGGTCCTATCTCACAGCAGAAATTGAGGAAAATATATTTTCATGGGTTCACTGGCCTTTGGCCGGTGTCAAACCATGACATTCTTGGTTCCCTGACCAGGAATCGAAGTTTGGTAAATAAACCCATGACAGCTGTGAACACTTCAGAGCAGGATAAGTCCTGTGATGCTACATAGCCCTCCTCCCAGACCAACCAGACATGAATGGGCTTATTATAAATGCAGCAGTGCTAGCTGTCTCTTGGACTATCCAAGTGCCATCTCTCTCCTTACCAGAGCAACACACTTATTTTTATTTATTTGTTTTTCACTATCTGTGTGTTTGGGGATTTTTGGTAGGTTCAGCTCTGCTCTGGAAAATTGCTTTAAAATGGAAATAAGCTTACTGTGTGTCTCTCAGATTGAAGTAAAATGTGCTGTGTGTATCTCTTGGCCTTGCAAGCAACAGACTAGTTGCAAAGAACCAGGCAGAAAGTCTGTTCTGTGTGTGTGACTGAACTGACTTGATACAGATTGATTCAGAAATACAGAGACTGTTCAATGCGTTGTTCACACAGGCAGTTTATACGAGAAGCTGCAATTGAAAGCTGTAGTGGTGAGGCTGAATACAAATGAGATAACACGCAATTTAGTCCCAGTTGCAATTTTGAGCTATTGTACTTAGGAATCACACATTTGAAATTAGCTAAACCCCAAGCTGAACTGAGATTGTAACTGTCTTATTTTCCTACTTCTACAGTTTCTTGTGAAAAATCAAGGCCAAACAAAGTATGGTTACTATGAGAACCATAGTAATATTCTCCAAATTGTCTTTTTGTGATTTGTACCATGCCTATAGAGAAGACTGGAGTGTTAAGTAACTTTGCTTAAATTGTCACATGCACACAAAAAAGGACTGTCTCTCCTCTTTCCCTCCTATCCTTGAAACAAAGTTTTAGAGAAGGACAAACCAGCACTGAAACTATGCTTGTGAATCCATTTCAGCTTAATTAACTATGCTAGTTATGCTAGTTACAAATGCAAACAGGCTCCCAAGCACGATGTTTGGCTGTCCCTCCACTCTGTGAATTCAAATTTGACTCCTTGCTTTGTTCTAACAAACAAAGAGAACAAAGAACAATGTGGCCCTGACCCTTCTTTACCCTTCACATACAAATGATCCCTTTAAATATTCAGACGCTCTGAGACATGAAGAGGTCCCATGAGAACAAACACCTGCCATTCCTCCGGACAGCACTTTGACCAGACATTGCCTATCTACTTTTAAAACAACTTTTACATTCCTGGGACTGTTTCATAAAGAAGATAGCAACACTTGTGTTCTCAGGACATAGCCTGTGTTTCTGTGCAGAAGCACACAATGAGTCCCTTCCCATGTACCACATAAACATATTCCACTTGCAGCCTCTCAGGAATTTTCCCTCCTGGGGATCCAATGCCATAGGCTTGGAGTCAGAGTTAGTCTAATAGTCCAGCTGCAAACTTCCTTTGAGCATGTTTGTGTACACGTGCTTGGACTGAGATAGGAATCTGCAGTCTCCACACACTCTTCCTCTTAGGACTGAGTCCAAACCCAACATGAGAGAAGGGTGTTAGGAAGCTATGGGCACAAAAGTACATTTTTGTTCCTTAAATGCATAAAATATGTGCATTACTGATAAGATTGGGGCATTGCTGGATCTGGACCCAGTGAGAACTCCAACAGTGGTGCTGTGGGCACACATGGGTGGTGCAGGAGGCAGATCCCTGGGCCCTCCACACAAACTTCAGCAGTCTGGCTTCTGTGTCTGCTCCAGTAGCACTACTGGAGAGTTGGGAGTTGGGCTCTGAAGATGCTGGAAGATGGCATGAGGCTGTCAGGATTTGTTGTCTGATGATTAGACGTCACTCATCCTCTCTCAAAGATCCTGGGTCCTTCCTCACATAGTTGTATGGACTACTTGGCTTGTTTCTGAAAAGCTCACTAATAGGAAGAGATAGCTAGTAAGACCCACATAACTCACAAAATTATATTATTCCTCACTGGCCTTAGACAAACTCATTGTTAAAACCCTTCAGGGCTGGGAATTTCCACCATCACCTCACCAACTAACCACGTCAGTGCACCACCAGCTACACCATTGCAAATGCTTTCTTCTAATCAGGTACAAATCTCCCTTGCAATGATTTGTACCCACTTGTGTCCCATCCATGATGGACACAAAGAGTACATTATTTAAGAATGATGTCACACTGAATGGAAACCTTGTCCCGCTCAATGCTATGATGATGAATCTGCTCTAAAACTGCTGCATCCAATGATCACCAAGAATTTTTTTCACCACTTTGGAGTGCAGAGTAAGAGTTGGCCTTACATTCAGACTTTCCTCCAAAATAGGATCTGTGCTGCTATAATTTTTAATGAGAGAAGAAATGCAAAATGGAATCAAAGAAAAACAGAAGAAAGGAAAGTCTAAATCAGATGGTACAGGCCTTTGAACTTGAAGTTGTCTGAACAGGATGGTTTCCTCCATGGTTCTCATCTATCTAATAAAAAGCAACAGCACAGGCTGAGCAGAAAGTCACCAGAGGCCTGTGGACTGCTGTTTGCTTTGGAAAGCAATGGGAACTAGGCCCTGACATATCACTGAGACTTGTCAGTCATTTTCAACTTCTGACTTTTACTAAAGATGCAGAAATACTCCCAGTATTCTGGTAGACAGCAGGAAAAACAAAGCTACAAGAAAGATAGTCCAACCTCTCTTAAAAAAATTAAATACAAAAAAATCAAGAGTCTAATTCCCACAGGAAACAGTCGTGTCGTATTGAAGTTAATTGAAGTTTGGTACTAAGCACTTAGAAGGAGCTGATCACCACCAGTTAATATTCTTCCCAATCACAGTCTGTGAGAAGGTTTTGACTTTGTTTTTGTACTTCAAACATTACATTTTTGACATTTTTCCATTGCTTTGATTTCCAGCAAGAGATACAGACTTTTCCAGCCTAGGTAATGTGACAACCAACAATTTATCACATTGCATAAGCTGAGCCAGAGCTTTTCTTCTCAAGTAAATGACTATATTTTCAGAATATTTAGATATGGCTCACTGCTTGTCCTCACATCTGAAATGAGCTCTTGCCCATGGTCTAAAACCGAAAGATATTGCTGCCATGGTTTAAAGTAACAGCTTCATTTTTTTTCCCAAGGTCAAGGAATGCATTCCTGGCATCCCATGGACTGGGGCTCTATTCCATCATGAGGTATCCAGCCACATCTGTGAGTGAAAGTGATCAAACATTCATCTAAGTGCTGTACATGTGCAACTGCATAAGAAATATGTAGGCAAGGATGCTCGCTTGGGGTTGGAAGTGACTGCTCTTGACCAGCTCCCTTCCATGCAGGTTCCCGGAGCCAAAAATTTGTGATGTTTGATGAGCCTGCTGCTCCTCTCAGTCATACTTTATTTCTGCCTGTACCTGCTATTTTCTGACAACTTTCCTGGGAAAGTCAAAACTACACAGAAGAATGCTTTTGCTTCATACCAAGCTCTCTAGGCCTTGATCAGAGACCCAAAGTGTGGGAAAACGGGTGGCATTGCCGGTTATGTCTTTGAGGGCTGAGCACCTTAGGCTGAGGAGAGGTGTGTTTTTCTGGCTACACAGAGATGTACAAAATCACAATGTGCAAAAATACAGCTCCCTCGCTGGCTTCTGACCTCATGATTCACCACCAAATGTCACAAAGTGAAGTGCAGTACAGCTGTGAGGGAGGTGAAGTTAGAACTAGGAGTCTGTGGTTTTCATTCTTCATCATTCAAATAATTTGGATTTAGACCTTTCCAGAGGTTTGAACAGAGGTTGAGACCTGACAATCTTTTCTCCTTGGAGAGAAGTGGTGCTCCAAGCAGGCATCAAGTAACTTTGGGGCTTAAAAGACACCTGAGATACTCCTGGCCTTGTTCTCAAATGTCCACTAAAAATGGCTGAGAGTCATTTTATGTTCCTGGGGATAATGGGCAACAGATCCTGAATGGTGGTAAGAGCAATGCATACATTCCATCAGAAATCTAAGACATGTAAACAGACAGAAATTGTCAGAGGGATGTGAGAAACTTGTAAATTAACAACAAAGGCAGGAAGAGGAAGTCCAGAACAAATACATCGATGTTTTTCACAACCATGGAGGAGAGTAATCCACTGGTTTAAAAAACATTTGGTACACTAAACATTAGCTGGGTTACAGGCTGATAAATAGCACCGATCCATGGAAATATAAACACAAGGCATTTGTTTCATTGTGTTTCTTTTTCTTTAAATATTTACTTTCTGTGTTTTTCCAGGATATAGTTTTTCATCCCATATGCATAACAAGCTATCTTTCCAAAGGCTGACTTGTGAGGCACACTCAGGATCACTGGTTTGGTTTCAGTGGCTCTTTGTTGGGATTTAGTATGTTTCATGAGGGAAAAATAGACACAATTTTTCTCTCCATTCCCAAATCCCCATGTTCCACCACTGTATTTGATAGCTTTTTTGGCAAAGATCTTTGAGAATAAGGACTGAAGGGGTTTGCAAAACAGCAGCTTCTTTTTCTTCCTCCGTTTCATGGGCTGGAGCATCTAGAAGATAGGCATGACTGCATGGAGATGGAAGGTAGATGTGTATCTTTCTTCTCACTTCGTTTTAATACAGCCCTTAGGCTTTAGAGGCAGTTTGAGTGGTGGTCAGCCATGCGAAATTTCATGGCTGGGAACAAAATACAGAAACTGGAAAAGGCACCTTTATGAGTATGTTAATTTTTATTGTTGACACACGCTGTAGCTCATTATTTCTGAGCTGTGTAATTTCAGCGCCATGCTCCAGTTTGGCATCTGCCTGTTTGCAGTAGTGTCCCTTGTGACTCTGGATCCGCCATGAACCACGTGATTTGAAGGCCGAGTGAAGGAATTATAAGAGGTGACAGTCCTAACTATAAAATAAGGGATCCATAAAAGACTGTCCTTTGTAGCCTTGAGGCTCTACAGCTTCTGTTACACCTTCACTTTCCTGAAATGCTTTATGCTAGGAGGAATGCATCACTCGGCTTTTGAGGGCCTACCTTTTTGCCTCCTATCCCCCCAAAAGGGGAGTTTGAGAGGGATTGTGAACAGGTCAGGTTTTTGCCAAAATATAGCCATTTTACAATCATTACCCTTTCTTTGAGATTGATCTATGTTATACCAGAAAATGAGTTTAAACATCATGACACAAAGCTGAGACAGGCTTACACCAGCTAGTTCTGACAGTGCTGACAGTATAACACCAACAGAGCTGTGCTCAGTGTTGATGAATTATTTCAGCAGAGAAGTGATGTGGCCTGACACAAGGACACCAGATTCTTGACTAGATTTCCATAGCTTGACATGGAACAATATAAATGTAATTCTGCAGGTTCTGGATCTGCAAAAGCATCAAATTTGAGATATGCTGTGAATGTCTGTAAAAATAATGGACAATTTAATAACATTTCTAAAGGTTCATCAACACCACAGAGGGGCAAATCTGGGGTAAGAATAAGTGTTGGAAATGGTGAAAGGAGGAACATTCGTTCTGACTGTTACATGATGCCCTATATATTGACAAATTTTTGATTAGCACATTGTTCCACAGGGTTAGTTGATATTTTTCACTACAATAAAATGTCCTTTGTACATATTTCTTTTTCTTACTTTTTACTTTCAAAAGGAATCCAGCATCACTTGACAAATGTAGATATTACTCAGTTAGATGAGCAATGAACAGCTGCTTATGCTGAAACCGGAAAAGAAGTGAATGAGAAGTTCATGAGAAGTACATTTGTTAATAAAAATTCCAGCATTCCTCATCCATCTCATACCTTGCAGAGGGTAAAAAGCTAGTTACAAGAAAAGACTACAAACATACTTAAGTCCACAGGAGGGTTTCTTCTTCCCTATTCTCCAATTCTTATGCATCTCATAAAAGTTGCAAGGAGGGTTTCTTCTTCCCTGTTCTCCAATTCATATGCATCTCATTAAAGTTGCAAGATCATCTAGTCTTTTCTTCTATTAAGTTCATGGAAAACTCCAGAAGAAATAGCAGAAGTGATTTAGCTGATTGAAAGCTGAACGCTGTCATGCTCAGAGCAGGTGGAAATGCTCACTGGCAATAACTGTGAACACTCATTTACTAGCACTTCAACAACTCACTTTTTCTGATTCATTCTCCTTTTGATCTTTTTTATTTCCAAGTGGTGTCTTCAAAAAAAATTGTCTGTGGCAGGAAGAAGAGAGTAAGATATTTTGACATTACTTAAAACATTTTTAGTATGAACAATTAAAAAGAAAAAAACAGGTGTCTCTCTATTATTCATATGTAGCTATTGTCTTGCTTGTCACCAAGATACCCACCATGGTGTAATTTTGAGAAATGATGTAAGAATATGTCTGCTCTGTGACAGCCCTTGTGCCTCTGTAATCTCTATTTGGCAGCATCTGTTGCCACCCCAGAATTGTTGTGGGCATGTTGAATGTGGAGAGGAGCGAGTGAATCTGGCCCTTCAGAGAAGGTCCAAGGCATCTGATCTGATCTGGATTATTGGGCCACTACCCAAATCCACAGCTTGATCATTTGCTGAAACACTGATTCATAAGAGACAAACCCTTGGTCTGTAGTTTCTAGAGAAAATACAAAGAAGTTTGGCATTTCAGTGCCTAGGCCCACCATATATTGCCATGCTGACAAATAACAAATCTTTTCTTTCACTGTACTCAAAACCTATAACATTGAAAACACGCAGTAGAAAACTATGCTGAACGTGGAAATTGAAATATTGGTTAGAATTTGACTGTCACTTGGGAAGGACATAAGTAAATAAATAATTCTAAATTTTCCTTTCTCAAAAAAAGTGAACTCACAGCTTATTTTGAACTACATATGTTAAAACATCTTGATAGGACTAATTGAATCACTATTTAAACATCTATGGAAGCTGGAACTGTAAATCCAGCCAAAACTCCATTGCAGTTTGTGTGCAAATGATGCAAGTTTTAGCATAAATTGGATGATAATTTTTTGCTTTATATGCTGCTGTATTCGGACCATATGTAGGGACCCTACAGAATCCTAAATATAAACCCTATAGACAAGGGTTTGACGAGAGGAAGGAATGTGCCAATAGGCATAAGAAGACTAATCACTGTCAGGGGGACCAGGAAAAGTTTACAGAACCAGACTCCTCTACTTTTTCCCATAATAAATTGAGTCAATCTCCCAGGCTGCCATCCTCTTCTTCCATTTTTCTCCATGGGAAATTGTCTCTGGGAAAAAGGATTTCTCTAAATGCAAATTATAAAAGCCATAAAGAAAATAATTTCACTCTTAGCCATCACTGACAGGCAGTTGCTTTTCTGGGGCCTGTTCATGCAGCATTTGTAGGTGCTATTTCAATGCTGCTGTTGCCAAACCATCTGCATTCTGATACAGACAGCTTGTGAATGTCAAGCTAATTAGCCAAGGCTAATGTCTGGTTTCCTGTAGAGAGCTTTTGTGGAGTAATTGCTGTCCTCGAGGTCAAACCGGTGTAATTACAGGTCTTTAATTAATCGAGATAAACAGCCTTTGAATCCTTGCAGTGAGTCAGCCAATCACTCTAATGGACTTTTATCTTAACCTACAACAATATAGGGTATTATAACAGGTGATAGAAATGCTTTTATTTGTATGGGATCCAAACAGTAACAGTTTTCACTAAAGCCATAAAAATTAACATCCAATAAAGTCTCTGCCTAGGCTTAAGAACAAATTCATTGTTACATGCTTCTCAGAGCAGACATTAATTTCTAAATAAAGCCAAAGGTAGGTGTTTTCACAGAGGTAAATGCACACGAGTAAGAAGAGCAAGAAGAAAGTGTTCTCACCATAATTTCTCACTCTCTGTGTAAAGATAAAATTGTTCTTTAAAGCATAGTATTGAGGCCATTTAAAAATAACAACCTCCCAAAAAGCCTGTTTCTCCTGCATAAGTGTTTTCTTTCCTCTGTGTCCCCTTTGCTCCTCACACCTCTTCTTGAGGCTCAGATATTTTGGTCAACTATGAGAACATTGGCAAATGTTTCTCCACCTAACCTCATTATTTCTAAGGTCAATTCTCTGTAGGATTTTCTCCTCAGAAACTGTTATTTTCTTTATCCCCTTTCCTCATGCACTTTGTTGAATAAAATGTCTAAAATAATACCTCATTTTATGAAAAATAACCACCCTACTTCTAGTATGTTGAGGGTCTACTCTGATGAAGAAAATTAAATGGAATGTGGAAGGAAATTAATGGAGGCTTGACCCCTATTATCTTCTGTAGACTTCAACTTAGCTTTGGAGTACATAACAAGTTTAGGTACCATATTTCCCTGATTTAAGTAATCACTGTAGCAATACATTACTAGAAACACATGTAAGTTTAGTTTGTTTTTCTGCAACAGATCAAAACCAGTATTTGGAAACAACTTTCAGAGCAGTCCAATCTGGCAATCAAATTCTCAACACCTAAGGAAAGAATATCCATAGTGCTGCTATCACTTAATTGATTTTGTTTTTTACAACTAATTAATTGAATTTTCACATTCCTGTTGGTTTGGCAGTTTTGGGGACAGAGTCTGATTTTTCCTGTTTTGTTTTGATTGGGATTTTTTTTGAGTTTTGTTTGTTTGATTGGGTTTTCATGTTTTTGTTTGTTTTTCTTTGTTCTTTTTTTTTTTTAATAAACTAGGAGTATTATGCACTCTAGAATGGTAACTCATGGCCAAACAATATTCAGTGTCAGAAAGCATGTTTCACATAAGGAACTGGTTTGGCAGGAAATCAGTAGTCATGTATGTAAAGTGAAAAGGAACAGCTCTTCAGTTTTATTAATTTTGCATGTATGACACAGTGTGAGTCCACTCTTCTTGCTTTTGTGACCCTTGACTCGCACTGGGTCCATGTGATATAATGTAGTGCTAACATTGTGCCACTTATCCCAGATAATGACAGCAAGAAGGACTAAATGAGCCCTTATTAACCAAGTGCCTCCACATTTACATCCCTTTGTCCAAACTCAGAACAAATTTCTGACTTTTTGTCTACACATCTGCAGATGCGTGCGTGCCTGTGTGTGTGTGTTCATGTATTCATGCTTGTGTGAGTTCTATAAAATATTTGTCTAATTCAAGTTCTGACACTGGAGTGTCTGTTCATGAAGACCTATAGAAGGGCCAGCTCAAAGATCTCAAGCAATCAAGCAATACAAATACTATTTGCCGTGCTCATGAAAAGACTCGTGAAGGTTAAGGGGTGTGTGAGGCCATACTGGAAGATGTCCTTGAAGCTCTGAGTTGTGTTGGGTGGGATTGTGTCTGTCTAACTTATAGTCAGGTAAGGTTTATAATGTACATAACTCTAGGAGGTAGTCAGTCCAGTCTTCTTATAGCCAATAGCCACCAAGTCAATAGCCCAGTGCTACCTGCAGAGAGCTGATTTACCTCCCTTATCTGAAAAAGGACTGCAGAGACAACACTGTTGACACAGAAGGGAAAGTCCTACACCACCTGTACCTACAACAACAAAGCATCTTCTAGGATGGCTTTCCGTAGCTTCTCTATTCTATGAGATACTGGGAACTTCTCTGCACTTACTCTTTGGCAGTACTTCTCATTGCAGTGCTCTGGCAGAGTTATGCAGCCTCATGCTGGGGACATATTATATTCACATTACTTTAAAGCTGCCTAAAGTTGCCAGCACAGGCTCTGTGTCTCTCTAAATGTGCATTGTTCTACAGCAGCCATTCTGTTCCAGCCTTTCACAAGCTATGCAATGTGGTGACTCATCTGCTCTCTTTCCTCTTCCCACCCTGTATAAGCTTTCAATCACTGACAATATATTCAAAACAAAACTATCCAAGAAATTAAAACCAGAATGAAATTCTCAAGGCCAGTATTCAGAACCCAGTAGTAAATGAAACTTCTAGTTGCCTTTATAGTATTTAAGTGGTGCAACAGTACATAAGATTTCTCATTTAGAGGGTGATTCATATGCCAGGGCACACTGGAAAGCACATGCAAACTGACCCCATTTGAGTAGGATGCAAAGTGCTAAAATACAGTCTTAGACATGTGCAGGAGCTTGGGCCCCAGAGACAAGTTACTTGGGACTTTTAAAGAGGCAGGGATCTGAGGCAGTTGGCAAAGGGAAAAAACAGCACAGCAGCATCAATGATAGCAAGAAATGGGCTTGATTATGTAGACCTGCCAAGAGGAATATTTTTGCACATGACAAGTCTGATGCATCCATGGCAGAAAGCTTCTCTTGTCCTTCAGTGACAGAGGATGAAGCACTGACCATAGTTAATACAATTGTAAAAGCAAAATTAATTGCAGAATTTTCCAGTATAAAGTCAAATTCCAGGATTATTTAATCCAGAAGCAGCCACAAAGCTCATACAGTGACAGAACAGAGTCTTTGATTCCTACCCACCTGCCTGCTGGCAAAACCAAGAGCCTCACCAACTGTATAGACGCATGAATATTATATAGTTTTGATCATAGATCTTTTAACCTGTGTATGCCAATCCAAAGAAAAACTCTGAATCTCTGGCTCTCTGGAGAACCCTGAGAAAACACAGAAAAAGTAGATACATGTACTGGGCAAGTAACTCTCCACTGACTTACTATTATTAATATGATGAGAGTAAGGTTTAATAGTTACAGCAACACATTAGCAGGGGGATGAACTGGAATTGATTCATTACATCTGCTCCGGCTTTTACATTGCTGGGAGTCTAACACATTCTCTCATCCTCACTTCACACATTCCAATCTCCCAAAGGCATAGGGAAATTTTTTTTCCCACACCTGGAAATTTGGTGGAAGGTGTTCTTTGGTGGAAGGAGTGCAAAGTATTATTTATAAAAGAAAAAAAAGGTGATGATTCACTTTCTGGAAGCAAAAGTCCTTTTGTTTGACATTGAAACATTGTCAGGGCAAGGCATTTATAGGCTGATAGACACCCTTAGTCATAACTCACAGTAGAAGAAAAGACTAGAAAAAAGTTTTTCTTGTGTATGGACATCAAAACTGAGAGTTTTATTTAAATAATGTGCATATTTATTTGACCTCCCTGCTTAGACAGCTCATTTGAAATTGTCAAATTGAGTCACATTCGTATTTAGCTTTGTAATGTATTAAATACTTTTCTTGTATCAACAATGCACATTACATATATATCAACCTATCATATCACAAGGATATGGACAATACATATAAGGGTATAAAACGGCTTCTCTTCCAGACTGGGATTCTTTAAAGGCATTTGAATTTAAGGTTCTTTACTTCTCTGTGAAAAAATAGCTCTATTACAANCTTTTTGTTGTTGGTTTTTTTTTTTTTTAATTATTATTTTTATTTTTCTTTATTTTTTTCATTTTTTAATGCCATAGACTAAAAACATAGATTCACAGTTTTGGCTGTGAAACATGCATTTGTTGTCAGAAGCATTACTTTTTAAACTTGATGCTCAGGGCCTAAGCAATTGTAAGATTCTCAGCATTTTTCATTAATATCTCTAAGTTCTGAGACAATTTGCTTTGCTTAAAGGTAGCGAGCTGTGAAAATTGTACTTGTTATCTTTATTTGGGGAGCTAACACTTAATTTGCGTTTAGTCATACCTGCCAGAATGACCCTCTGAAACTCACACCACCCCAGAACAATGTGTTTGAAAGCCTTCCAGAGTTTGGCCAAGGACTCCGTCAATCATAGGAATGACAGTGTGTTTGGATAAGAGAGCTGTCAGGCTTGCTTAGCCCTTCTGGTACTCCCTTCCCTTCTCTCATCTTAAACCAAAGACTTGGAAAATGCACCAGCTGTTATTGGGAAGAGGGACCTGAAAAGTATTTTCCAACTGTTCTGTCGAGAATGGGTTAGAGATTGGAACAGCACCATCAATAACAAAACACATGGAATATAGCCCCGTTTCATAATCAAAAAAGCAGAAAAGAAGCCAGCTATTGAGAATGCTACAATTAAAAACAAAAGCTGGAACAATAGCTTTGGGCAAATGTGATGTTGTCAGTGAACATCCTGCCTTGCTTGCAGTCCACATGGAGTGAGACAGCAATGAAAGGTCTCAAATCAGAAACAGTGCTGAGCAAAAGGTGCTGCTCCAGCTGGGACAGTCTCGGTCTGCCTCCAGTGGGCAGGCTGGAGCAAGGAGGGGACGGAGAAGGAGTGTTGACGCAGAAATCTTAGCATAGCATTTTCACAGTAGCTTGCCATAGGGAAGTGCAAGACAGCTTCCAAGAAATATCTCGCTTCTGGGTGGGCCAGCCTAACACCACACATAAGTTTATTGCATAGGGCTTCAAAGTTCAAAGGAATCTCTGGGAAAGGGGAACTGTGGCTCACAGTGCTGAGCCCAATCTGGTACACCACACATGGCTAAAGTACACACTATCAGTAATCAAGGGAAGGACCTCCCTGAAGCACAAATGGCAGTGGGGGTACTCTTCTATAAATATCCTGAGAAATAGCAGTTTCCCTTTCCAGTTGCCTGAGTGACTCCACCTCCTTTGATAGCTTGCAAATGTTCCCTAGGTTTTAGTAGTTACCACTGTCCCGTGTGCTGTAGATCAAAAACAAGTGCATGGGAAAAGGCAGCTAAACACAATAGGCATGGGTTGAATTGCACGCAGTAGGAGCTGTTTTAGAGTTGTGGTTCTGTCCCTTCCCTTTTTTCCATCCTTCTAATCCCTTTCCTCTTTTGGTTACATTCTGATTTCCTATACTCAGAGAAACCTAATGCCAGCTACAGTTCTCAGCCCTGAGGAATTAAAACCATACCCACAGACTGATGAAGGATGGATCCTGCTGGCCCTTCTTTCCTGCTGCAAACAGCAGAGAAGTAGAATCCAAGAAGAGCCTCCAGGCCAATTCAATAACACCCGAAAACCACACTGGCATTCTTAGTAGGTCTGCAAATTCAGTTCTGAGGTCTGGGTTTGGTTGACAAGGATGACAGCCCGTATGAGAATTTGCCCTGATACCTTTCCACTAATCACTGGAAAATCTACTTTAGACTTCACAGAATTTGATAAATTCAGATCTATTTAAAATTATGCAAAACACCAATAAAGCATGGAAAATACACACTAGGGTTCCTAAGAAGAATAATCTGCAAAAATTTCCCCTGGAAAATAGCATTTTTGTTCCATAATATAGAAAGATGTAGGAAAATTCAGTAACTGAATTCAGTATCTACATCATCAAATTTAAATCACAGCTCATGCGTTAGAGATCAGAAAAATAAAAATTTCTCCTTCTTTTTCATGTGCTTGGAAATGGTTGAGCTGATGGATAAAATTTATAAATAGATGCGTGGACTGGCCCATTGTGTATGATACAGGATGAATACTAGCAATTCCTTATCAGTGTGACTACCTGGAATTTAACGTGAAAGAAACACTACTAGAAGTAGTGTTCAAGCTTTACACTTTCCTAAGAGCTGCCATTTCCCCAAATGGAAAAGGGACCCACTTGTTGCTGTTAAGTGGTATTAGTCATCTCTGATGATGATTTAGATCTTTTTAAAGCCCTGTGATGATTATGAGAAAAGCTTTCATTTTGGGAAAGGCTGGCTATTTCCTCCAGGTTTAAAGAAAGGTACCATAAAGTACTGCACATTGTGTAGCTCATCCAGTTAATTTTTAATGGTTTGAGGGATGGGCTCAATTTGAAATCACACTGAATTTCTGTCAGGGAAGAGAGGGAAGAGAAATATCTTCCTTGAAAGGTCCCATAAAATGCAACAGAGGCTTTTCTAGATTACCTGCAGAAAGAGGGGATTATATTCTTGCTATAAAATAGGAAGAGGCAGGAGTCTTGTGAAAGGCTATTATTGGTTTCCTTATAATCGTATCACATTACTACAGAACCAAGGTCATACTCAGCACAACAGATAATTTCTGTCATGAGGAAGAGGTGGAAGAGTTGGGTGATTTCTCAGAGCAGGAACTCCTCCACAGGTTTGGAGAACATGTGGAACCTAGAAGTGCTTCTTCTTCTTCTTGTGAATAAACCAAAAGTGCAAGCAAAATTTCCTGAAGATACACTTACTTCTGAGATTTTGGAAACAAGCAGCAAACAGTCACAAGCACAACAGCCAGCAAGTGAAATTTTCAGTATTAGTGACAAAAACAGTAAACATGCCTTTTGCCTACCATGCCAGTGCGAAATCTTACAAGAGCAGCAAGGTGATTTCAGGCTGACCTTAAGCCTACCTCTGAACCCAAGCTCCAATTTTGTGTAAAATATAGTCCTGTACCTACTCCAATCTGTCTGTTTGGAACCCATGTCCTCCACATGATATACATGTGTGGTAAGTCATTAGGCAGATGCAGTGATAAAAACAGACCTGTTAAATATCCCTTTCATTTGGTACACCCCACTGAACAATCACAGACATACTAAAATCATTTCAGGATATATTATATAAGTGCACAATAAATGCTACTTACTGAAATCGTAAGTTAAATACTTTTAATCATTATTCTTTGAGTAAGATTTCTAACAAAGCCAAAGCTTTTTATCATATCCACAAACCTTCTTTCATATTTAGCAGAAAATATAAGATGCCAGAGATCTCTCCCTGGGAAAACTTTGGCTGTTTTTACCCCCAAGCTATAAAATTAGATCCACATTTACAAACTCTATCCATCGCCACACTTAATCTATGCCAGAATTATATATGCTAACACTGTAATTTAGTCAGGGTTATATGGTTGCCAAAAGGTAATTTTCAAATACATTCAGAAAAGAGCTTTGATGATATGAACACTAACTGCCCAAGTGTTTCCTCTATCTAGTTCAAAAAACCTGCAGGCTAATTGTAAATTAATTATAATTCCTGTCCCACAAGAATGTGATTCTCCTTATAATAGAGTACACTTTATACACACTTTTCATCTTGGATGCTTCAGGTGTCCAAGGTACAAATTCTTTACTGTCCATTACAGAAATTAACAACACTTTTAGGCAGGCTTCTCAAATCATGATGAGCTTCTCTGTATATACAAAAAGTATGATCGACTGAATAGAGCTGAAATTGATATAAAAAATATTTTTAAATACTGAACAGGCTTTAAATCATGCAGTCTATTAGGCTTGTTGAACTTGATGGGAGACTCTTTAAATCAGATGATGTAAAAATGTTTGTTGGATAAGAAACTCGCACTTCTTACTTAAAATAATGGGTCTCTAAAGCTTCCTAGGCTTTGGTTATACTTACACTTTTCAAATAAATTTGACCAGGGTTATTTCGCTTGTATTTTTACTTGACCCATGGCCTTTGAAATAAATACTGTAAAGGATTTGAAATTTTATAATCATTTCCCCCTGCTGTTATGTCACTTCAGGACTTAAAAAGATAGAGTTGATTAAAAACATCAAGACCTTCTAAGGTTTCTTGCAGACATATTTTACAGGTTTGATCATCATGTATTTTTCAGGTACAGTTACTCTTTCCCTCAGTGACTCTGATGTTATCTTCATTCTGTTGTGGACTCTTATCTCTGAAGGATGAAATATCAGTTGATCTCCTTGCAGGAATTACATGCTTTGTCTTTCCATTAAGTGAACCCAATTATGACTTCTACCTTGTAAATGACCTTCTAACACAGAAACAGCATATGGGAAGCAAACAGCAAAAAAAAAAAAAAAAGATTTGTCTTCAATTAATGCTAATGAAAGAAAAACAATCTCTTTAGTAAACCTGCCTTAAGTCTAATTTTATGATCTAGTGTGCCTTCTTTTGAAGAAGTCATAGTAGTTAGAAAAAGGTAATTTACCCTTGAGGAAAAGTATAAATTTATAGAGAAGATATTAACTAAGTAACAAAATCTCGGTCAAGGTGTATCAAATTGCAGGAAACCTGCTTGATAGGTATTTGGGTGTAGGTGTTCTGTTATGATGGTACTACTTGGACCTCAGTGAGGATTTCATCAGCATGAGAAAAAAAAAAGCTAAATTGCAAACTTACTATTTTAAAAATTCTTTTCACTTCTGCAGTTTATAACATGTTTAGATATTCAAACAATTTTTTTTGCCCATGAAACTCTTCAACCTGTTAAAAGAGTTTAATTTTATTCAGACTCTAACAGGAGCACTCCAGAACTGCAATGAGCTCTCTGGCTAAAGTGTATTAACATGGGCATTTTGAATGGATGGAACAGAAGACAGTAGAGGAAGATGCAGGTTTGATTTGTGGCAGGACAGAAGAGTCATATGTGGAATCTATATATTTCTGGGACAAGTGCAGAGGGAATAACACAGGTTCATTCTGTCATTCTGGGGTCAGGCCACTCTCTTTTGCCTGTATGTCAATGCAGCCCTTTTTAATCTCTTCCCTGGTGTTTTCCATTTATTATGTTGTTCACGAGATGACAGTGCTTTAACATCTTTATATTTCAGTAAAATAAAGAAAATATTATTAAGCAAAGAGGTGTAACATCCTTTGCTTCCTACAGTCTACAAAGGTAATGTCTCTTCCTAGAGCCAGTCCAAGCACCAGGCTCAGCAAAGGGAGCAACTTTTGGGAATTGCCTGGTCTGTGACAGCCTGTCCTCTAGCAGTGCACTATGATTTTAAAAAATCTGAGTTTTCCATTAAATGAAGAATGGTGCCTTTTTATCACTATGATGGGTGTAAGAGACATTTGTCTCTCTCGCAGTCCCTCAGGATACCTGGGAAACGCCCAGATGAGAATTGTTAAATAAGCAGTAATTATTCTTGCTATGACAGCCATACAACTGCAGTCCCAGTAGCCGTAAATGTGTCCTGGGAAACTCCTTTCCAGTAGGGTGCTCATTTAAAATTTTTGCTCTTGTCAGAGCATCTTAAAATGCATATAGATTTTTCCCTTGGCACATCACCTGTAACTGGGTAACACGCACATGATAACTCCAGACATAGGGTGTTTTTCTGTGCTTTTTGTGTACATGTTCCCAAGCACACAACCAACCATAGCAGAGCTTAGTAGTTCTGACTCATCAAAAAGTAGTCTCTGAAAACAAAGAAAACCAGCCTCAAGCATGTTCACATGAATTTGGTTTAATATGTGTCATCAGTGGTAGCTGTTGGGGTTTTATTATTGTTGTTGTTGCTGCTGCTGCTATTATCATCATCATCATCATCATCATCATCATTGTCATCATCATTATTACAATCACTGTCAGTATATTCTGACCATGATGAGAGACAATTTTTTCTGCATGCCATCTAGAGCATTGTTGCAGCCTATCCCCCTGGGCTGTAATTATCTGAGACTTGAAAAACAAACAGCCTGAGATTGCTCAGCACATAGTCCTTCATGAAATAATACTACACAGTTGGTCTTGGGAGGCGATTATCCACTTCGTTCGTTTCTTCCTTTCCACATAACTTTAGGATAATTTCCTGTCAGAGGTCCTAATTTTCTTTATAATAAGTCATAAGCTGCTTGTGTGACCACATGCTAAAATTAAATGCCTCTTTGTACTCAGGGCAAGAGCTGGGTATGTTCTCTAGGTCAAATTACAGTTTGAAAAATTACATCCTACTTTCAGAAATGCCAGCCATACATTCAGCTGGATATTAGTACTTATCACTTTTCATCTTAAAATGTAACAATATTGGGAGCTTTTAAGCAGCTGCTGCTCTCCACTCTCCTTCCCCTCCAGGTGGCTGCACTTCACTGATGGGTAAAGTGATTTTTGTTTAGAGAAAAAGCAGCTTTTATAGTTTGTAAATGGTTTTAGGGTCCTTTGGGAGGAAAAGCATGGTGCAGGAATGTAAGCTATTCTGATTCTTGTTAAGAGAGGGGTACAAAACCCCATGGGAATTAGACCAAAACGAAACTCCTGTAAAAATCTCCAGGTGCGCAGTCTTGCAGAGTAGGAGCACTAGGCCAACAAAATGATCATATTTAACTAAAAGCTCTGAAGAAAAGGAAAAAAATTATTAACAACATTTGCATCAGGAAGGGGGAATAGCAGAGTAAATGGTTGATAAAAGGTCCCTCTCTCAAAAGTGTTTACAAAATCAGGAAACTTGCATGAAGTGCTGATGATATGACAAGAAACAATCCCATTTCACTGTCAGAAGCCAGTTTTCTGCAAGCTCAACTGGACTGCACTATGCCTCTGACCCAGAATGTATCCATTAAATTGTGACCCACGGGGATTTGTTGTGCTAAAGATGTTAATCGACGTCTGATTAACTATGCATGCAAACACAGACAGCCCCCATGGCTTCTGGCTTTAAATCCCAAGCTTTAAACTCAGCCCAGCAGCACTGGTGAGCTTTATACCCTGTCAGCAGAACTCTGAAGAGTCTCTCTGAGATACAGCCAAGATGCTTGCAGTGCACTGGGAACGTTAACAAGCAGGAACTAGACTGTCCATTTAGTGCAAAACGTTTTTCTCTCTGAAAAGAAAAAAAGTAGTAAAAAAAGTGATCTGAAGTTTTAATAAACTTGTTAGATTTTAATCTGTGTGCTTATGTAATTTTTTTCCATGCCTTCTTTAGAGAGAAGAATTCCACAATTTAAATAGAAAAAGTTCAATTTTTTTGTAAAAATATTGACATTGACGAAGGAGTGGAGAATCCTCCCACACGCCCCCTCTGGCTGCCCTGCAGCTGGCGGGACAGGCGCTGCTGCGGCCAGCAGGGACACTCACTGCACAGAGGAACACCAGACCCCCGGGCTGCTGTCACAGGATGGGGACCCCTCAGCCTGGAGCCCTGCCTTGCCACCCCAGGGCCCATCTTGTATGTCTCCAGCAGGGTCACAATGCAGAGATGTTGAGTGGGCCAGATTTATCAGGGAAACTTACTGGTGGGATTTGAAAGAATTAAAATCACTGCTGTACAGCTACCAGGACATTTTCAAGATTGAATGCTCACTTTTTTTCTGATACACGTGTCTCAGTCTGCTGGAAGTGCATTGGCACGCTGTCTTAAAGGCATCTGACTCAAGCCTATCTGGGAATCAGCTCTGGTTAATGCTCCAGTGTGCAGGTTACTATCCCTGCAGCTGAGATGGGTCTGGATGATCTAAGCTGCTATCATTCTCAGTCCAGCTGTTGGTGTTCACTGCTGTAAGATCTTTAACTGGGTTTGCAGGGATGCAGAGGGATGTGAACCACAATGGCTCACTCTGCTCCCCTAGAGGGAGCCCTGCAGAGTGGCTCACCCAGCTCCGCAGCAGGCAGGCGAGACTCGTCCTGCCACTGCAAAACCGGGCAAGGGGTGTCACCAGGGCACAGCAGGGACTGGCAGGGCAGAGCCTGTCTCAAAGGCAGATGGTGATCAGTGCAATAACCCTCATGGGCAACTCAAACCGGAGATGTAGATGCAAATAAGAGAACTGATGAAATCAATCCCACTCTCATGACAGGCTTTCGTGTGTGTGACTGAACGTGCCCTCAAGGCAACTTTTAGGCAGCTGAGTGGAGTTGAAAGTAATAATTTGAGAGTAGTTTAGAGGGTAAGTGCAGCTAGCAAGAAATTTGGCAAATTTGCAAGGAGATGTGCAATTGCACAGTTAGAAGAGCAAATGCTGTTCATCAGGATGTATGACATTTAGAAGTATTATTTATTAAGCCAGGTTAAGGGTGAGAAAAGAAAGAAGCTAACTACCTGTTTTGACTTAGTCTTGGCAAAGCTTGTATCAGGCTGCAAACTGTCTGTTTTGTTACTGCTCCCTGTAGCCTTCTGGGTCCTACACTAGCCAGGTACTGCTGGAGTACACCCTTGTGTTGAAATAATATTGACCCATCCCCTAAGGATCCCTTGTGTCAGAGGATGCATGAAAGAAGGAAATGAAAGTTAAACAACCTTCACATCTGCAGAGGATTTCCACACCATCTAGGTTCCCAATAAAGCTCTTGAAAAAGACTGCCACTGTCTGAGCAGTAGCAGCAGTACCCTGACTTTGTGCTGGGCAGATGCCCTCAGAATTTGGATAGAAAAAAACCCGATTAGGACAGAAAAAAAAGAAAAAAAAAAGAAAAAAAAAGAAAAAAAAAGGAAAAAATATGTCAAGTGGTAGTTCAGTAAAAATTGTTCTTGGCAATAATGCTGTTCCTTATGTCCTCTATAGAGACTGGTTCTGATTTGGTATGAGGAGACAAAGATAAGCAGGATCAGATTAGCCAGAAACTAAGCCTAGGCAGCATTACTCCAGATGAGAGTTCTTTTTCCTACACATAGATCAGCTTTGGGTTGACAATCCATTGGTCCAAGCTGAATGTGTTAAACAGTAGAAGGAAGAGAATAATGAGAAATTTTACACACACAGAAACCCTGGATCTCAGTTCCTGAAAGCAATTTGCATTTTCTTCTTTTTCTTTTTTTTTTTTTTTTTTTTTTTAAGAGGCATTTTTTCAGAAAATACATCCAGTTTTCAAGCAAGTAAAGGTGTTATGAAAGTATTTGTGCTGCAGTGGTAGCACAGTCCTCCTCTCTGTGCCCGGAGCTCAACCGCTTTAATGCTCAGAGCTGCTTGCAGCATCCTGGGTTCCCTCTGGCATGTGAGAGATCATTAGGATAGGAGCCCTTATGCTGTCTGGGATGGGGACAAAGCAGAACTGACAGCAAAGGGCTGGTCCATGGAATCACTGCTATTGCTGGTGGCCAAAAGCTAGCCAGAGCACATCTTTGCCCTTCTCTGCCCAAAAGGGTTGTATGTCAAGCAGGGACAGTAGGTATTTCCCTACCATGCAGAAGTCTTGCAGGTGCAAGTGAACAAATTTTTCAGAAGGACCCATGAGGATACTTAGAAAAACACTGCCAGTGTTATGAAATGTCACGTGCCTTTCCAGCCAGCACAGACTTGCAGGAAGCCAGGGGGCTGCAGCCCTCCTGCCAGCCCTTGCTCCATCTGATGAAAATGCCCCTGCTCACAGTCTGGGGACATGGCCACCTTGTCCTCCCCCACTGTGCGTGGTGGCCATGTCCTCCTTGTTTACAGCAGTGTATAAAAAATGAATAATTGTATAGGTAGGTTGGTTATAAATCAAGCAAATGGATTTTGGATTGTGGGGGGGAAAGTAAGTTATGAGGTGTTACAGTTGCAAACATTTTGGTTTATATGTTACTTCCAAGAAGAAAAATATTATGCTAAATGAAAAAGAGGTGTCAACCAATCGGGTCTCCTGATGCCTGTCCCTTCCTCCAGTAGTAATAGTCCCATCGTGCTGTTTTACAAGGCAGTAAGCCAGTTACCAAGTGGAGAAACTACCAGAATAAAGTTCTCCTGGTTTATGCCAGGGAGGGAACCAAATTATGGCCTTGTAAAACAGTGTGATAGTACTATTATTGTGCGGGTGCCACAAACTGCTTAAAATAGGGTCTTGAAGAAGTTTTTCAAAATATTCTCAGGAGCTGCTCAGGAGGGAGAGTCTGTGATGCCGAGTCATGTGAAGCAAGCAGGAGACCTCAGAGCAGTGTGTGTCTGCTCAGGAAAGGTATTCATGAGCCAGGACCCAGTGCAATGCTGCATTCCTCGTTGAAGGCTGGACCAGGTTCAGGCTGGGGCTTGCCAACATTTCCTGTGGGATTTTCAGTCCTTTCTCATCCCTTGGCATGACATAAAACAGACATTTTACAAAAAAACCCTGTTATCTCAGTTTTAAAAAGATGAACTAGGGTGTCAAGAACAAGGACCTTTTAAATAACTGGTTTTGAGCACTGATGCAAAATATCCCATCTTACTTTTTGTAGGCTTCCCAGCCAACATTAATGCTGAAAGAAAATGTTTTCCTGAAGCATACTAAGACGCAAACAATGATGAAAGCAGATAAAAGCTCCCTAGACCAGAGATAGAAAAAAAAGAGCAGCATCTAAAACTAACTAGGTGGGGGAGCAGAGCAGTGATAGCTCAGAGGACTTCTAACCAAAGCCTTCTTGGAGGAAAAAATGAAGTCTCAAACAAAAAGATATCCGCTTGCAGCAGAAAATGTTAAGTTTCCATTAGAAATAAGGTAAATATCTGCCTGACAAACCAAAACATGTGGGTCAACAGGAAGTATTCCATTTTGGTAATGCTTTTGAGAGTATGAGGTCTGAAATGCAGTTGTCCCATGGCTCATGACGCTGGACTCCCAGCTGTGTTCAGTCTCCCATTTTACCCTACAGCCAGGGAGATTTTTAGGGCTTGCACTGTGTCTTGAAAGAAGGCTGGGATGCAGGAGAGAAAACAGATCACAGAGAGGACCCATGTTTAGGAAAGGAATCTTTGCAGGATCCTAGCACTACCAGGCCGGTGGAAAATGCAGAGCATGAGCATGGCAGCTCACCAGACCTCAGGCAGAGACCTGCAAATGACACTCAGGTACTCCCTGAAATGCAGCAAACACACACACTTCTCCAAAGCCTGGAGGCTGGGGGCAAGACAGACTGCATCTGTTTATTTTATAGGTTAGCACTAACTTATTTCTTAATCTTTGAAAGACATGGCTTGCAAAGGAATGAAAACATATTAAAAAACAAGTATCAATCCTTATGTGCGGAGTGTACACTTGCATCCATGACTTGTGCCTTTGTAGGCAAGCAAAACCAGAGCAGGATGGCACTGAAGCAGAGGAGAAGGCAGACTTAACTTGTCTAATATTTGTAAATATACCAGAGAGGAAATCTCATTGCCTTTAATTATAGGCTCTGCTTGTCTGTTGCCTCCAGTAAATTAAATTCCCAGATAAAGTTACCAATATCAATTTTAACATAACTTCAGTACACAAAGAATCTGTCAGGCCTTCAAATAAAGCAAACAATACACAGGGAAACCTATATATTTTAGTAGCATCCATGGATGAAGATAGGGAAAGCAAATCTCTGATGCTTAAAAGCTCAGCAATATTGTTCAAAAAATAAGGACTATTCACATTGTCCAAAAAAAGGGTAAGAATGAAATAAAAAGCAGGATTTTGTTCAAGGGTTCAGTGTAATTATATATTTTACATCTCTTTTAATGCAACACTTTGTTTCAGCATGGGAATGTTCTTACAGACTTACAACAATATTTCCATACTGTACATTTATTGTAGCTGCTCATTAAGTTAAATTGCTAGCACATGAAGTCATGTGGAAAAAAAGAGAGATTTAAGACATAACATTTGCAGGATGCAAACATGAGAAGTGAAGATTTTTTCATCAAACTCCGGTTCACAGTCAAAGCAAAATTCCAGTGAGCATATAGAGGCAAGCTAAGGGGAGGGAGACTGCTATCGATTTGAATATGATTTTACATTCAATTAGCAAATTACAGTTCTTGACCGGCTGGTTGTAATACACTCAAGTGGTGCTATTCATATGAAAAAAAAGAAAAGCATAATAGGTAGTAAAACTCTAAAAGTTTTAAAAAATAGCAAGTAAAAGAAGCATTACTGCAACCAGTCTCAGTACTTAACATAGTGCTATTATTCTCATGCTGACAATAATCCATGTAGAGACTCCATATTAAACATCTCTGCAAAAAAAGTAATCAACAGTGTAATTAAGCAACAACAACAAAAAATATTTGGGGTGTGAAGGAACTTTTGGTGGTGTGTTTTCCTCTTGGTTTGTTCTTTGGTTGTACTATATTTGCATTGCTGCTGCTGAATTTTGAATCTCAGCGTTTCCTCCGTGTTCATTGCACACAGCTGTATTTCACTAGTTAACCAGACATGAAACTGGAATCTATGCTGCTCATTGCCCTTCTTGCCCTTTGCAGTTTCCATCTCCCCTTTGCAGAGGAGCTGGAGCTCAAGCCCAGTGAGTGGGCACAGGAGAGCAGCATAGACAGTTTATCCACAGTGAGAATAGCAGCTTCTCCCCTGGCCAGCCAGAAATCTGCCCTCTGCAAATGCTACTGCTAAGCTGGGGACCAACAAAGCAAGCCTTAGCCAGGTAAAGTATCAGGATCTGAGGATTTTGAGGAAGAAAGGAGAACTGTGGGATCTATGCAAATCTGTGTGTATATACACATATGTATATTTTACAGAGGAAGTGAGACCTGTGTAAGAGATGGAGTTAAAACATTGGCAACACAGCTCTGTTGGGGAACAACAGCTGTAGCAACACTATGAGAAACACAGCTTCCACCCTCCTGCATAACACCTGCAGGGGTGGTCAGTAGTCAGACATTTCTCCCGTTCATCTCATTAGACTGTGACCAAAATATGTAGCTTTAAGAAGGCCCTTTCTACTCCCTGGTGCTTATTATTTGTTGTTCAGTACAGCAGAAGGGCAATAACAGCTGCAGGAGCAATAGTTATGTGTTAAGGTAAAATAGAGTTTCTAGGTATGCTGCATTGGTTCAACATGGATGAATGAGTGTAGGAGTAGAATGTAGGAGTAGAAACCAGGGGCAAACATGGGTTAAGTACAGAAAGGAGGCCATGCTACCAAGACAGCAGTTAAAAAGAAATTGGAGACTCCCCATCACTTCCACATTCCTGGTCTGCTAGGACAGCAGCTACTGAGATCCCTGAGCCATGCCATCTGGAAATCTCAAACAAGGCGCACAAAAAGTAAACAAGAAATAAAGAAATACTTTGGGCAGCTTAGCAAGCAGCACACAGGCATGCTCTAGAACCACTGGTATTTTTAGGTCTTTATTCCAGAAAGCATACCTTGCTGTCCTGCCTTCTTCTGTTTCAGTATGTCTCTTCCTCTTCTGTCCCTAGCCTGCAAAGTTCATTTACCATTTTAGCTAGAGTTTCACACCAGAAGATCGTGTGTTATCTCAGAAGTTCAGTCTCATTTTTCTTGCAGATTAAACAACGTGTGCTCTTTTCCACTACATTACCAGTGGATTTACTGAGAAGAGGGGTGCAGGACACTTGGATTTAAACTTGTATTTTTCATTAGCCTATCACTGTCAGTCTTAGAAACCCAAGCACAAAGCAACACCCAGATGCTAAGGTGTTGTTTTGTGCTTGTCTCTGTGCAACAAAGCAGACTTGCACCCATGAAGCAGCCTGGTAAGTGTGTGCATTGCTGGGCACAGTTCCCTGCTGCTCTGAAAGCATGTTTGTGCTCAGTGACCTTCACCAAGACTGCGCTGCAATTGCCACACCTATATAATGACTTCTTTGTGAACCACCTCAGTGTCTACTGTATCACGGCTGGGTATTTGTAATATAACAGTCAATTTGTTTTCAAGTAGAATGACTCCATTTTAGACAGAATTTTTTCAGAGCATTGTTGCATTTGTTCTTTCAGTCCGTGGAAGGTATAAACACAATGAATTAAATTTTTTAAAAATCCCAAAGAGTAATTTTGTTAGCTGCTGAAATACATTAGGATTCCTGGACTTTGAACCAGGAAAAATGATAATAAACCTTTTCTGAGAGTGGAATTTTTTCCTGACAGATTTTTTTCTGATGTTAGATTAAATTATCTTTGTACTGCTTTAGCTTTAGTGGTACATAAATAGCTCTTTCTTAGTCTGCCTTTATGTGAGAGGACAGTAAATAAAGCTCTCTTTTTGATCTAAGTTATTCATTGCATGGTTATGGCTGTTGTTGGGCAAACTCAAAAAAAAAATCCAAGTCTGTGATGTTTCCTCTCATTTAAGAAGTCTAATTTTTTATGGTTGCTGTTTTACCTGGAAGGCCTGTAAGGAATCACGGACAGAGGGAGGGAAGTGGGGTTGGAGGAATCCCTGACAACTTTGTCTATACTTCTTGGTTCTGCCAGCACATTGTGTAAATCTTTTGTGGACAGAACTGTGGTCTGTGGTCACCCAGCCCTGAATACCTTTGACTTCTGTTGACTTTGAAGAAATTCTGAGGCTTTTTAAGCAGATTCAAAGGTATATGCAACCACCGTTCCCAACACTGATCAAAAATTGGATTAACAGGAAGCTATACTGGTAAAATATCAGACCATGGTGTTTGGAAAGCTAAAGAACATTCCGGTGGTCTGTAGATCATGATTAAGTAGTCCTAGTTCTTATGGAAATTTCCATAATATCCACAGGATTTTATCACAGGTTTGCTGTGATTTGGATTTCAGAAATTTAGAATTTTCAAGAACAGGAGCTAAGTGTCGGTTTCAACAACTGGTGGGAAGAAAGCTGTCCACTTAGATGAAACTACAATATGTGTGGGTAGCTGGATCTCAGTCTGGACACTCTGGCCACTACTTGCGCTGCCAGGTAGTCAAGCAAAACAAATTGTGCAGAGGCGAGAGGCAGAAATTGGTCAGACTGAGCAGTGCTTAGACAAGTCAGTGGGGTCTTAATCCATCTGATAGTGGCAGGGAACAGACTGTCTTGGCATAAACTCTGGACAGTCCTCAAGCATATGAAGGAACTGTAACACCTGGTTAGTCCCAAGGTAGCTGAAGGAACCATTTGGGAGCTTAAAGTATGCATGGAAGTCTGCTATTAATCATTGAGACTGGAATTCCTAGGATAAAAGAAGTTATTTCTGTCACTGGACCTTTATCATGCAGAACTGAATACTGGAAGTTCACATTTGTATCTATTTTGTATTGTTTTATTTTTGTATTATTTTTCAGTCATATATTGTTTCTAGCTCTTCACTGTTAGATGTTAAATCTAGCTTATACTCATTTTCAGCCTTACATGATATAGTTTTTCAATTGGAGACATATTTTGCATGCCTTTATTTTGTACTTAGAGTTTGAAGGCAAGTTAATAATAAATCTCCCAAACCTTTACTCTCCCTCTGAATAAAACACAGTGAAAGTGCAAGTTCTAAATGGTGCCAGATTTGAAGAGCTCACTTCTCTAGTTGAACACCACCTATGAATCTGTTGTAGGATGAATAGGAATAGGAAAAACGCAGACAGAAATTACCCTAAGTGCCCTGTATCCCCCTGATGTTCTGCAGCTTCCCTGACTGTGCTGTAGCCTTCTCATCTTCCTTGTTGAAGACTTTATTGAAAGCTGCTCTGAGGTTGAGGGAAATCATTCTCCTATTGTTCCAATGGTTCCAGAATGTGCTGGAACACAAATAAAGACTGCTAAGAAGAGAAACTTCATCCTTTTTAAGATAATTATGTGAAGACTGTATAATTTTTATAAAATTGATTGAATTACTGACATATGTTCAGGTACTTTAAAGCTTGCTTTTTCTATATTTTTAGAACTGTTGCTGCATTATTTTACCCAGATTTTCAGGATATATGGAACCTCTTTCTTAAAGCCTTGAGAAGTTAACTTGCTAAATCAAGTGATATGACTTGCGCCTGGACTACTTCAATAAGGCTTTGAAAATTCAGGCGCAGCCACAAACCTTAAAGAAAGAAAAAGGAAATAATGTGCCTTTCATTTTCATATAATTTTAAACTGTTCATTTATGGCAGTTTCACAGACTTACAAGGTTTGATCTATTATAATTTGATTTTTGGAACTCATAAAACTCACAATTTGTTCCTTACACTGCTGTTGTCTAGTCCTCAGCTATATTAGTCTTAAGTACTCCCTAACTACGCATTCTGAACAACATCACATAGAATCTTTTTTTGCTGATATTAAGCATTTGTTTCTCTTCACATCTTCTCAAGGGGGCTTTCAAAACTGGGTACTGAATGCCACCTCCCAGGTCTGTCAAGGTGAAAAGATGGGGTACTAATACACATGCAAAGCAGATTTAACCACTGTTAAGCAATGCAGTGAACACTTGCAGAAGGAAAAGAAAAAGAAATAAAAACCAAAGCAAAAACCCCCAAAACAAACAAAAAATCAACCCTCTCAAACAAACAACAACAGCAGTAAAACCCAAATCAAAACAAAACTCCAAACAAAACCCCCCTGTAATTTGCATTAGCCAGCCATTTTATGCTGAAGTGCTGTAAAGGGGAAATGTCATCATGAGAGTCCAAGTGCCACCATCTCTTAAAGTCATACACAGAATGCAAAAGTTAAGAGCAGTGGATGGTGACAGGCTACAGATGTATTAATTTGGGTTTATTAAACCACCACAGACAATCCATACAGGATGTTCAGGGGACCACAGAATCTAGTAACTAATTTCAGCATGGATGTACTGCTTGCACAGCAGAAATTGGCCAGTTCAGAATATATATTCATTTATCAGCCATGTATCACAGCCATTTCATTCTCTCAATAACATGAAACAGATTAATAGATTCTTATGTTCTCATCTCCCTTATAAAAATTCACCAGAGAAGTAGATGTAGAATGAGGATGCATCTTCATGGTTACATATCAGAAGACAAACTGCTTTTATTTTCACAATTATGATTAAAATGATGTGATGCTCAAAAAAGACATTTAATAAAAAAAACATTTTAGTCTGTGGCCGTGACAGCGAGACTTAAAGTCTACCTGTCATTCCAGAAGGCTCAGCACATTTTTGCCTCCATCTGCATGGCTGCTGGAAAGGGTGTCTGCCTAACCTGCCCTGCAGGATGTCACCTCCAGAAGAAGGTGACCTGTCCACAGCTGTGCTTCCAGTGTCACTGCTCTCAGCGTACAACCTCACATACCTCACCAGGCGGCCCAGAGTACCTTGCATGAACATATTCCCATGTTTAAAGGGATCTTTCTTTTTTGTAATGATGTGATACACCACCTCAGTGTCCATCCTCAGCCCAGGACTGCACTTAGGACAGTCCCACAGAGGCAAAGGCAGCAGGGAGCTCTGTCAGTGAGCACATTAGCGTGGAAGATGGGTTTGAGTCTGTAACAAAGAGGAAGCACACCCGGTCTCTGAGGCTTTGCACACTGTCATACCAGGTAACTTAAGGTCCTCTGGAGCAAGAGCAAAGCAGCCTAACCTTTCCATACTCTCAAACCCGTTAGGAAGATTTCAGAGCTATGGGTAAAAAAATGCATATAGAAAAGAGGAAGGGGGACAAGGGAACCGAGAATGAGACAAACTGATTAGAAAAATATCAGAAGCAGAGATTCACATATTAATTGCAAAAGGAATTTAATATTTTTTGAAAAAAGGTTTTGTCAAGGAATTATTTTTTTAAATAAATGGAAAACGCTTCAAGTTCAAACTACGCTGAAAAGCATAACCATCTGGGACAAGAGAGCAACAGCTGCATTCAAATATTTTCTTAAGAAATAGACATTCATACTCACTCTGTGCTATATCAAAATAACATTTCCGTATATCAGCTCAGCTTACAGGTGCTTTTGAAAGGGGATCATTGTTTGTCCTTTCCAAAGCCATTTTTAGCTGGAGCCATCATTGCTCACTCTTCCTGGTGACACAGAGTACACTGGATCCTCATCAGCAAAGTATAATATCCCTTTTCTGGCAATGAAGAGGGCATGGGTCCCTCAATATTGCCTGAAGAAGGAGAAAGCAAGGACTATGTCCTGTCCACATAACTTCAATATTTACTCATCCTTGAATTAAACATTCAAGTGTAATGTGTTAAAATGTTCAAGATCTTGCTCATAAATATTTTATTTATGGCTTTAAAAATATAAGTTGGAATGTCAAACTGAAATATGTCCTGCACTTACAATCATAAATTATACAGCACCATAAATTTACTGGACATTTTACAAATACAGATCTTTTCCCTGACCAAAAGAATTTAGGTTTAAATCAGGTATGACAAACAGAAGGCATGGCACAGGACAACATTTCAAGAGAGGTATGGTGAGAAGAGGATAAACATTGTCTGAAATGACAGGTATAAAGGGACTGGAGAGAGAAGTAAAGTTCTCTTTTCAGGTGCAGGAGAGTTTTAATTCCCAAAGAAGGGGAAAATACTTCTCTGGAGGTCTTCATTTACGTGCTTACTGATAAGTTTTCTTGCTGAGTTTTGAAAGTTTGATTGAAACTTGCTTATGTTTTGATTGTTAATAGATTATTTTTCTAAGTAAGCTTACAGGAGGACACTGAATTTACAAGTGACAGCTTTTGGCATAGTAGCAAAGTTAAAAATCTCAACCAGGGGTAGCAGAGGGCTTTGTATTGCTTTGTGTTCTCAGCTGAGAGAGCCCGTGCCAAGCACTGAGAGGAATCACAACCATGGTGCAGAGTTGATTACACATGAAGTATGGAGAGAGTCAACAGCATGTGCACAAATCCGGCTACACATGAACCTGGCATGTGGCAGCCTCCCAAATCTGTTTCATGGCAATTTCTGGCTAGCAGAAGATCAGGGTTGATAGCACTAAGCAGGGTGGGTGTGCTGTAGGCTGCAATGGATATGCAAAGTGCTGCCTCTTCCATGGGCCCCTTTTCTTCTGAGGAACAGAGTGGGCTTTCAGTGAGGTAGTAGATGAAGTTTGCAGTGGGATTAAACACTCTGGATCTCAGAAAGGTGAACAATAAATACTTGGAGCTCAGGGCTGAACAATCTCCACGTGAAGTGCTTTGAAATATCAGCTGAAAGCACAAGGAAATATACAACTTGTCTTTGTTGGTCTTTTCATCCCATGCAATAACACATCATCTTCCTCTTAGTAACTTGGAACTGATAAAAAGCCAGAGGCATTACTTCATAACACAGCAGCAGTGTTATAACTAAGGTACCTCATGGAAGACTTCAACTAACTGCAGCACCAACTACATAGAGGCAGGAGGCTACTGTGGACACCTGAAACCCTCATTAAATGCTTGTGGGAGCCCTGTAGCCCTCCAAGACCACAGCTGATGGTCAGGCATGGTTCACCACAGCACCTGAAATTGCTCTAGACATCCATATTTGGGCAGATGAATTTCTCATATGGTGTCAAATGAATGCAAAAGAGGGTTTAAACAAAGAACACTCTAACCCAAGGAAACAGAATGATACTTTACTTCAGCCATTGTTCCTGACTACTGTGAAGCAGTGACAAATCTAGATGAATTTTCAAGCTACAAAATGCCCTGTATATCTACTAGCAGCTAAAGTTGCTGAACCTTTTGAAAAGGTCTCTTGTGCCATTATCCTGACCTCAGCTTTAGTCTCATTTTGTTGGTCATTGGCAATATGTTGAGTAGTTGAGTGATGAGAGAGATAGAAAGTTGACAAAAGTGCCAAGTCCAGTCTGAGCCTCGGTAGTCTCATGTGTCTCAGAGTTGCTGGACAGACACGGAGCAGGACACATGATAAGACGTTGGTGTGATGCACTCTGGCACTTGATACATTTTGTCAATAGAGAAATCTCCACCTCTTCTGTTGGATCGGATTTCACAGACGGTCAGAGCTTCTCAGCATAGCTTCTTCTTCCCTGAAGGACAGCTGTTCACTGCTGCCAGTCTGTATGGCTGGTCAGGTGTGCTGGCAGTAGGAGGGACACTTGCCCCTCCTGATGGCAAGGCATAGCCATTGCTCCTGCTGGCTTCATAAATGTCCAAGGCTGAAATATGCATGTAAAAGTTCCATTCCTGTTAGTGGATACATACAAATTCAAATGGTTTACTGTTACGAAAAGAGACCCATTGAACAATTTTTTCAGATGCACAGATTTCAGTGATACCTTTTGACTTCTAGTGCAAGATCACAGCCACTTTTAGCACACACTCCTTCAAAAAAAGACATCAGGTTTACAATTGCCAGCACAAAATATGAGCCTTGATTGCAGATCCAGACTACCTTCCCTTTTCCTCATTAACCTGTGGATGATAAAATTGCTGTTGTCCTGATTTACTATTTAAATTGGTACAGAGATTATCCCAAAAACTTTTTCAATTGTTCATCCCCACTGCTTCCCTTCTGTTTAGCTCTAACCAAAGATTCGGACAGATGCATTGATCTCTCACTACTGCCTGCTAGGAGTGCAAAATATCCAATGGGCTAGAAGTTAGGAGGCCAAAGCATCATGGCCCTACAAATATGAGTTTGCACAGAACTCTGGTTATCATTTTCTAATTGCTGGATCCAGGTGCTGGTTCCCAAAGAGTGGGAAGGTGCCCCGGAGCAAATCAAGGAAGAACTACACTTTACAGGAAATTCGCATCATGAACTGTACAACAAAATTTGAAAATCTGTCATAGACAACAAAATTGCTATTCCAGAGATTTTTCTAAATTAAACAGTTACAATAGCTTTGTATTACCTGTGACAATGTTGGTGCTACCTACAACAAGGCTAATATTGGTTGTACAGAAGAACAGGCAGAACAGAAAAGACTACTGTCCCTGATGTGATGAAGTGCTGAAGCAGATGTCTGATTGGCCAGCAATACCACAGAAACTGCCTAGAACTCATCACTCTGGTTTTGCGAACTGAAGTGAAGAAAGAAATTCATACAAGAGCTGGTAACATGCTAAATCCTGATCTATAGACTGGAATATCTGGACTTAGCACAACAGTGGTGGATGAAGCTGTCGGAACAGCTCTTGATCTCCTACAGATGGTAGCAAAGGAACAGCTTCCATTAAGTAACAACTGTAACACAACTGCTGATGTCCCTGCTTAGATGAGTTAAAAATATCCAGTTTGTCAGTATGAGAAAGCTTTATGGGAATGGGTCGGCTTCCACGAAATTAATCAGGAAATGTTCAAAATACACTTCTTTTCTCCACTTAGGTTAACCTTTAGTTGCTCAGACTGTGACAAAGTTTATGTAACACTGTAATCTACATAGAGAAAATACTAAGTAGTTACATAATATAAGCATTATGTATAATATGGGCTAATTTAATTTTCAAAGTTCCATAGAACTACAACACTAATTTTAAAACAAATTTTTAAATACTATCACAGTAATCAAACCCTCAGATTTTTGTTTAATGGGAACATGTTAGCATTTTACTCTGTTTTGGAACAAGCTTTGTCTGAGACCATTGGAATTTCCTTTAGAACAGAAATCCCAGTTACCAACCATTTTTGCTCCCATTGTTCCTGCATCCCAGATCCCAGAACCCAGAGGCTAAGTTTCTTTTCCAGTGTATGTCCTTGTTCCACCTTCCCATGCTCACAAGTCCTGCTGTGTAGGGTCTCACGGGCTCTTTTTGAGAAACAGGCTCTGCAGACAGCATGGGCCCACAGCCCACTCTTTGGAGAGCAATTGTATTGTGTTAGGTTCCGGTGCCCAGGGCACTTTGTCGAATAATCTCTTGCAGCACAAACATTAACCATCTAGAACCATTTATCCTAAGGAGAGTCCCTGTGGACTACAACACCCAGAATCCTGGTCAGGGGAGTTGATGAGTAGTTAATGACGGAAGAATAAATCATGCTCAGGCCCTGTGTTTCAGGATCTTTTTCTTGCTTAAAAACTACTGGCCAGGTGCACACAATGGGTGATAGCAACACTAGACAAAAATGTAAACTGGAAACAGTTGCACTTAAATTCGTCTCACTAGCAAGTGAAAAATTCAGACCCAGTCTTTCTGTTCACATCAATGTCCCCAGGTACAAAACTTACTTTTGCCCTCTTCTGATACAAACAAACAAACAAAAAAAACCCCCTGATAATTTTAAAATTAGAGTAAAATGAAATCAAATTCTGTAAACAAAACACCGACTTAAGGAGGAGATTAATCAAAGTTAGCCCCACTAAGATAATGGAGGGGCAGTGGTTAAAGACAGATGACTCTACAGATGCTGTAGCAAGACACCCATATTGATTTCCTTACAAGCACAGGTGGAGAGATGCCAACTTTCTCACTACAGCTGGAGCAGATGGTGGCAAATCTCTGATTCTTCCCTAGGTAGCCACAGCACTGACCAGCAGCTTGGCATTAGCACCCTCTGCTACCAGTTTTTTCAGATGCTGCTTTTACTTTTGACAGCAGGCATCCCAATTTCAGAGAGGGATCACTACAATTTAAAAAAGTTTCCTTGAAGTTTATGATGGTGGAGATGTCACAAAACATTTGGCTTCTGATGTGAAGCAGTGTAAATGCTGTAATCATATTTACAGGACATGATTGATAACATGCTGCACATGAACTCCCTCCTTTAAACTTTCCCATAAAACACATTCATCTGCCATTTCCCAGTCTCAACTACCAAAGCACTGAAGCGAAAAAAGAAAAATGAGATAGGTTCAAGCAGGGTAAATAGGCTCTAAATGACTTTTTAAGAGCATAAGATGAAACTTCAGCTCCAAATTTCAGCTTAATGAATTATCATATTCTTTTTCGAAAAGTCTGTGTCAAATTGAGGTTTCTGAGGGTTTTTTCTTTGTTAGTTTCACTGAACAAACTAGACTCACACTCATATAAGATTAACGTGGGATCCCAGTGAATACAAAGTTGAAGAGCTAGTGTTCACTTGATTACCTGCTTAATTAATTCTTTTTTTTTTTTTTAGCAGTGTGATCTCAGTGATATAGAAGGTTACTCCTGAGCTCTCCTGCTGTACAACGACCTATGGGAGATGCTGTAGAGAAGGCTATGGACTTCTTGAGCTGATTTGCTTCCTGACAATCCTATGAGCCGCAAATCACAGAAAATCACCCCAAGTCACTGCTAGGTTATAGCCAGCTCTGTTGGCAGGGAACCAAGGAGCACACAGTTACCATTTTTGTCTTTGGGGCTGGGAAGTGATAATCATAGGCTAATCACAAATGGCAGCAGAGAGTAGCCCTGTTAGATACAGAACATTTCCACTGCAGCTGTAGGCACTGAAGTCTTGGTCTGAGGAGGGAGCATTTAACCACAAAGTCAATCAGTTGTGCTCTCTCAACTTGCTTGAAATTCCCCTTTAACACCATACAGGCAAAATCTGACTCTTGTAGAGGACATGAATTTGACCAGGTCACACAACAGGAAACACATCAAATTCTTGTAACTGGAGTGTAATGGAACAACTAAACCAACAGTAAAAATGCAAATTTGTCATAGTGAAGGAAGAACAAGGTAAATAATGGAATGGAATGCTTTAAACCACATTTGTGTTGCATTAGAATTTCACAGGATTCTGAGATTAAGGCAACCAAGTAGCACATATTAGAAAACTCCGGACGCAAAAGAAACAAATTCCATTTTTGTGTCATAGAGAAATGTATTATTTTGCTACAGCATGTTTGAATCTACAGTCAAGAATGTCTAAAATACACTGTAAACCTTTGGGCAACTGGTAGATAAAGCTGAAGCAAAATCATCCTCCCAAAATCTGGCATGTAGTAAAGTTCTGCTGCACTCATTTAAGATTATTTTGTGTAGCAGATGGACATCCCATCCTGCAGATGTTCAGATAACAAATGTTTTCAAAGCACTTTGAAGATGAGGCACAAATACAAGGTTTCATTATTAGATATTAGGAAGAGTAATAAAATAAATACAGTTCATACTAAAGACCATCTAAAGGCTCTTTTACGAGACAGAGCATAGAAGTCTTTTCAAAGCAGTGATTTATTTTGTCACATTACCTCTTTTCATTAGCAGAGTTCACTAATTAATTTGAAAATTTCTGTTTCATTCAATCTAGCAGGTCAAATATTTTTGTCAAAGAATGACAGAACTACTCAGACAGTGTAAAGAAGCTTATAAAAAACTAGTAGATGGAGAAGTTCATTCAACAACTAGCAGCAGTGATTGGATCCAGAGCCCCAATAAAAATGTATAGCCAGTATACACTCTTACCTTAAACCATCTCAAATACCACACAAGGAAGGGAGACAAAGGACCAATAGAGCATAACGTAGAAAAACAAAAGGAATCCATACACTCAACATCTCAGTTTCAAACTGTTGTGCGAAAACATCTGGAAGCTGCAAATCCTGAAGAACCCAGCAGTGCCCCCTGGTCTAATGTTTCACCCAGGCACACCATATTTGGTTTCTATGAACTAGATAAAGAACAGGTACAAAACAAATGCCAAATATGGCACATGCATGAACTAGATGTTTTTTGGATTCATTACAAATTAATCTATTTTCTATGTAATCAATGAGAAATGTCCTACTAACTTGGGCTGGAAGAGCAGCCCACTGCAAAATTCCTTTGTTTTATGGAGAGAGCTTTGGAAGAGGATCTCACGCCCTGAGGCTTACATCTGTAACTGTGATCTTTCACCCATGTCCCTACAGTTACTGTAAATGTATACTGTACCTAGACAGCCTCTTTACTTTTTGCAGTGATGATTATGTGTAATGACAATTTTGATGGATACATCTTCAAGAAGGGAAATTCCAATAAGGTCATAATGGAGTTTTTGAAGTAATAAATGTACTGAAAGATAGACATTAAAAATTTTTAAGGTTTTCTTTACTGGTAGAAGACAAAGACCTGTAGTATTTGAGAGATCCAAAATGAGACACAAGGCAAATTTAACTACCACCTACACAAAAACATGAGAATGCAACTCATATTGTGTTGGGAAAAGAATGTACTGTCTCATGCTTTGTATGAGGCAATTTTTGTGAATACTAATATTATCAGAGAAATTTCTTCACTGAAACTCCAGACAGGACATACTCAGAAAGAAGGACAGTGCAAGGAAGTAAGGAGGTGGAACCAAAGCAGATGCCAAATAATTATCAGCTGGATCACAGAATCATAGAATACACTGTGTTGGAAGTGAACCACAAGGATCATTGAGTCCAACTCCAGGCCCTGCAAAGGACCATTCCCAAAAGTCACAACATGTGCATGACAGCATTGTCCAAATTCTTCTTGAGCTCTGTCAGGCTGGTGACCACTTCTCTGGGGACCCAGTTCCAGTGTCCAACCACCCTCTGGGTGAAAAGCCTTTTTCCATAAATGACCTCTTACAGAAGTGAGAACCAGAGCAGGTAAGGACAGGACAATCCTATAGAATGCAAAGACCTAGATTTTCTTTCTGATTCTGGAGGAAGGGTAGGTATGTTGTGGACAAACAAATACTTATTTCTTTGAGTTAGACATAAAAGATAACATGATGTAAAAAAATCAAAAGCAGTTTTCTAGTAAAAGAGAAGTATAGAAATACAAGGAATATTTAAGGAAACTCCAATTAGGGTTAGGATTATAAGGATGGTGAAAAGAAAAGCTATTAGGGATGCACTATTTTGTCTGTGTGGTGCACACATGTAGGACTAAAACTCCACACAATGAAGTGTCAGATTCAGTTCTTTAAAATGAAGAATACCAGAACATGGGGTCACTTGTGTGTGTGCCTTAGGATACAGCGAGGGCTGACAGACTGGGCTGCTAGTCATCACTGTGTCCCACTCCCAAAGTTCAGCATGTGTCTTCTGCATAATACAGACACAACTTTGAAGACAAAAGTGCTGAGTTTCTTGCATGTCTATTTTCCTTCTCATTATAATACTTGAGTGCTTCACAGACTGCATTTACAACAAACCTATGAAGTGAGGAACTACTATAAGACATGGAAATAGAAGCATAGCTGATTAATCTCCAAGAGGATCACCTCTTCAGAGTGTCTGAAGTGAGGTTCCTGGATTTTTTTTCAACTTTCTGGAATTAGCAGGAATTTTACTTTTCCCAGAACTTTGCAGTTCTGCAGAAAGCAGTAAGTTGCTAAATTCTTGGGAGTATAATGCAGATTAAAGGTGTTAAGAGAGAGAGAATTCAGTTGTCAGTGACAGAATTTTATCATCTGACTCTCCTGAGTCAGGAAACATCTTCCAGTTTCCTCAATAATGAGAGCTAAAAAACTCCTCAAGACAACAAAGTATTCCATTAATGACTCCAGCTTCTAGTGTTACTGCATGCAGTGTGCTGAACTGGCCCACTCAGATGCTTGCCAGAAAATGTCTCCAATGCAAACTGAAAGTAGCAGTTTTCTCCTAATATTCCAACAACTTTCTTCCATTTCTTGAAAAAAAATTCTAAAATCTTACTGAGAAAAAAGTATCCAGTCATGAAAGGTGTACTCCATGTTAGAGCTCTCATTGGAAACGCTGTTTGGCAATTTCAAACTCAAGCAAGGCAGTGGTATGGAGTCTGGAAAATACAAAGGCCTTCATGGATTCCTGTACTCCTGTTTTCCAAAAACAAAACAAACAACTAAAAGTTTACTGGCTTAGTGGAAGTCACTTTTTTTTTGTTTTGACACTTTAGACGAATAAGAATGGCTGACAGGATGGCTCTACAAAAATCTTGATTCAGCAAAATAACATGTAAATATTGGCTGGCTTTCAAATACTAAGATTTGCTGATTATAATATAGATCTGAATGCTATTTATGCACATATTGCTCTGGCTGACCTTCATACAGAACATATGTTTACACTCTGTATAAAGCACAGTGAAGGCTGTTTAACATAGCTGTAGCATGCTTAATGACCCAATGCAGAGCAAATTAATTTCAAAGGTTGTGAAAGAAGCTAATGGTCCCTTCTGGTTTTAAACTATAAGAAGATACTAAAAAGTTTCGAGGGCATTCTCCCTCCTAGTTGTATATAAGAATCTGGTTACATCTTTCAGAGAATTCTGATCCAGCTGCTTCCCAAGAGCCTGATGTTACTTGAAGTCTAGAAGACCCACAACTCATGGTAACAAACACCTGAAAAAACAAATTAACTATTCTAACTATCCTAATAGCTGGTACCATAAATGACCACATTTTTCTGTCATTCTCACAAGACCTTCCCATGTACTCCTAAAGCAAGGTTTAGAAATCAGTTACTTGCAGTACAAGAAAATAATTTCCTACCCAGCAATATTTAATAGCGTCTAAATTCCTCTGTCAAGCACTGTGACATTTTGCTGATGTGGAAGACTGAAATGAAAGCAGTGGAAGGACCTTCCTGCACATGGTATGAATTTAATCCATGTGGATAAACCTAAAATGGGCTTCTCAGACTTCCCAGAAGTTTTGATTCAAAACTGACACAAATGAAACTGAAGCTTCATTTTTATTTAGACAGGAATTATTTTTTTTCCCCCTCCTTCTTTCTGTGTCCTCAGGCACTTTGGCCATATTCACTAACAGTACATGTCTGCTACAGCCTCCAAATTCAAGAGCATAATGAGTCATTCAGACCAAAACTTGAGTGAGGGAAGGTGGTGAGATTCAGCACATAATATAGGTTTCGTTGTAAGCTGCCTGGATATTCTGTACTTCTGCAGATCAGATGAATATTCTTTTTCTGCTCCCTGCCAAAGAACTCAACATTCCTGTACTTCACAAGACAGAATTTCAGTGTCAGTTTTCCACAACTACATGAGAACTTCACTGTAGTAACACCCAAGAGAAAGAGGGGGATTTCCCCTGTTTAAGTTGGTCATAGCATCTACATTTTTTGCATATTCATCCCTCTAGGTCATCCGTGACAGTCTAGCTGTGAAGCTGAAGGAAGCACAAAGGTTATATCAAGCTCTGTTTCAACTCTCATTTAACATGTTGATTGTTGTTGTGTCACACAGCAGCTGCAGAACTGCAACATTTTCAACCAGTTCTGTGTTGTTATCTGCAATCTGATGAATGCAGAACACCCTGGCACATTTTATTCCTGAAAGGCTTACACTGACCTGTGCACTGTGAATATGTTTAAATTGCCAGCAGTTTCTTCAAGGTTTGCTCAAACCAGTAAGTATTTGCATTTGAGGCTGTTTCCCACAACAGTAGGACAGAGTTTCTGAACGTGGCCTTTGTCCTTTCTCTTTGAACCCAGTTGTTTGCTGCATAGATTATACGTCGCTGTTGCAGTTCCCTGCCTGTAGTTACCATTGCCACTAATCCAGTAATTTCTGGTATACATTTTAGGGCCACGTCAGCCAATCACTGTTTTTTTGGTTTCGTCCTTCCATATACCACACACTAACTAGGACTGCAAAACAACACTGAAACTCTGCTGCTCTACATAGTTCTTAACATTCCTAATTGGATTAAACGCCCAGAATTTCCTTTGTTTCATTTGTTCTCTACTTGGAAAACACATTTTTACTAATAGCACTTGTGAACTACACAGATTCACCACAAACTTTGACAGTAGTTCTTACTTAATACGAAGCCACATGAAGATCAGATTAATAATGACTACCTCGTCTGGCTTCTCAAGTGGCACACAGCAAGCATTAGTATTTACTCAGATAATTCTGAAACTTTCCACCAAATGTTTACCTAATACTCCAGTACACTGCACTCTTTTGACTTAGTAGCTTCCTGTATACATTGAAGAGTATACGTAAATTTTGATAAGTAATTCAGTTTGTTGAATTTTGATGACATAGCTGCAGAACAACAACACAGGGAAGGAATGAGAGGAAATCTTTTTAGAGAAGACAGGTACACTTCGCGTATAGTCTTGTTTTTCCACACAAGACTGGAAGGTAAAATTAGTTTTGTAGGTTACAGCCATAGATCTTGGTTATTACAGCATTTTGCTTCCTCCAGTATTTTACTTGAATGCAGCAAGAAGTAAATCCCATGATAGATGTGTATCCTACCAGAGTAAGGCCACAAAGGCCTTACTTGACATTTTGCTGCCAGTAATATTTGCCATACGTGTTTTAATGGTATAGGCATAATTGCAAAGATCTTTGTGAGGGAAACTGGTCAACATATATTATTTGTTAGATCAACATGTATGTTAGCCTAAACATTAAAACCACATTTGACATCAGGATGATTTCCAGACAAGGTTCCTCCCTACACTGAAAGCTTCCAATAGTCACCTCAAAGAGAGAAGGAGAAGTTGATAGAAACATGTCCCTCATTTATAATATCACTAGGGACAGATGAGTTAAAAATTGCTTTGCATTGGGGTCCAGCAAGCCAACCTCAGTCCAAGTGGACAACTGCCAATAAGCTGGTAATGGGAACATCCTTAGAAAACAAGAAACACTTCAGTTGGGTGAGAGTGGCCATAGCAAATGGAGGCAAAGGGTCAGGACAGAGCTGAGGAGCTGAAGGACGTGTGCTGTTGGATAAGGGGTATAAATGTCTTTGAAACAATAACTTCACATACATGAACCAAGATGCCCGTTACACTCTGAAGTTACAGAGAGGCATTCAAGCATTAAAAATATGTGTACCTAATGTTAATAACATTTCCTGAAAGCAGTTACTGCTTACAGACCAGTATCTGCTTTCTGCAGTAAATTTTCACCTTTTCTGTTCAATGTTTTCTTCAGATTTAATACACATATCCTGAAAAACATGAAGACAGGGCCCAGGAATGAATTGGAGAATACAGCAAATCCTTACAGTGAGTAAAGAAGAAAGTAGAAAAAGCCAAGGAAGATCTACTGGCTTTTGGGAATTTCAAAATCATGATTTTGTTTCTTTACAATGCAGTCACTATTTTCAGTAAGCATGACAGGATTCATGAGAAGAATTCTCAGCATTTAAGATCTTTAAATTATGGATAAATGTTATGCACAAAATGCTGTCTTGGCTTTTCTGCGTTTCTCTCTCTCACTTGCCACTTTGGCACATTTTGCTCAGAACTTCTCACTTCAGCAGTTGAGCTGTGTTTATTACCAGGATCTTCTACTCTTATTTATTCAAGCAGAAGAAACATACCTTACACATATTGCCCAGAGAGAAGGAAAATCATTGAGGTTAAAAGAGAAAGTGTTTCCAAAGAGCTACAAAGCCTCATTACTTAAAGGTCTTGCCAAATAGGAAAGAACTACCTGGCAAGAAGATTGAAGAGCAGGCGGTATTGGTTAAAATCCCTTGGTTACTGCTTCAGCCTGTATAAATTATCCCTCTAGAGGCCAGCAGAGTATCAAAAAACAATTACCATGAACTAGACCATAATACTACTGTAGACCCAAATCTTGCCCAAACTATTAACATTTAAAACTTTTTCCAGCTGTCCAAAGGCTGCCTTTTGCAATGAGACTGAACTGTCCTACAATTACAGTGGCAATGTAAAAAAGCATTTCATAGCATTACCTCTACCACAGATCTAGATTCCTTAACATGGTGTCAGGGATGTTAGAGAGCGCTCATGAAAACAGATCTATTGCCTTCACTCATACAGGGAAGATCTCATTTAAGCAGTGTGTTTGAGATTAGAGCAGACTTAGGAGAAGCAGTGTTTATTGTGGTCAGAGATAGGAATGGGATTCTAACATACTCCAGCACTGATCTGCTGTTTCTGAACTTTCTGTCTTAGTTTTACCATCTGTAAAACAGATACTGTAACACTTAAAATGCAAAGCTGACTTGGGAGAAACGCCTTCTGCCTCACAGAAGTAAGCAATGGGAACATTAATTACTGCAATCAATAACATGGGAAAGCCTCAATGAAAAGTGCAATGGGAACACAAAGAAGTGAGAGATTTGCCAAACGAAACAGGTATATGCATGTAGTACTTTGTTCTAATGAGTGCACTGATCTAATGCCTTCACTATGAGTGGGTCTTACTCTAAGGCTTGTTCCTGCAGCCCTCACACAGTCACATTCCCACAGAAGTTTGCTTGAGGAAAGCCTCACGATTTGACTTTGTGTGTTTCTCTTGTGCCAGGAAATACTATCCTTTTAATTAGCAGGTCTATTTCTTTGATAACTGTTTAAGTGGCTTCACTGCAATTTCATCTCTTCCAGCACCTGGGAGGTAAGGAAAAAGGAAGCAAGCACTGAATTTTTCCATCATTTCTGCCGAGGGATATTTCTGAGACACTGTACTTTTGTGGGTGGGCGGATGGATGAATAGACAGACAGAAAAGGGAGTTTCCTTTATGGGATTCCAATAATTGGTATGTGGTTTACATTCCATTCATCTGAAGGACTCTTTTTTTAATCAGAAACAGGCTCAGGCTACTAAACTACCTCCAGTGTTCAAAATATATCCATGCTTTCAGCTGGTGACTTTTCTCACATGCATCTTTTCTTTGACACCCACAGGCCCCAAAGAGTAATGTGGTCATTTACCACCAAGAATTCAGCATCAGGCCTATAATAGGAGTTGGTTCAGAGCCCTTTTTAAGACAGAGGGAGGTTTTCTGATTGCTAGCTTCAAAAGCAGAAGCTCTTTAAAGTGTGGTATTTGAAACTGGCATTGATTTCTCTAAGCGGGTTTTGGGTTTGGTGGGTTTATTTCCTAGGCTCATCCAGCTCCGGGAAAGCCTTGTCTGGACAGTGTTGTGGAAGTCTGACAGCACAGCCTGGTCTTAGTAGCCAGACGCTAATGCAGACAACTGCTGAGAAAAGTTCTACATTCAGCAGCTGGACACACTGGTGTGCTTTAAGCACAAAGGAATGAAAGACTAACACCTTGTCCAGAACTAGTCAGACTAAATAAACAATACAGCAAATTTCAGCTTTGGGGCTGGTAAAAATGTGAAAATATTCAGCATCAGTTGCTGTCATCCAAGGGCAGGGAAAACAAAATGACTTGCAGTGAATTAGTATTTTATTGTTCAAATCTCTCTGAACCTTTCGTGATAGATTCCTAGTAAATCCTAAAAATTTCTTTAAATGCCATCTTTAAGCATCAACTAATTTGTTTCTCTGTCCAGATTTGTTTATCCTTAACTTTCATTATGGATGACCTAACAAATGTATCTTTTCAGGGTCTATCTTGTCTAACCTGTCCAGAGAGTAACTGCACATGATTTAGGCATTTCAATGCCACTCATCCTTGAATGTGGTCCATATCACAACTCCCTCCAGTGCCTACTGTTCAGCAGACCTGTCAAGCAGCACAACAGGAAATCTCCTGCAGGCAAATCATACATTACACAATCTAAGGAAAGGAAGAATAGTTTTATAGCTAAGGTCTCTGTCAACCTGCATCCATCACAGAGCTTTTACACATGCAGTTTTCCTGCCTTGTGCCTCACTTTCCCTGTGGGGAGAGGGAAACGAGGCACAGATGCAGACAACTATCAAAGATAAGCATAAGCCTTTCTTTCTTTCCCACACCGAAGATGTGATGGAGACAACCTGTGGCAGTGGCCTGTGAACACAGACAAGAGCTGCAGTCACCAGTTCTTTCCAGATCTATGGATCCTGAAAAGACAACACGCAACATGACTTGGCAATTCATCTGTCTTTGGCCCTAGGCAAGTAAGAATTGCTAATGTCATGAAGGAAACAAAACCATCAAATACCTCTTGCTTCTTCCTTACGATCCAACAGCCACTTGGCAATATTCATTTCTCTACTGTTCAGAACATAAGACCCATCTACCACCTGTTGATTTCCTCCCTCATGCCACAAGGAACCTCACTCCTTGGGCAAAGGCCTTTAGCCCTGCACTGTGCTAGACATCTGAGAGGTGTCTCCTCCTGAGAGGACCCAACCCATGCTACCCAGGGCAAGGAGACCATTGTTGCATATATGTCACAGGATGCTTTAATCAAATTATGTTACCACCCTTTGCCCTGCCTAGGCTTTCACAGATCCTCATCTCTCAGGATACAAGTTTTCTCTCTGAGATTCACTTTAAAAGAGATTGTTCTGTCTTGACTTATTTCACAGCTATACTGAAGTCAAATTTTAAATACATCGATTGGGCAATTGTGGAGCTAGCTATATTGCTCATTCGGAATCAATGTATCAAGATTAGAGATGTTCTGATCACTGAATACAGGATTGAAAACAGGATTTGGAATACTCAGCCACATTCTGGCTAAATAATTTCAAATTGAACCAATAGTAATATTCTGTTTGTTGTACTTTCTTTCTGCCATGAAATGAACAATCATTTATTTTGCATACTGAAATTTATCACAGAGCTAGAACTTGCTACAATAATGCTCTGCTGCTGGACATCCGTAGTATTCCAGGGTAGAGCCATTTACTTACTTTGGATAGCAAACCAGCTTGATACAAGGATTCTTTGGATTCATCTTTCTGGGGCTTACTATAATAATTTTACACTTTGATTAAGGGAAGGTGAAATGCTGAATAAACTGTGACCAGCAGACCACAGGGGACTGTTAGCAGCACAGGCAGTTCATTTAATCATTCCCCAGTGTTCTTCCTGGACTGATCAGACAGCATTTTCACACACTAGAAATATAATGCAGCCTTTAATGTTAATTAATGTATGACTGCTTAAACTTATGTGGTTTTTTTCCTCCCTTCTCTTCCTTTGGCTCGCCACAACTGTTCAAGTGTTGCTGTTGGTTATTCTGCTTAAGTATTAAAAAATGCTTAACTAAATAGGCTAGCTTATTTGCTTTTGCTGATAGTAGCAGTCCACCCACAGAGCCCTTTCAAATCTCTTCAGTGTTTTGGAAACTGGATAAGGGACTTATTCAGTGACGTGCAAGTTTGTCTGAGCCAGGAATGAAGCATGCATTTCATGAAATGAGAAATAACCTCAGACCACACACACAGTGTAATTTCTGAACTCTGACTTGAGCTCTCCTCCCCTCGTCGCTGTGCACACATACACACACCCCTGCTAAAAAAACAGATGATGACTGACATCCCTAAATCCTTTGAGCAGTCTTTTACAGCTAAGGGCAGAGGGAGGTTTTCAGAGCTTAGATGGCTCATTATTAGTAACACACTGATGAAAAAAATGGATTACTACAGTATGTGCATAGCATGCCAAAGAGACACAGCAAAAAGCCTGTGCCATCTAAATACTTTCAAGAGGAGAAACTGCTGATGCAAACATATTAAAGCTATTTTTACTTCATAGGGAGATGAGAAGTCTCTTCCCACAATTTTCCTAGAGACTAATGTTGGTTCCTGTCACTATTTGTTTAGTTAAGCTAAAATCAGAGTGTTTCAAATATTACTTTCCATTATAATTATAAAAAGAAGTAAACCAGGAAGATAAATTTATTGCATAGTAAAAACTCACACTCTTTCCTCTCCTAAGCAGAGGAGCTATACTGTTTGGCTACTGAGAACAAACTACACATGGAAGAGGCAAAGAGCAAATTTTCCCACAGCTGTTATTGCATAGCTTCAGTATCCCCTTCTAAGCTTAATTCTTCACAGCCTTACACCAAATGAGTACACTCAAACAATGAGACAGGCAGACTTAAATATTTCCTTAAATATTTCCTTTATGCAGGACTAAAAGAAGGAGCTTTATTGCCTTCAACAGGTAAGGAGTTTTCCTGCATTACAATCATAGCACCACTGCTGAGCTGCCCCTGCAAAGCTTAAAATGGGCAAGGTGCTTACAGACTGACACCTGTGCCTCTTCCATTGCTTTGTACCTGATCAGTAATACCATCACACAGCTGAGCCATTGATACTATCTGCTTTGGCATACAAATGTACATCTACACTCATAATATACACACTGGTGATACTTCCACCAATAAAGTTTGCGTAACACCCTCTGTTACAGAATCCTAATTCAGTTGTTCATAACTTTGTCAAAGTTTAAGTGCTCAAGCTGAAATTCTTCCTGCTGCATGTCTACATCAGAATGAATTTTTCCTATAAGTTTCAACTAAAACAGCTGCTCTGAAAAGGGGACTAACGGGAGTCAATCTCACTTTCTCTCATGTTTTTTCTATAGCCATTTCACTGACTACAGAATCTATTTTGGGAGAGATACTGTGGGTGGCAAGAGCGGTTACCTTACTGCAAGCAATCATGACCAGGAATAGCCTTCTGAAAACCTGCCAAATTTTGGCCAGGTTCTAAACACTGTGATTTACCCACGCTCCATACAAATCTCCTAGACAGAAGCTACATTATTTTCTGAACACTCTGCTAAAACAGACGACTCATACACTTCCTTCATCACTGGACTACATGCACATCCTTCCCACAGAAGAACTGAATGACTCCACAATTACAAAAGGATTTACAGGGCATTTTGGGTCTTTTCACGCGATTTATGGTACTGGCCCCCAGAAGCTTCTGTGGCACCAGAACTGAGAGCTGAGAAATCCTGCCTGTTATTCCATCAATACTCTTTGATGGTGCCCATGCAGGACACTGAGGAAGCTCACTTGCTTGGAAAGCCGAAGAGCTTGGACTAACAAGAAAGAAATAGAAGGCAGAGCAGACTTCAAGAAACAGATGCAACATAGGCAGGGCATAATGATCCATTGTGTTAAATACACAAACACTGTCTCCAGACTGTAGAATACAACCAAGATTTCACAGATCCTTGCGCTCCTTTGTTTTCAAACAGCTTCTGTGATATCTACTAACAAATACATCCTTTCTTCTCCCAGCAAGCTAGTCTGAAAAAGAGACTGTAATCTAGTGCTATTAGCAACTCTATTTGGTCAGGTATTTGGAACTGTGATTACAAATTTTTGTGATGATCTTTCTGAACAAAGGAATACCCTTCTCTTTACTGTTTTGTTTGAAAGTTTTCAAAAATCACCTTTTCAGAACTGCACTAGAAATAATAAAGTTATAAAAACATTCACACTGGAAAATGACAGCATTGCAACTGCTCATGCATTCTATAGTAATCTTCTACTGTATGCTTAACAATACTAACCTTTCCCAGAGACATCACCCTCCTTCTCTGCAGATCTCCACGTTTCTAAAGAGATCCCTTTATTTCTTTCCCTTTAAGATTTATAGTCTTTCCCCTATGACTGTCTGAGCACAAAGCCAACGAAGAAGAAATCCCAGGTTGCACCACAGATCAGCTGCACCTTCTGCAGCTGTGAAGCACAGCTGCACTGGGATCTACCATCTCAGTACACCCAAACCAAGCCACTGGGTAGCTATTATCTTTTCTAGTTAGTTCCAGGTTCACTGCCTGAACAAAACCAAAAGATAAAGCCAGACACATATCAGACTTCTAATCGGTTATGTTTTAATCCTGCAAAGTTAAAAATGAAAGTTCTCTGCTACCAGGAAGAACAGACTCACTGATTCTTCCCAGAGGTTTTGAACATGCACTTCTCATCCCTGAAGGGGATGACAACAACAACAACAAAAGATAAACTTTTGCTTAAAATGTGACATGCTTAAAGTATAGCAACTCAGTTACAGAGGGTTTTATTGTTCACTCTGGGTCTTAAACACAGTATCTCTTCTAAGATGCTGGGATTTTGATGGCTTGGAAAGTAAAATAAAAGTGACTTGTTCTATTTTTTAAACTCCCTTAAAATTTCTTGAATTATTTTCTTACCAGGATTTCTTATTCTCAGAGACATCATCTTGAAGACTACCAGGTCACAAATGTCTCTTCTCATGGCAGAACCAAAGACTTCACATATCACATGAAAAACTGTAACCACACCCAACTTACCACCGCAGCCTAAATACCTAATCATGCAGAGTAAACTCTGCAAAAAGGCATAAACCTTTACCCTTCTAGGGGTAAGAGTGGCAGTTTTGACACTGGACACCAGATGCAAACAAGTTCCATGTCTTCGGCTTTTTCAGTCACTTAGTTAGGTTTTTCCTTTCACTGGCATTGAACATTAATACATAGAATGCTTGAACCAAACGGTAAATGAAAACATTAAAAAAACTCCCACCACTTTAAACAGCTTTTCTCATTACTAAAGAGGATTATTTAATTAAATATTAAATTCTTATTTTAACTTTTTCATTATATAAGTAATATTTAAGTACAACTTTCACTTTTAAGTGGCATCCTACCGCTTCTATTTCATTTAGTGAAATGGAATTTATGAAGAGAATTTCTTAATATATATCCAGAAATATTTCAAGAGAAATACCACAGTTTCATCCAAGCACATTTTCCTAGACTGCATAGTCTTAGAACAAAGTAAGAGACTGCACATTCTATTCAGTGCAGTTTACAAAGAATCAAAGAGATGACTGGCACCGAATTCAGGTATTTCTGATGTTACAATTTCTCATCTGCCTAAGGTTTATGAGTTTGACATAGAACACTACCAAATGGCAAATTACCCAGTTACACCAATTTGACAGAACCATGAAATTCTAAACCACTACATGATTCTATGTTCCCATGGTTCGAACAGCAGTATGTCAAATATGAAGGCAAAATACCTAATATTTCTTTTGCCTTATGCATAAAATATTTATTTCATACAATCATAATTTCTTGTACTGTATGCCAGAAGTTGATTCTATTGTATAGATAATTTAAAATATAATTCTAACTTATATATACATAGATATGTATAGTATATAATATAACAACAGTACATAAGTAAGTACATATATATTAAACATATATTATCTACCTCTAATGATTAGGGCATTAGAGTAAATGTAAAGGAAATGTCCATTACGAGGAACACAGGTTCTGTTTTTTCTAAATAGTGCAGAGTGATGCATCAGAAGAACAGAATCCCAGTTTTTTACTAATGAGAAGATATTCCTCAATACTCCCTCCAGGTATGAGACTCTTAAATTAGAATTAGTGTATTGTAATTTCAGCAATAAATATAACCACAGCTACAAAACAGTGAGGGCAGAGAAGCAAGAAGAGCACAAATGCCTCTAGTTATGCTTTTACAGGATATGCATATCAACAGACCAAGCCAAGCTAATCTCTGAGTCTGCTGTGGAGGTGAAGAGACAAAAGCACAAAAGAAATGTTTTTTAAGAAAATGGCTCAGAGATAACTAAATTATACTTTCAATCAGACCACAGTATGAATGTTTTCCTTGCCAAAGAATTATAAACCAGAACAAGCAGAAATTGTCAAAGAAGTTCCATCACAGTCTGAATCATGGAGAGGCAAGTGATGATGACAGTTGTGAGCACTTACCTCAAATAACATAAACAGACATCTGGTATTACTTTTTAAAATAAGTAGCATAGAATGATTTTCAGGATGACATGGGAGACCATGTTTACATGAGCATTCACATGATGGAAACAACTCAATACAAATAAAAGGGGAATAAAACCCCTCTAGTATAAACAGTTCTGTTGAAATAAAAAACAGATTGACTCTGACATTAGCTGATATTTGTTTAGCATCCCAGCTATCCCCACTGATTAATCACTGTCTTCACTGGGTACAGTGTTAGGGACTGAGAATGGTGCTATTAAATACACAACATTCAGCAATTGTGACATGCTACAATTGACCAACACAAATTGTAACATAATTAAGCTGTCTCTGTGTATTTCCAGAAAACAATGCTTTAATGCACTGGGTCTGTTTATGCTCCAGCTTGTGCAGGTTATGTGTACTCGATTCAGTCATACTGTGTGTTGACACAGTGCTAGGTCAGGTTCTGACCACTCAATTCCATCCTCTCAGCTTAGGCAAATTCAGAGAAAAACTGAGACAATCTGTCCTCAAGTATTATGCATATACGTCATGCTAACATTCAATTACATCTTTTATTTTAGAGCACAATCTTCGCTTGGTCTTTGAAAAGGAAATTCAGCTTTCTGATGCCAACTAAACAAAGGTTAGGATGCCAAGAAAACAACTCTGAAGCCCTCTAATCATGTGTTTAGATGTACTTTCTTCCTCTTTCAGAATTAACTGAAAGTCAGAGTCACACACAAGACAGTGACTCACAAGGACACTGCTATGACCCACAAGTGATCTACAGGTCAGAAGGCATGCCTCGTAAATGCTCTGAATCACTGCCTAGCTCTCTCTTCTGCAATCTAGACATAGGTTCAACAGCAAAATTTGCATCTCCTCAGTCATCCTTAGCCAATTATCTACTTTTCAGGTACCCTCATAAGGAAGGTAGACTCTGACATGATAGCTACTTAAGTGCTCGTTACTTTTTTATACAATGGACCAAGTCAAAATGTACTGAATTGGGGAATGTCCAAACACAAGGAGAGAGAGTATTTGCAACAGTATTACATCATTTGTTGCATAAGCTGGAAGATATGCAGGACACTGCAGGAATGGAAAAATATGTAGCAGTAAAGGCAGTTAAATGCTTCCTTGGAAGAAAAAAAATTCTCTCCTCCTTCTGCAATTGCAATTTCTAAGGAAGTAACTTAAGTCATCTTTTTGTTTTGTAGTAACTATATTATCACCTTTGAATTACCCTGTGATACCTTGATTATGTTACTACCAATCACCCTTTCCTCTTCCTAATGCTGGTTTTTACTCACTGTGCTGAAGCTATGGCACTGGAATCAGTCTGCCTTCTGGTGACCTGCTAAAGCTAAGCAAACACCTCATTTCAGAACTCTCTTAATATGTTGACAAATGTTTGCATCCACACCCCCTCTCAAACATATTAATTACCTGAACTTATTCAGTCTCCCTGCCCTAGATCAAATATGGAATCCGTGTACCACACAGCTACTGTCAAACGCAGCTCTGCAAAACAACTTACAATCCAAAGTACACTGCAAAGCAGACTCAGAACACACCGTGTCTTTAACTAGGTCTTGTATGGTGGTTGTTGGGATAGCTGCATTTGTTAGCATAGACAGGGCCAAATTTCTTACTATTTAACTGGCAACCTGCTTTTTTTTCAGTCAAAGAATTTCCACTGAAGGCAATACTGGAAATACATGGTACCACCTGCAAGGTCAGGGACCCACAGCTATGAGTAAAAAAACAAGGGAAGTACAAGAAACAATAGTAAAACCTACCAAGTTTCCAGATGAAAGCAATGACACTCAGTCTCCTGGATGATTTATATTCAGATCAGGTGACAATTACCATAAAGCTATTTCCTTATTCCAGGAGGCTATTAGAGTTTTCCTGCAGTCCATGCCTCCCTGCATGGAACTCCACACCATCATTTTTGTTTTCAAAGCCAAACAAAATTACAACCACAGATTTTGAAAAAGACAGGCTTGATCTCTTCAGTTCTAATATTTGAAGACTATGTCTTGAGGCACAGTCAAAATTCTCCTTTTTCTAATTTGTTCAGATTAATTTTTAAAAATTCTACAGACATCTTTACGACAAATATATTTTTACAGACAGATGCCTAAGGCACTAAGTTGCTATATTTATGGCTTAGGTGATATTTCCTTGTCAAATACATTAAATTTGCAGGAAGCTACATAGTGATATAAATCTTACTTCAAGACATACTCCCATAGCTCAATTCAATTGCATATAACAAACAAACCTCCACAAATACACTGTCAGTATTTGGCACATGTGAATAAAACATGCACATCTATGGAAGTTTTGATTTATGCATACCATCACCTTATAAGAGAAACATAATTTCCTGATTGCTTCAGGAAAATGATGACAGCTGTGTACTTGGGAATCAGTAGCAATCTTACCCACCCCAATCAGATTTTGCCCTCTCTAGTTATCTACTGATTCACACCATGACTGACTAACATGGTGCTAAGGTGAAGCTTCCCTTCAGGACACCGGTATCAGCTGAAATCAACAAGGTTATCTAGGCCCTTCTGGCCCTCAGGTGGAGGTTATCACTCCCTCCTTCTGGCCTAAAACAAGGACAGTTTCATCTATGCAGCTTTTAGCAGGTACTCTTCTCTCCTTTCTTGATTCTGTCAGGTACTGGCACTACACAACCTACTAACTCCACACAGAGTTTATTTTCCTATTATTTACTTCAATTATCTTTGGTGCAATTTAGGCCACTTAACTCCTCTTTTTTTGCTGTAGATACAAAGGGGTTTTCCCTTCCTCTTTTTTAACGTATTTGATAACCATATTTTTTATTCCACCAAATTTTCTCTTTCTTACCTAAGGAGCAGTTTGTCTCTCTAAGCATAAGAACGCCAGCCTGTAAAGAAAATCAAGACTGATGCCACAAAAAAAATGGCCTTAATTTATCTTGTGGTTATTAACATCAATGAGGGTGCAGGTATTTCCTGGCTTAGGCCAACAGTCCTTACCTGCACATAATTCAAATGCAACAATGACTAACAGTTTACAGCTTCTTCTTTTACGTTCTTAGTTCATACTTTTTCTTGAAAAGCTGTTCCAACTGACCATTATACCATTCAGTATAATGAACTGGCAACAGCACAGATTCAGAGTAAGAAAAAGTTAGAGAACACATTAATCTTACTTACTTTAGCTACCTGTAAAACCCAAGGCTTTTATTACTTAACATTTATGTTAAATACTCAGCTCCTTGTTTCGGTAGTTAAGTCAGATTTCACAATCAAGATTTTAGATGGTTTCCACTTAAAATATATGCACAATGGTTACTACAGAGACAGAGTGTAGTCTACAACAGCTTCCCATGACCTAAGGTAGAAGCTGCTCCAGATCAAATTTAAGCTTATTTTTCAGTGGGCAGTCTTCCAGACCACAAAAACTACCACTATTCACAGACTGCTGCTGTGCAGCTTCAGTGTCCAGGGTTTTAAAATTTCATAACATTTATCTTTCACATAAAACAGTATAGTCAGTATACTGAGTATATAAGTATATAGAATATACTTATACAGTATACTCAATGTAAACATGTCTAATAATGCTTAGAAAAAGCAGAAATTAGGGTTAAGGTTTCCAGAGCAACATGAAGCCCTGGTCTCTTCTAGTTACGTGTTACAAGGTACTCTTCACATGGTCCCGTAGCACTGAAAAATGAGACAGACTACCTGGTAAATGAGATATGACACTGATTATCTTATACCCTTCCAATCCATGAGGAATACTTTTCATTCGGAAGTTTTATTACATGCAGCATTCCACACATAAGATGATAACCTGTAAAGATGTTGAAATTCCTCACTACATACACACTGTACTGTGTATTTCCAACACATATACTGCGCAGCATATTCCCTGACAAAGACATGACAGACGTCTATAAAAATAAAAAAGGGGAGATGAAAGCATAATGAGATGAAATTTGACACCTAACATCATTTAATGAAAAAGATAAAATAAAATAACTTGGTGGTTCTTCACCAACCAAGCTGAGAAGCCCACTTTTATAGAATACTATGAAGACTTCAGAGACTGAGTAAAATCCTGGAGGATGGGAATCTGTCAAAAGCTACTAGACACAAACACACCACCCTCTCAGGAAGTCCTCCAGTCCCTAGCACCTCAGAAAATATATGCAGTATCACTGTCAAAACCTGTTATCTCTAAATTGTGTTGAGACGACTGACAATGTCCAAATTGAAGTAAAGGGAAAAATTATTTAGTACTTCTACTGAGCCTAGGAATACAATCAGAATTAAAGAAAGAAAGATGCATTCAGAAAATTCTAAAAAAAGTTTAATATAAAATCATTATATACCACAGATCACAATATATAGTACCTACGCATGTCTGTGCACATATGTACTATACACTGCATATGTAATTGCATACATATTCACACTTGTAAAATGTAATTCTGTAAAACTATGAATATGAATTCATAATTTTACCTTTAATTTCATGGAATTACCAAGTTTTGTGGCATAATGCTGTCAAAGTTAAAAAAAACAATTATAGTGCAACTTACACAGAAAACTCTCATTTTATTATGTTATAAGATTTAGCAGTGGATAGTTCATCTCAATCATCTGCACTGTATTTTTTCCACAAAAATGTTTCATTTCTTTTCCAAAGAGAACTTTCACACACTTCTCTCTCTTCTGTCACTGTGGAATGAGGGGCTCTTTCACAAAGCTTCTCTATGACTGCTAGATCTGTGAGCTTTCTGAGGCTCTCCTCATTCTGTTCATTCAGCATATCCCAGAAATCTTTTGGTTTCCCCTTTGATTTTTCTATTTGTCCTGAAGAAAATCTCCTCGGTGATCCTGTAGACCCATTTCCATCATTTTGGAAGATTTCATCAAGAACAGAGGTATCTCCAAGTAAGTCCACAAAACAATTTTTCTTGCAAATCTGAGCTTTCCTCTCTCCATTTTCTGACTGAGACAGGGATCTTTTTTTTGGCAGCTGTGTTCCTTCTGAGTCTTGCTGTCCTTCACAACTTTTTACAGGCAGCACCTCAATTATTTCTGATTTACTGCTTAATGAGCCAGATGCCATAAAATCCTTGAATGCCTGACTGTTTCTTCTTTGGATATGTTGAGTAGCAACAGTGGGTGATTGTTTATATTTTGCATCAACAAGCATATCTTGCAAGTAGCAGTCCTCTTGAAGCTGTTCTGCTTCTCCTTTATGGCTCTCATGGGTCTGTGTTTCTGTAGTTCCACTCAAAAGTAGTTCTTTAGCTGATGAAGATCTAGGCCTAGAGTTTCCAAAATTAACAATGGATTTTCTTTTTCTAGAGTATGCTGTACACAGTTCTCTTTCCTGACAGTTATGTGAAGGTTCTGCTGGTATTTTAAGAGAGAAGAAAGACTCCATCTCTGGATGCTTGGAAACATAGAATTCCTTCAACATCTTCTGCCTGGTTTTTGATGTAGATTTTGCAATATGTTCTGCAAGGTCTTTCACTGATCCCACATTAAAGTGGGATACCATTTCCTCAAATTGTCTCCTGTAATTATCAAGAAGGAAAAATGTGTTATGTTGACACCCTTAACTAGGGTGTGGGGGAAATGGTGAGGACATAGTTGTTCCAAGCCCTTTCGAAAAAGACTTGCTAAACAAAAATTGGATAAATGCATGCAACAGGAGACAGGCATTGTCCCCATCATCCTACCCAGTGAGTTATGGAGTATTTGTTTATGCTAAAAAGCCAAGCTCTAATTAAAACAGATCACTACTTGAGCTAGCCCTAGTTTGGGGTCAGGGAACCTTACTGGAAGGCTGGAGAGGCAGGTTTAAAATCCCATGTTGGACAAACTACATGAAACAGGTCGCCTTTCCTGTATGAGGGCTCCAAAAGGCAGTAAGATTAGCCCTGCTTGCCTTAAAAACCATGTGACAGGCTAGCTCAAATTATTTGAGTGTGGTGACTGCAGACAGCTTCCCACTCTGCCCTACAATTACAACGAACTGAGGCACATAACCATCCTCATTCAACTCTGTGGCACATCCACACGTACTACAAAGTCTAACTGCATGGCAGGTGCTAACAGATAACCTGCTCAATGCTCAGGAGTGAATTATTTAAGCTTCTTGCTAGATACGGATCTTGGAATAACAACCTTAGTCACTTCACTACCTTTGAAAATTTTAGTTCAATAATTTTTTTTATAAAAAATTATTACTTTGAACATTTTTGGAATGAAGGGCTCTCCTCTACCTGCCTCATAAATACTAATAATTTTCAGTGTCTATACTAGTAAACAAACCCGATAATTATTGGCACTTTGATAATAACAGTATGGACAACTGAGGCCAGCTAGCTGATATGACAGCTTCTGAATGCTTACAGGCATTACCTAGATACCAACTTTCACATAGTAATTTATTTGTCTCAAGGCATATTGAAAATATATACCAAATATATACACCAATATTCTGAAGGTTTGCTTAGCTATCTACAGCTTTCTACTTTCTATTTCCATAAACCACCAGGCTATTTTTATTGAACTTCTATTTACGTAACAATGGAATTTAATATTCATGTTAATAACAGCAATCATTTGGGAAAAAAAACCCAAGGAAACAAAAAATTACTAAGCCTCCAAAAATAGCAGGGGGAAAAAAAGTCTTTAAAGAGATATTGAAAAATATGGAGTCCCACACTAGAAAAGAAACATGAAGACCTGTTTTTTTTACAGCTATTAAAGGCAAGTGATGAGATATGGGCAAAATCAGTAGGCAGTCAGAAGCTAACATTATAAAATGCTTCTTTTCTATACAGTTTAAACACTGTTTTGTACTAGCCTATAATGCACATACTACAAATACTCACGGTGATGACATCCTACACAGTTATGCAATATATGACCATTGAATCAACATGCTCAAGTAATTTGTGGATTCAACTAATTTTATTAATCAATTACAGTACTCAGAGTAGTTTGAGTCAAAGTTTCCCTCTAGTTCTACTCTTGCCACAGAAAATAACAGTATTCCCTGAGTAGTCCCTGAAACAAAGACAAATGCAACTACTCAAAGGGAAGTGTATTCCAGCCTTAGAATTTTACTTCCAACTCATCAAAACAGTCTTACCTCCGTATTTCTTTGGGTGTCTTTCCAATCAAGAAGGTGGTTGAACCTACTCTATATACTTTTTTGCTTCTCTGGGTCACTGGATGCGCAACATACAGATGATGTTGCCTGCTGTTTGTCAACATTTCTTGCCTTCCCTTAACAATTTTCTTCTCTGAAGCATTGTCTTCTGGGACTTCATAGCTTTTCTAGGAAGATGAGACATTGAATTCATTAGAACAGCTGTGCCTCTGATGTAACAATGCACCCAAACTGCACCCAATTCAGTCCCTTGTAACTAGCATTACTGGACTGAACACCAGGATTGGGACACACAGCTGAAATGCAGATTGCCTACTCAGTCACAAACTTCCAGGGACATTGAAGGGAAGTCTTGGTTCTCTGACATCTTGCACGAAAATATGATCCTATTAAAACCTGAGTTGTCTGAAATTCTCACAAATTCTCATGACAATTTCTCCTTTGTCAAAACATAGCTGCTTAATGATACCCTCATTCTCCCTATTAGCACTGCTTTAGAGATGAAATCACAAATTGCATTCACACCTTGTCATCTGCTGTTCAAAATTTGGTTTCAGATCTACACTTTCTTCCCAATGTTCTTCTACTTGATCCATGTCCATTTCCATTATTTTCATGGGCTGTTCTTTAGCTTCAGGATCTCACATGTGTTCTTGCCCCACTACTTTGGTGAGTAACCCCAAACCAGCACACAGAGAGATGTTAATATTACAGAACCTAGAGGCATAAATTTTCACTTAAGACAAATGTATACCTCCAAAGATTAAAATTATACTTCACCATTATATTACTGTCCACAACACTGAAACCCCACCCCAATTAAGATTAAAAACCCTATTCTCCCAATAATAGTATAATACTAGTAACAACATTAAGATTGACTTAGTAGATGTTACCTACAGCATAAATATTCTACAATTCTCTTGCTGGTTCTGTATACATTTGTTAACTTTTTCAATTTTTTAAAAAGTATGCATGGGTAGTACAGAATTTTACACGGAAAATGTATTTTCAAAGAAGAAAGCAATCACAGTTTAAAAATATTCATTTTTATGGACTTTTTTCATGAAAAATACTCATAGTATTCCAATCTCACTATGATAAGACTTAGCCTATTATTCACCCCGTTAGGAAATCAGGAATGTATAATTCAATTCAAGAAAGTATAACGTGAATAGAATGCAAGACTAACCATGTCAATGCCTGTCTTAAAGTTATGTTAAACCCCCATAAACGTGCATCAATCTACCTCTCATTAAACAAGACCAATGTATAAGAGTCGGTAATACTTTGGTTTACACATCTGTTCAAACAAAGAAGATTTTTAATACCTTTGGGAAAAAAGCCAAATGTTGTAAACACACTGAAAGCCATAAAATTGCTTGTCTTTGCAGAGAACCACATTTAATGTTAGAAGTAATGCTAATTCCTATAAATGCACAAAAGGCAATATTTAGTTCTGGAAGCATAAAACTTTAGGTACACTGCACCACCCACAAGAACATCAAAATACCACCTAATACACAGAAAGCATCTCTTCTTCTACTTAAATAAGTTGTTTAAAGGTGGGGTTTTTTTAACTCAAGGCAGAAAAAGTTACCATAAAAAAAAGTTATTGTAAGAACTGCAGAAGCTAATTCCAGTGAAAGTCTGCAGCCACTCTGAGTTACTTCTGAAAATCTTCGCAGCTCCCCAGAGCAAAGGCAATTGGTTACACGATACCCAGTTAGGCTGAAACACAACTGACTCTGCTGAACCAGAAAATGTTTTAGAAAGCCTAAAACCCAGTGCCTAAATACAGGAACTTCTTTTTAAAAAAACAAACATTTTTTTAATAATCTTAAAACACTTAGTTTTTTTAGATATCTCCATGTCTGTTAAAGGCCAAATCTGATGTTTATTACTCTGAATGATACAATGGATGACAGGGTCCATGTACAAATAAGATTTGCAAAATGAGATGAAAATATTCTATCTTTCTATTAGTATTACTATCAAAAAAGTGAAAACTTCAGTCAATATTCCAGTACTGTCAACATTCTACACTATTTTGCCTTCTTTTGAATTTGACTTCCTGTATTGCCCTCCTAAATTAATTCCTCTCATGGCCAGTATCTTTTCCATTATCTTTCAATATTTGCGCTCTAAATCACTGATCTCCTAACGAAAATTTATTTTCAACAGCTTTCTACATTCTCCTGTTCCTCAAGCCCTTTCACTAACAAATTACTGTGTCCACACTCCTCACTTCTACATGAAATGCTGTGTTGACTGTACAGTGCTGGTCATGTTTGCACAAATTATCACACTTACCACATGCATAAGACAATCTCACAAAGCAAGACTGAAATCAAAACAACTTGATTGAGCCAGGACCCTCTGACTCTTTATCTTCTATGGACACTAGCACATTTAATCTGTTTGTATTATTGAATGTCACATTCTGTACGACATTCAATAGGTCACATGTGGATACTGTATGATGGAAAAATAAAGGAAACAAAAATCTTTCACTGTATGCTATAGCATAAAGTGTCTGCTGTATGTTAGAAGAATATTGGCAGAGGGAATGACAGCAATCAGGAAAATCTTTAGTAAACATTTATATACATCAAACACAACCTGCCTTTCCAGTCCATGTTATAAAATTTCTATGGATCAAAATGGAAAAGTTTCACTTAAACTTGACCAATACTTGTTGGTTATCTGACAAATTATTTTTATCTATATTGAATTATCTGTAACACCAATATACACTAAAGTTTAGGGGCAGGGGTAGGAGGTGCAGCAAAATAATTAGGTTGACATCAAAGATAAAAAATTTTGATTGAATTATTGAATGCAATATTTTTACCACTTTATTAAATTTTGTGCCCTTCCATTATGTCAAGAAAATCTTTACAGTATGTTCAAAAGAAATGCACATTTATTTACTTTCAAATGCATACATAGACAAAGACCATGCAAGTGGATTAGCAGAAGGCATTGTACTTTAACTGAAAAAACTAAATGAGAAGTTAAACTCCAGAAATATCTCACTAAATGCAATGAAAAAGTTAAT
>VXBU01009660.1:39556-53212 GCA_013400315.1 Bombycilla garrulus | reverse complement strand
TTTCCCCAAAATTAATGTCAGAATAATTTCAATCAAAATACCACATGAATCACTCAAGACTTTTTTTCTCTCTAAAAGGCTGAAGTACATGTAGATCTGCTCTGAAAAATTACAGTCTGGCTTTGCAAGTCCACCCTGTAGTTCATTTCACGTTTGCTTTAAGAAGCTTTTGTTTTCCATATATTCTTTCTGGGTTACACAAGATGGTTCTTTCTGATTTTCATCTATGTTCTTAATATATAGCAATGTGATAGCAGAGACAGCAATCTTTCATTTTTTTAATGAAAACACAATGTTTAAAAAGTCTATTTGCACAAGACCTGAATTTCAACTCAAGAGCAGAACACAGATTGCTCAATATCATCAAATCAGTCTAAATCCAACAAAATAATCCAGGAAAAAACAAGTCATTTATTCCAGTAGATTAATTTGCAATATAATCTTCCTCCTTCACACTTGCATATAACAGACTGGAAAACTGTTCCAATGAATAATCTGCAGCGAAGCAACACATCAAGTATGTTTTGTTGTCATATAACAGCTCTCAGTAATTTTTACTGGAATGGCCATGTGCTACACTGAATGACATATATTTTTCTACCTCAAGGTGTTTAAAACACTATAGCCTCTCCCTCCATCATGGCATCATAAACGGAAACAAAACTCATGCTTTAACATTCATGATTTCTTAGCAAAGACTATGAGTAGCATGAGATCTCAAACTGCACAGAGATACAACTGCCTACTTTCTGTGACACTTAGGTTCTGGGACCTGCAAACAAAGTTTATAACTATAAAGGAAGATGAGATGTAGTATTAACCTATTATACAGTGTAATCCATATCTCAAAAATTTCTTCAGAAACAGCTTTCTGCCACATTTCTGCATGGAACAGAAATCCCTGGCTTTGTTTTGATTAACAAGGCTCTAAACACCTTCAAGAATTGAAACATCTGTACAGTTCCCTCTGTATAAACAGCACTATCAGAAACAAACTCTTTGAGGGAAGATTGTCATACTGCTCTGTGCTGCATCAAAGTGTGGCCACAGGTCAAGGCAGGTGATTCTGTCCCTCTGCTCCTAGTGCAGAGAAAGGCCACAAAAATGACTGGAAGGATGGATCACTTCTCCTATCACGAAAGGCTGAGAGATTTGGGGTTATTTAGCCTGGAGTAGAGAAGACTCTGGGGAGAACTTACTGTGACCCTTCTGTGTGGAAAACCCCACGTACTTTATTTTGATTCTACTACCAATAACTAAATATGTGTCAGCCACATAACATCTGTGTTGCGTCTCTGTCTAACCAATCACTATGCCACCAACACCGCAGAAAATGGAGCAGATGAAGGAGAAGCTAAGTTAACACCCAAAATCCTCCATCTTGTAGTTCATCCACCTCCATACGAAAAAAACCCCAAAACCTAATTTTCACCCTGTGATAAACTACACTACTATCTACTTCACACATTCACAAAACTCAACTCATCCCAAAGTCCTGGAAGCTTTTTCCACAGCCAAAGACTAAAAGCTGTGCTCTCTTGAGGAATAAGACCCCCCAAGGACAGGCACAGGAATATCTCCTGTGCCCTAGATTCCAACACTTCTGTAATTACCAGGGGTTTGTAAGAAAGATGGAGAAAGACTAAAAAGTTTTAGCAGGGCTTGGTTTTGATCTAGATAAGACATAAGAAAGAAGGCTTTTTTACGGTGAAGATTGTAAAACACTGCAGCTGGTTGTCCAGATAGGTGGTGTATGCCCCATCCCTAAAAACACTTAAGGTCAGGCTGGATATGGCTCTAAGCAACCTGATCTAGGTAAGATGTCCCTGCCAATTGTAGGGATGACTTTAAGGATCATAGCCTATAGTTCTTACATATTTTCTTCCCAAAACTGACAGCAATCCAATAGTCGTGGGCCATGGTCAAAAACCAGATAATCTTCACACAAAGGATAATCATATTCAATACAGGAACTATTGTTATTACAGTATTATTACACAAACTCTAGGCATTCTACATTAAAGAGATACCATGCCCCATCTGTCAAAAAACTCCAGTTAATTTTAATCTTTTAAGTACTTCCCTCATCATACTTGCAAAATAAACCACAAATTAATCTCCACTTTTATAGATGGCTATTTATGAAAGTCCATTCTGTAACAATTGACAATGTCCTTCTCCACTGAGAACGCTGCTTAACTCACCTAACTGCTAGAGCATCTTCTATTTTATGCAACCCCATGGATGTCTGTGATAAAAGAAACATGTTCCACAATTTATTTTCCTTTCCTCAGCATCATGTGATAAAATACCTTTCCACAGATGCTTACTACTATTATTGCCAAATACAAATTTTCTTTAATTGAGGTGCTGGACAGAATTTATTTTGACAAATGAGATTCAATTGAATTATGGTTTATTCTCTTGCTTGTACAATTAATGCAAAGTTTATACTGCTACGTTTATTACTTCTGGATTTTATCTCACCTTTCACAGCTGCTAAGTTGTGAGAGAGGTATCATGATGTGCTGTTTTTGTTTCTTGATTGCATATTTTATATTCTGGTTGCTGTTACCAAACTGTGTTTTCCCAGAGTCACACAGTACTTATAGAAATACAGACTAAACAAGCACTCAGTACTATAAATGTGTACATTCTAGCTAAGCTAGTCAGTTGGCAAAATTCCTTTAAAAACCATATATAGACAATATGACTGCACTCCCCATCAGCTCTGGGGAAAGCAGAATAAATGACTCTGCAGCCTTAAATCCAGGACTATTACAGAAACTGGAGAACAAAGCAAACAACAAAAAAAAAATAGTAGCGAGATCTATTTCTCATAAAAAGAATAAAAATTTTGTTTCCTTAAGCCTTTAAAGGTACAGAGCAATACCAGATTAAAATAATATGTTCTATCTGTTCAGAGAAAAGGTAGCTAGGATGTACAAATACTAGGCCGGTAAAATTAAGGACAGACTGAATACTTATTACTGGATGAAAAAATAAGCTTGATTAAAGCCTATGGTTTAGAAGGTTAAGAGACACTTGACTGAAAATTATGGTAGTGCCAACTGTGAGATCTAACACTGGCCTTCTAAACTCAAGGGAATAAAATATCACCAAGGTGAAATCTGAGGTAAGAAAAGGTGTTCAAGTCTTACACTTCTTTTATAATAAATTTAAATATAAGCTTGCTAGATACTCATGTTCTTAGGATGTTCTACATACCTTTAGTTATCTTTTGAGGAATAAGACTTGCTGCCTCCCATCCCTTCTAACTTGACTCTGAAGGATCTTCTTCCCATGCAACCTCTCTCACATTCAAAGAAGAGACCTCATCGGTTTTGCAGCCTGCTCCAGCTTTAAGCAGTTACTACAACTTAAGCAACTACATTAGTCTCCACGATTCAACAATAAATGAAGCACTAATAAACCTAATTTATACTTTTGGCTACTACAGGTAGACAACCAGAAAGAAAACATTGTTTTATAGTGCTTTCCAGCAACTTATTTTTCCTTTTAATCATGCATACATAATTTCCACAAACTGGCTACGGAAACTAAAGACCTTAACTTAGGTTCTAAAAGTTCAAGAGAAGTAGTGAACCCAAAATTAGATGGCTAATCAATAGCAAGAAATCAACATGCCAATGTTCTTACAAGGGATTTTCTTTATTAATTACTTTAGCTTATTATAACATTGCTCATTATCCCTGTCATTCCAGATTTCTATGTTAGCATGAAACAAAAATGTCAGTCTTCCACCAAGAGTTGTAGGAATTTGTATTTCCCAATTTACAACTTATCCAATTCAAAAGAATACTTCCAGTTTTACAAAATTCTTGAAACCCTTTTACAGAGATACATCATTGCTTGAAAAATGTATTTAAAATTTATTAAGTCAGAAATATATTATAACAGACTGCTTACTGAGTGAAATTTTAAAGCAGGAAGATAGAGTTGCCATAGGTAAAATGAACACAAAGGACATTATACTTTTTGGTCCTTAGCAGACCCATTTATGAAATGAAAATAACCTTTCTTAACTGCTTCTACTTAGAAATAAAAGAGTTCTATTATCTGACCTTCAGAAAGGACATAAATATTATCAGAGCATAAATATTGTTCAGATGTCTTCGTGGTGCTATCACATAAAGCTTCAACCTAAATAGAATGCAGAAAACACTACTAATTAAGAACATAATATCATTGATACCCACAGCCAACAGAAAGAGCTACATGACAGTTTCTGAGAAACTATTAGACCAATGACACTTGAAATTTACATCAATAAGAAATTTCAAAATTTCTGACAAAACTTTGGTTTTCTTCCAATAACTATCTCAATTAGCATTCCAACATTCAAAACTGTAATTTTATTACTTAGAACAATGATGGAAATTTAAATGACTCAGCTGTATTTTTAATATTACACATGATGTTACTTTAATCTACTAAAACCTCTTTCTAAAGTAGCATTATTTATGATAAAACAAGTAGATGCTCAGACAGTGAATGTCCTAACTTTGACTGATGGCAAATAAGTGAAAAATGACCAGCAAAGCCTGATGGTCAGAAGCACAGCAGTGACCATGTTTTTTCACAAAATGTCTTCTAAGGAAATACAAAGAAATGAAGAAAGAAAAACAGTAGCAGTAAAATTCTAAGTTTCACAGTTGTCTACAAAGCTGTCTTTTTAAGTAGAGCACAAAAAGCTCAAAATGCCACATTTAAGAACAGGCAGTCATCTAGATTTTATTTCTGCAGTAGTGCCTTTACATAAATGAGTAACAGGAAGTGAAAAAAGAGGCAGCCTTCTCCATAATTTTTCATGTTCTTCTTCCTACTCAGATCTCCAAGAGAAGTGATACCACTGTAGTTCCTGAGTGAAAAGCAACTTTAAAAAATTGACTGACAAGTTAATCAAGAGAAGTTAATTTGCAATACTTGCAGTCACATAACTCTACATAATAAGCTCTAAGTTACATGAACACCACAAACTAGTTTTGAACAGAGGTGGATCAACAGACATTTAGTCAAAGTACTCTCTTCAAAGTTTTCTTTCATTTTTATTTGGTTTTAATAATGTTGTCAGCCATTGCCAATTAGTAAGTACCTTCCTACAGTACTCTTGAGTATTTTTGACCAACTTTTCTGCTAATGAGGAACATTCTAATGCAAATGTGTTAGAATTGAAAAGGCCTTACTTTTACTGGTTTGCCTGGTTTGATCTTCCAGTGTAAAAATTCTTGGCAACTCTGCTAATGGCTTAATTAAATACAGTACAACAGCACTGGAAGAAACTCTTCTAGCCACTGCGGATGTTCAGCATCACAGAACAACACAGTTGTATGTCTGCAATTTCTGTAATGATAGTTAGCGTGTCTGTAAGGACTAAGCTGCACATTCATCAATTACTTATTCTGTGCTTGTGGTTTATCTTAAAAACCAGTCTAGGAAACTGCAAATGTTTGTTGCAAAGCAAGCAACCAAGTACCCAGATAATCAGAGCAGATTAAAAGCATTGTGTAATAAGAACAAAAATCTGGAAGCTGTACCTGAATTTATTTCAGATTTGTGTGTATTCCAAAGGCAATTAAACAAGCTACAGGACCAACAAAAAACATTAGACATATCTGTTGCTGCAAATAAGAACTCCCAGTAAATTCTAGTTCTATGTTTAAGACATTAAGCATAGACAGTTTAACTCAACTATAGCAACTGCATATGTTCACCTCCCCAACAGAGTCTGCAAACTAATGTACGTTCAGATTTCTGTGCTACAGGGGTTCCAGAATGTACTGTGGCAACTGGAGTTTTGTTAACTGGATCCAGGACAAACTGAAGATTTTTCAAAGCTCACATCAGAAATACATGGCACCAAATTTGATTTCAGAAACCCAATCTTTAATCTTACCATTTCTCTCACAGAAAAACACAGAGGGTGCTCTGCTGCTGAATTCCCATCTCTTTCAAAGCTGGCTAAGATAAAAGCCACCCCAAAAAAAACCAAAATAATTTATTAGACTTCCAGCTGAGCATTCTCCTCCTCCCATCCTCAGTATCTTTGATCATTCATGGTGGCCAGTAACAGAAAAACAAGTTTTTAGAGCTTTTTAAGATGAAAAATTAGGATAAAAATAGTTAAAATTACATTTCCAAAATTATCTCTTTACCTTGGCACTACAGACAGCTACATTAGCAGGGAGCTGGGAAAACTGCTTCAACTCAAATACATCTCGCACCGCCGACCGGCTCAAGTGATTTTCAGCCTTGCTGGATCCAACCACATTCTGATTTGAATGAATATATGCCACTTCTTGAACACCATCTGATACATTATGAGAAAAATACAAAGAGGTAGGTTATTCCAAAACTCTGAAGGTACACATCTACACTGAAGGATACTATAATTAAAATAAAAATTTACAGTTAAGTTGTAAAATTTGTTATGAATTCAGTCAGCACCAAGTTTCTCAGTTCGATGAAATTAACAACAATCACTAGACTTATTTGGATTTATCCAGATAGTTCAATACTACTCCAATTTCAGTGCAGTTATTTTCAGACAAAGATGTTTCAAAGCATCTATGGCTTAATGACTGCAACATCAGTGATTAAAATTAAGTCCTTAGGAATCAAGTGTTTTATGTGGTGTTTAAAACTCCCACACCACTTTTTTTTTCTGTGCATTTTATTTAATTGCCCTGTCAAGACTCTTAAGATTTTACAGTTCAAATATTTAGTTTGTGAATTCTTAATAGATCTTCAATCTCAGTGTATTTCAAGAGACGGTAAGAGTTTAACCAAGAATTACAAAGCAGCCTGTCACCCTGTAAGACAGAAAAGTAAGACTAATAAGGAGAAAGATACTGAAAGATATTAGTAAATAATAACTTAGCAGAACAATTACTACATCTCGTAGCAAAAAACATGTACAGCAAGACAAACTTAAAACCTGCTGACAGTGGTAAATAAAATCAAACTAATTAACTTAATAGTTACCTAAATATTTGTCCATTGATTCCATTTTTTTCTCTTGATGCTCAAATACAGTTTTACTTGCATAAGAACTATGCATAGCATAATTCCTAGACTTCATTTGTGCAACAGAGGTATCTTGAATAGGATGCAGCATTTTAGACCCAAACTGAACTCTGCCTCTACGTTGTTCACTCCTATGGCTCTTCTTCCTGGCATGAATTTTCTCGACTGGAAAGTCATCTTCAGAGGATGAGAATTCATCTATATTCTGAGAACCACTTTCCTTTCCTTTCCTATGGGGCTTCTTTGCTTGTAGCAGAGATTTGGAGACATTATGTAGCCCACTATTAAGGGTACATGCTTTCTTCCACTTTGGAATCGAAATTCCTATCTTTCTTGATTCAGAATTATGAGAAAGTTCAATATCATCAGACTCATCACTTATGTCGCTTGCTTCTTTTAAATCTATGTCATTCTTGACTTTTTCAAAAGATGTGGCATTGCTGAAATTTGACTCAGTACCATGGAGTCCACACTGTCTACTGGTTCCTTTAAATACAAACCCAGCTTTTTGTTTTGCTAACTCTTCACAATTTTCAGATGCTGATCTATGTATTTCAACTTCTTTAATAAGCACTGTTTGCTGGCATCCTTCAGCTTGGGTAGGAAATACGACATCATCATCATCCGCTTCAGAACTACTTTCAGTTTCCATGACTATGTCACACTGCTTTGAAATGCCTTGACTCTCATTTTTTCTGTCCCCTTCCTCCTCAGAGCCTGAGGAGTCTGTACTACGCATCTCTTGTTCATCAGTTCCACTAGGAGACAGAACAGCTTTCCCATGCTCCAAAACAGGCACACTGGTTTGACATTTCTGAAAACCACCATGCTTGTTATTTACATTTTTTCTTATACCGTGATCATCAGAATATGAATGATGAGAGGCATAATTATCATCCCCTTCTCTGGTAGTTTCAATTTCTGTCTGCAACAACTTAGAAAACCCACACTGCATTAAGGAAAGCTGTCCTTTTGTTACCACAAAATTATTTTTATTGCTTGGCTTCCTTCTGTTACATTTTTTCACAGAACTCTCCAGAATATCATCATCACTGAAATCATCCCAAAAATCAGTTTCTTCTCTTTTTAATTGCACCTGAATGCTTTGGGGATCACCATCTTCTTGACAGTCTGGTTGTTCATACTAAAAAAAATAGAAGATAAAGAAAAGTTGTTTAACATTAATAGTATACAAAACATGCCTAATTCCGAAGCAGTGTAAAAAAGTGGATTTTCAGTGTTATACAAGCAAAAAATACACAAAATAGTATTATAAAATGCAAAATAATTCATAATGAGAAATTACTGAAGTCTCTGGCAGCATATTTTTAGCAGAACAACACTAAAAATAACTAGTAGTATTATGTACTTGAGACAGTACATGCTGCTAAAACCCATATTTTTCAAGTTTATAATAATCTCATTGCTACTTTTCACCTTTCAAGGGTACTTTGGAAGGTGACTTCATGATTCAAACCTTAATACTGCGTGTACTGACATTGAGAACAAAAACAAACCAATGCAGTGGTTAACTTCCTTCTATAGGGGGGATAACATTCTACTCTAAAATTCATCAAGGCCTACTGTAATCAAACAAAATTATGCCCATGCAATCTTAAAACATTTTTAAGATTGAACACAGAACACATCTCCAAAACTGCGTATTATTGAGGTAAGAATTATGACACCATGTAAATGGAAGTCAGAACAGTAAATACCAAAACGTTGTACTCAAAGAGAGATTTAAAAATTAATATATTAATCCCGATATATGTCTGCTCATCAAAAATCACTTAACATAAGCTTAAGAAGTTGCTGGTTGTCATCAAGTCGTATGTGAGATCACGACTACTATCCAGTTACGTATTATCAATATGAGACTGAGAGCAATTTAAGGGCACACATTAAATACTGACATTTACTCACAGAAATCTCCAACAGGCATAAGAGATAATGTATAATTTGTAACATCATTCAGTGCAATCTAATCTAATGAAAACTTTACTCAAAGTACCTGAACATGGTACTCAGTCAAAAACATTCCTACAAATGTAGTGCTCCTATTAAAACTGACCTTTGCTGGAAAAAAAAAGAAAAAGATCTTACTCCAGAGGGAATCCATTAGATCATTACATACATTGCAAATAAAAAAAAACCAGTATTGAATAGACCACTGGTTTGTTGGGAATTACTCCCTGATTGTCTGAACTACACAACTTAATAGCCCAGGTCTTCTAGAGCGCCACAAAACCTGAACCTTTCAATCATCTAAGCCTACTGTACTCCTTTCCACAATTCCCTAAACAAAATCCTCTAAACAATAGAGTAGAAGTATTATCAGCCTAATGACATATTGCCCACATTTGCAACTGCAATACTGGAAACTAGAGGCCTGTCATGCTCTGGTTTACAGTCCACAAAGACATCTCACCTTTTCTGAGCTGCATGAAGGATTCTCTTCCTTCAGCCACGTAGTTGCTGTCATAACTCCTGCTTCCACCTGTCCTTCCCTCTAAAACACTCAAATATGTTAACATAAACAGATACAGTTTTTACTATACACAAAGACAAGCACAGGAAAAAGAAGTTTCCTTATTTTTTCAAAAGTCTAAGCATCAAAAGTAGAATAAGCAAGGTCCAGACTAAATTCCCAGCAAAGTAAAACTAACAGAATAAAGGGAAGGGTAGAAAGAAAAAGAGACAGGGAATAAAGCCGCAGTAAATTTGAAGATGTAAGCTAGCTGTGGCAAACGTTTTTTTAAACAGTTATTGACATCCCAAAAAGTACTCTAATGAGTTTAATGTGATCATAAAATATTTTTTATTATAAGAATTCTGGCTTAAAAGGTCAGTCTGAGTTACTGATGACTAAAAGGTATAAAAGGTGCACAAAGCTGTATTAAAGTATAAAAAAAAGTTATACAAAACTTTTTATACATTTTATATTTTTATACAAAAAATATATATACTAGGCAATTTATGAAAATTTTAATCCAAGCTTTTTCTATTCTTGGATTTAGAGGAATTCATCTGGTCTGTATCAGCATGCCTATTTTATTCAAGCCATTGCACAGACAAGTATTGATTAAGTTTCACCATTCTGTTTTATAGTGTTTCCATTCAAAACTATGACCAAAAAGTCTCATGAAGAAAGAAAAAATGTAAAACTAATATTCAAAAGTAAAAAGGTAGTACTTCACACCTCCAGTATGTCTTTAGTAAGACAAGACCCATGAGTCCTAAGCTTGAAAAGGTTATGAATCCCAAAAAGCTCTCCTTGATGTTCCTTTGATCCTTGCACTGCTTCAAAATACCGCCTGGCATTTTCAGCTCCAATCACTGCACAATGAAGTTGCTAAAACAGAACAACACAAAAGATTTCAGAAGTGTTTGCTACAACAACATGTCAGAATTACCTGGTACCTACACTATATACACAGCTTTAGCTGGAACAAGCAGAAATTCCTAAGAGAGGATATTTCGTTTTAATTTCCCTGGCAGACATTGGTATAATAGATTGTGGTATAATATGAACCTGCTTGGCTTTACAGAATTAAAAAAATTAAACATTCAAAGACTTTTACTGCATTGTTGCCTATTATCACACACCTACTATACATATTACTGGCACTTCTCTATATCTTGACAGCTCAGCTTCAACTATACTAAATTATTAGCACTTTTTCCACATTCCTTTGCATTATACATTTACTTTCTAAGGGAGAGCAATTCAACTATAGCCAAAAAAACCCCAATCCTCAGATTTATAATTACTCTGTTTATTGCTGCTTATTCAACTTGAAAAATACAAGTCAATTAAAAAAAAAAAGAAAAATAAATTAAAGCTATTTATATGTCCTTTCAAGACTTATACATGCTTTTTGGAAATCCAAATAGACAATATACAGGTCTTCTTTTTCTATGAGATCGCCAACTCCAAAGTTCTCTGCAAAGCAGGCTCCCCAGATTTTAGTGAACGTAGTTGGTTGTAATCTGCTATTGCTTATTTTGTTACCCTAAGACTTCCTGAGACTTCTCCTATTGATACTTGCTGTTTAAAGGAATTCTCAATAGTACTTTGCACAAGAGAACAGTCTCTTCTCTAAGACTTTCCACAAATGTGCATATAAACAATAAATAAAGTTTGGAGGTTTTTTTTATTTAATGAACACTGTTTTAAACCTTACTAATGTCCATAGAGCAGTACAGTTTATGCTTGTGATGAGTTCTTTACTATTAGCTTTCATGTTTTTAGACCACTATCCCTCAAATACTGTTTTAGGACTTGCCATGCGTTATATTTAACTTGCCTCTCTAGTTTATTAATTCAACTACTAAAACGTCTTATTCTGAGCTTCTGATCAGAATCTTTCCAGTTACCTGTTCAGCCCACCACCTACTTCTTTTAATTTCTCCTTAAGTTTTTCTTCTTTCTTATTTAGATTGTTTTGTCAAAAATAAACAGAACTCTAACAGCTTTTTGGCTCTTACAAAACACCGACTTTAAGTTAGATAAAAGTCGGTGTGAGACTTCCAAAAGTAGCATTGTAACGCAAACCATACGCATTACTTAACAGCACCTCCAGATTTGATCTTCCTAAGGATCAATTCCTTTTATGACTGTTGCTCTGTGAAATCAGATGATTTTAGAACCTTATTTTGTCATTTATTCAGATCTGAGGAGTATAACAACAATCTCTTTACTGCTGCATTTCCCACTCATTCAGCCTCCAACTTCCTCCTTGTAAGTAAGCAAGCTATAAGCGCTTGTCACTGAAGACTCATTGACATGTTTTTATTTCTTTGGACAAAATTTCAAATTTTTAGGTCAATTCCTCAAGTCTGATACTATATATTGAAGAAAATGTCATTATACTCCCACTGAAGTGACCTACTTTTATCTTTTCTATGCAATGCATTCTTCAGGACAACTGCATCTCAATGGTTTTCCACCTTTCTCCAAGTTTACATGTCCGTAACATCAGAAATGGAGCAATCGATCATCTCATTTCTTAACTTGCAACTTTTGTTGAGAAAAACATGTTCATACTTCTAGTTTCTTACTATTCTGTAGCCTGTTCTTTACTGATCATGTTTGAGTTTATTTTTTGTTTCAATTCTGATCTCACCAGGAAACAGTTCCTAGGTTATGTACTCCTCATACCCCACACTTTTCTCTCCCTGATCTTAGACACTCAAGCCTGTTGTGGTTTAGGAATGATATTCCCCAATTTAGTGTTCCCACTGAAACATTACAAATCACACACCACTTGGCAGCTTCTTCTACCCCCTCCTCCTGCAGCAGGCTGAACAGGAGGTGGGGGTGAAGAACAGGGGTTGCAAGAACCACAAAAAACAGTGAAGAAACAAAAAATTAACAGCAGCAATGTGAATAACAGTGTGCAAGAGAGGTGAACAATTCGCACACAATTGCTCACCACTTGGAAACCCCCAATAACACCCAACCTCTCCACCACACTACACAATCCAGAGGAGACCATTTCCCCCATTCTCAAAAAATGATGGGAGGTGGTATGGAATAACTTTCAGGCCCTGGCCATGCCTCCTTCTCACTACTGCAAAAGTTAGCCCTGTCATGTCTGTAACCAGGATAAAACCTATCAAAGCAAGCCAAAAAAATCGAGAAAGTGCAAGTGATCCAGGCCCAGTGTTCCAACAAGCAGCATCACTTCTCATCTTCGTAACAGAACCAACAACTTTTCCTTCTCCTTTTATACACAAGTTTATAGAATCAGGAAAGTTGCAAAGCTTCTTGCTTTTCTTCTTTAGCATCAGCAAGATTTCTGCTTTACTTTCTCCAGACTTTCATGAGAAAAAGCTGCCTGAATCAGACTGCTGCAGATACTAACTGCAACTATCACAGTTGTACTTTACAAGTCTTCAAATAAAAACAGTTCTCTGTACAACTGGAATAATGTACATTGCATAATTAAACTGTCAATAGTTACAGAAAAACTTGAATACAAATACAATTCTGTTCCATTCTTTAACAATTGCTAAATGATGCAACTTTGCTTAGTAAGTTAAGGTAACATCACATACTATAAACACAAGGTGAGCTACAGTTTTACTCTAGGCTAGATTAGTTTTCATCCCTGAAACTGCTAGGAAGAGCTCCCCATTTAAACAGTTTGTGAGCTTTACCTGTTTATAAACTTGTCGTAAGTACATCATCTCTTCCACAGTTCCCAAGGATATCAATCTAAACACTTTAACAGCTCTGTGTTGGCCAATTCTATAAGCTCTGCAAGGACATGGCACATAAAAAACATTTTAAGAAATGAGAGCTCTTAGGGGTAGTAATAAACAAGAAACAAACAAAATACATAAAAGCATTCTAATAAAACAGGACTATTCTAAACCACGCATATGTTGATTGGGATTTTTCCTCACTTTTCCGAATTTTCCTCAGTAATTCATTCCCTTTCCCTTTAGTATTTCGTATTTCTCCCCAGGCGTAACCCAATTAAAAAGCTTTCTCCTCATTTTATATCACAAGAATTGTCTCCCACCTCTCCTGAAAACACTCCCTCTGTTTATCTCGGGTTTGTTGGGGCTTTTTTTTTTTCCCCCTCTCTCTATCCACCT
>VXBU01009660.1:8968-37782 GCA_013400315.1 Bombycilla garrulus | reverse complement strand
AGGTTCCTACAGAAATACATGCTAAATACTACTATTAAGTTAACTATTAAAACAATTATTCACATTGGCATAGGCATCACTAATTCCAAGCATGTTATTTTTCTGAGAAGTGTACTGCAAAACTGAAAAAGTTAATCCCATTTAATTTATCAAGGACCTGGTTTAGCAGGTTACTCAAAATCTTGCTTGTTTGAAGCAGACAAGAAAGGTAAAGTTTTCAGGTATAAGACTGAAAGGAGACAGAAATCAAAAAACTTATGGAGCCCCATCACTTTTTGGTTTTTATGGAATCCATGTCAACGTAAATGCAATTGTGGCCTTCTCCTTCTAAGTATGGTATAGCTTTGGGTATGTTGTATCTGGAAAGGGAGGGGATAGGAAACCTGCCAATATTAATGGATGTCTCCAGAGGACTTTCATTCTCAAACTGTGAAATACTGAATAACAATATTTGGGTTGGGTTTTTCTTTCAGAATACATTATGGTATTTTTGAAATTTAGAATGTTTCTTTTTAATGAAAAAAACCTGTTGTTAGTAAGAGTTCAGCCTCTCATCTTTCCAAACTAGCCCTGCAGTTGGACTGAAACGTAAGTCAAGATGTAAAACCAACTGTCCATAACAATTAACAAAACAGGATACCTAGTTTTTTTCAGATTTTACCTATCAGTGTTTTTAAGTACGACCCAAAAATTCAGTTAGTCCAAAACAGAAAAGAATGGCTCCTATAGCCTTCATAGACAGAACAATTGGAGTAGTCAAGGTGCAGAAGGTCATCTTACTTAAAACTGCACAACCTAATACCTCAAAAGGTACAGAACAATACTATATTAGCAAAGGTTCTATGAAAGCTTTCATTACATAATTTTTTTTACCAAGCTAGGTTTTCTATAGTTTCTATGCTCTTCTCAGAGAGATTTTGTGGCTGAAAGTTCTTTGAATGTTATGTGCACACTAAAATTTGTTCAAAATATTGCTGTGAAAGAATTGAAGCTAAATGAAGTCCCGTATAAGTAAAAAGTAATGAACAGCAGTCCAGTAATGGACAGGAACAGAGAATGCTGCAGGTAGAATGGAAGTGGATATGTAACTTTGCATCACAAAAACTATGTATGAATTTCTCTATACATTTCTCTTTATATAAAAAGAAAACTGAGCAGCAGAATTGGATTTTCATTAACAATTAATTCTGACAGGATTAATCCAGAGAAAAACTAGCACAGAAAATCCAGAAACAGTGATTTAAAGGCAAGCATACTTGCTGGTTTTATTTATTACAAAACAGTAGGACAGAACAGAACTACACTGACTTTGGTACTATACATATACAGTTTTCCTTCTTCTGGCTAAACTGCATCACTGGAATTGAAAGCTTTGACATTCTCCTTTCAAGTTACAGCAACTCCAGCAGCCATTTTAATGTTTCTAAGAATGCCTAAAAATCCTGTTCTCCTCTTCTACCTAACCACATATTTTCCCAGCAACACCAGAGCAGGACTGAGGTATTCTCAAACAATTATTACTTCATGAGACTTAGAAGTTACAACATGTGTATACCTATTTTCCCCTAGTGCTCAACCTGAAATTCATTATCTAATGGTTTGATGGAACATGCAAGCTCTGAAGAAATCAATTACATTTTCTCTCAACACCTATAAAACATCTTTATCCATAAAGCTGTATTAGTTACAGCTGTCAATAAAAGCATTAGGAATAGCCATATAACTATGCTTCGTACCAATATTAACTGCAAGACTTGAGGTCAAATCTACAGACAGACAAACTTTTATTCTTTCATTCTTTTATTTTCTTTTTAAGGTCCCATTTCTCTAAAAACTTGACAGATCATTTAAAACCATGATTTTCAAAGCTCTATGGGCTATATATACGTGATCTCATATAGAAATAGCATTTTGAAAAAAAAAATAATATAAAATAGGAACACTGTAAATTTAACAGTGAAAGTTATCATCACTGCTGCACTGTAATTCTCTGATTGGCACTTTATGTTTTATAAGTTGGACGTTAATTGTGTCAGTGAGGATAATGGCAGTCTCAAGATTACTTTGCAGAGTGCACTTACACATCCAAAAGACCATGCAAGTATTTTCAGTGCAAATCAACATTTGGCTCTCTGAGCAATGAGACTTTCAGAATACATGTAAGTTGACTACATAGAACAGTCAGAAACTTTGCAAGAAAGTACAGACAGAATTGTATGAAACAATTCTATCAATGTAGTCTGTACTGAAAAATACAGAATATACTCTAAAGCATATTATTATTGTATATATGCTTGAAATCTGAGTGAAAGATTAATCTCCTGTACAGTAGAACTAGGATAAATAAGTTTCTAATTTCCTAAGGATTACAAATGTAAAGATGCTTCCATTACAGTGTATCAAGCAAGGAAAAAAGATCACCTCCTGATATCTATAATAATCTAGGCAATGAATTGCATCCTCCATTTTGCTGACAACACTCTAGTTATATCAACTGTAATTCCACTACGGTTTGCTCCTTTCACCTGCTTTTTTAAGACAAGTAAAACTAGAAACAACAGAATCAAGCCCTTTCTCCATCACCAGGCAGAGAAGGCTCACTAGTCTCTATCCACGAGCTCTGAAAACAGAGAGAAGAAAGTCCATTTCTGTTTAGTTGATCTTCACTTTTATTTTGATGTACATTAATGAAGGAGAATTAGCAGGGCTATGATTACAGTATTAAACAAGACTGATTGAAGCAAAAATTAGTCATTCCTAACGCTACAGATACTGAAATTTCACTCTTTCTTCATGGACAGGGGTTATGGACTCATGAAGGTCTTACACAAGCTGATGGCCAGATTCCACAGTTCGCAGAGATTACAAGCCAATGTACATGATCAGTATCACAAACCTCCTCACAATCCTATACATAAGCACCAGAGTATTTGAAGACTGCTCTGACATCCACCTGAAATAGCCTTTAAGATAAACAGATGCAGTGTAGATCCTCCTAACTCCAATACACCCACTTCCAGTAAAGAAGGAACTACAGCGAATATCTAGTCAAAAATATTTCAACAAGTTTCACCAAATTTCCCCCTCTGGGTAGGAGGCAAAAGGAGCAAAGCTTCTCTTTGCTCCTTTTTTGCCCACGCCCAGAAAAAAACTTCATCCAATATGAAGCATGGAAGTAACCTGAATAAAACAAATAAATGGTCATTGTAGTAATAGTAACATTAGTTGAACATAATAATCTATTTCAAAATCATTCATTATCCATTATAAATTGATAAGCAAATCTGACAGGTAAATACCTTTTAAAAAGACAATCAAGGATCTTGTTGAAATAGACATGCTAGCTAATTAATGTGATTAATAAATTGCAGTACTAGCGAGAGAATTTTTCAGTTCAATATGGCATTTCATGTTCACACTCACTAGCTAGTTCTACAAGAAACTGAGTCTGCCTACAATAAAATTAAAAGCCTTTTATAGATAATGATGTAATAATAATAAAGTTTTAATAATAGTGTTTAAAACTGTTTCCTCAAGCCTACAACCACCGGAAATTTAAAACTAGGATCCAGAAGATCCACTTCTTGCTGATATTAGAAAACTTCATGAGGCAGGAAGGGGGGAGGGAGAAGGTGTCCATATATTTCAAGATTTAGACCAAAGCAGTATGTCTACACTTACTCTCACTTTCTCAAGAAGTTCACAAGCTCAGCAAGAAAAATACAGAGTAACCAATTTACTGAACACTAGACAGATATATTGAAACAAACTAAAAGTTAAATTTTCTTACATTGTAGATACAAGACATATGTTAATTTCCTGAATGCTGTTGAACTCTCTTACAATTCTGATCCTATCTTCAGATTTTGTATTTCCATCAAGTCTTCGGTAATCTAGCCCAGATGCCATGCAGTACTGTTCCAGCACATCTAGCAACTAAGTGGAAAAATGAAGAAAAAAGGAAAAGTTAAGTACTTAATAATATATTTTTAATTAAACATGATCACAGGGGCCATGTGTATCAAATATATTTTCAGTACACCATCCATGCGCGTAAATGACAGTAATCTTTGCCATTTTGGTATCAACATCTGTGATTATCTTTAGCCATGATTCTACAGCACTCAAGGTGATTAATATTGGTCTTCTGTGGTCTGACTACATCATCCAACCCTCGCTGCCCGTTTCATTTCTGTCACTCAGTCCAACCCAATCAGCAGGCAGTCCATTGCTCCCATCTCAGCAAGCTTCAATTACTTGAAATACAGTAAGTGAGCACCACAGCCAGCACAGTCACAGATCAAGGGCATGGAGTGAAAGAGACTGCAGTAGTAGTCAGTCTGGTGCTAGACACCATAAAATACAGCCTAAGACACAAGTACTTTACTACTGCATCTAAATGTTAAATTGCATTCTTTCTTAAAGCCAAAAAAAGAGGTATTTAAGACTCCTGAACCACCATTCAAATTACTATTTTTATTTTTAGTGCTATCACTACAAATATTTAAATAAAAGGCGCAACACTATAGAGTGCACTATTTCAAGAAACACATTATTCCCTAATAGAGAAAAAAAAACAAGAGCACGTACCTTGAAAGTAAAATATACACATATGTCTTGCTCCAATCAGACAGTTTTAAGTTCAAATCAACTAGTGTAGCAAGAATTGAAGTTTTTTGCTAATGATGATTAAAAGTCAGCAGAATGAGGAAACTTACAACTTTCAGTGCTAGCACAAAGGTTTTATGATTATGGCAGTCATACTGAGCTGTGACAGCGCTCTAACTTCAAGACGTACCAGCTGAACTCAGCTATCTGCACCTGAAGTAATACAACTATTTCAAAAAGCTCTAGGGAAGGCAGAAGAGTGCTACACTTGTTTTGCTATCACCATTTTTATCATGACTTAACATAAGGTTTCAATATGCTTGTGGAGCACAGCACACTGTCCTTGTAATTACTCCTCACAGTAGAAGCAAAAATGAAATGTGGTCAAAGTGCCAGCTTTTAGATTCAGAACTTTGTGTTGCGGATAATGGATAAAAGTTACACAGAGCTCACCTTTGTAGAAAAGGAGAAAAGAAGAACTTTATCCTTATTTTTTTGGAAGTGATTTAAAAGCTGCTGAAGGACCTGTAAATGAACCACAGCAGAAAAATGAAGAAATTTTTATCTACAAGTCATCTTACGCACACTTATTCATGTTTTCAACCTCCAAACAGGCTCCAAACAGAGCCATAACAAAATTCATTACTAACATAATAAATGCACCAAAGGTAATGGAGATGCTGGAACTTTGCATTTTTCAATGAATGTACATGGAAATCATACTGTTTAAATGTCATCAGACCATTAAGAGGTAGATTCAGAAGCTACTTGTGTCAGTGCAACAAGAAGTTACTTATGTCACACACTAGCTCAGATTTTCAGTTTTTTCTTTTAAAAAAATGCACACATTTATCCTGAAAACTCCAAGGTCTGTTTAAACTTTATGTCCTACATCTGAGTTCAGAGCTTCCTTGAACTTGTCTTCTTAAAATAATCAGTGAGATGTGTGCCCCTCCCTGCACCCACTCTCATCTGTTGCTCTGTTTACAGTAGGATCCAACTTCCCAGACTGTGCACAGACCTTGAAATGCCAAAAATCCGCCCACACACAACGTTCTTCTGGTGGAGAAGCAAATAATCCAGAGCCTTGTGTATAATAGTGATACTGTTATTTACAAAAGAAGCATGTCCACATCTGGCAATGGCAGCTCCAGAGCACTGTGCAGAAGCCATACACAATGGGAAAAGAGGAATTTTTGGTACCATGACCATAGCTTTTTCCCACTAGGCAATAAATATTTTTGAAATTGTATTTATTCACTGATGAATAGATAAACTGTTAATCAAGAGTTATTTCACTACAAGCCTAACAAATCTTTGACAATCAAATAATGATGAATGTTTGTATTAATGTTACAATTTTGGACAATATCTAGAACATAAAATGGTAATTATATGTCACTTATGAGCTCCTTAGTAAATGTTAGCCAGCTTGTTAAAAGTGAAAACAAGGTACAAATGACAGATTTTTTGGCCTTGTTTCATCATACACCAACATATAACTAGGATGTATTTTACCGGGGGAAAAAAATACACAACAGGCAATTGAACAAGAGCTATACTACTAACATTTACATTTTATTTAGTCACATTAAGAAAAGAAACAGAAGTGACATTCTTTTAAACTAGAAGGAATTGGATTCTGTGTTATTGTTGTTACTATTAAAGTATAGGTCAAATAGTGAATTTCCTATAGGAGAATACAAAAACAAATCCACACAATTCACTTAAATGAAATGGATCAATTTCATCCCCATTGGGAATTTAGGTATTCTGCAGTAAGAAGCAACTCTAATAGGGAAAAGTAACAGATGCTTTTGCAACAAAGAGAAGTAAATTCTACACTTGCACACTGGAATATTATCCTGTATGTTTTTAGTCCAAAACAGAAATAATTGATCATACGCAAGCAGAAGCCACATTTTCTTTGTAAGAGTCCACATGGATTTAAACACACATCTCTCCATTGTTAGACATTATGAGTCATCTGTATGTGATGAAATTTTACCTCTTGCTTTTGAGAATATTTTTCTATAGAAATATTCAAGTTAGCCTACAGTACTTTTTAAGCCTTTAAAGCTAGGCCTGCCTGGGTCAGGGTTATGTTTAATGGTAGAGGTTACAATTTCTTGCAAAGTGCTCCAATAGACTTCCACTTTTCTACTGAATGATGACATCCCAAGCAAAAATAATTAAATCAATACAACAGTTATTCCAAAGAAATTTGTATTAAGTATTGCAAAACCCCACAAATGGACATCTGTGGAAATATATGTAGTTGAAGAAAGTAAGTCTTGAAAAATATTTTAACAGGCCAGATATTTAATAATCTTTTATACTTAGAAAGCTTATAGCATCTCTTTGAGACTCAATTTTAATAAACTGTAGTTTTGTTAAATCAAATCAAACAAGGTAGTCTGAATGAGAATTACTGCAGGATTTTAAGTCTACATTCACATCTTCTTTTCCAAGCAGTCCCCAATACTTCTGTGTGGACAATCTGAAATCATTGCATTTCAAAAGCAATGAATCACTTGTCCTTACACCCTGTAGGTCCTCATTATCTTACATCAGGACAGAAAAACAGTGTTTTCCAAATAACGCATGACATTGCTTTCACTCTGATCTCATATATTTAACTACTTCTATTTAAAAATATAGCATGAAATTCACCTTGTAATAAAATGTGCCAGCAAAGCTTGAAAACTGTATGTTCTGTGGTATGAGTAAAAAGGAGGGAATCATTCCACAAAAAAAGCTGAAGCTTTTCATCAGTGTATTACCCACCTCCTACTGTAACACAGATGTATTAGTGTCCTCATTATACCATATTAGGTACACCATCAATGATTATACATGTTGTACATTTGGATTGTAGGCACTGTTTTTTCCAGGCTCTTGCTGTAATCTGAAATTCAGAACAGAAAACCTGGGGTGGCATGTTGCTAATGCTGCAGCAAAATACAGAGAGATGACTGCAGCCACAGCAACAGGTAGGACACAAACACCATGTACAGGCCACTTTTTAACCTTTCCGTACATGAAAAACTAGTTTTACCGGTGGAAATAATTCATATCCCATAACAGAATGTTTCCCTGTGTGTTTTATCTCTGTTTGGTTGGAGAACAGATAGGTTAAGCAGATGGAACTTTTTCAACTCTGAAAAACCGTTACAGCTGCTTAGCTAATAAACTCCATTAAAAAAAAAAAAAAAATCACAGTCTTTCCCCCTTCCCTGAATGAATTTTTAAGAAATGCCACAAACTTTTCATTTGCAACTATGCTTATATACAAAAGAAAAATCATCTGTACCAAAATTTCTGTTTAGTCTGTACTGAATTTTAGGTTAAAAGACAAAGTAATGCTTATTCAGTCTACACTACCAGATGAAAGTTACAAAAGAATTTCACATAGTTTCTAGAATTTACTTATGAAACAGGAAATCCCAAGTACTACAGTGCAACAAGGTTATTAAAAACATTTTACTATCATTTGTCTCAGTTATTTCCAAAAAAACACATTAAAACTTGATAAAGCCATTTCCAAGTTCTAGTACAAGTTGACTCTTCGGTGATTACTTTCTTATGCTAAGACAACTTTCTAAATTAAATACTTCCTGAATGATTTTGCTTTCACAGTATAAAATGCAAGATCACTACAAATACCATCCATTTTATAATTTAGAATAGAAAAAAAACCTAAGTCACCACACCAAAAAGGTATGAACCAGTTTTTGACATCATGAAGTTAAAATTAAAAACCCAGCTTATTTTCAGTGATATCTATATAACTCATTAGCCTCCTTCCAGGCACAAAGATCATCGAATCATAAGATAGTTTGGGTTAAAGATCATTTAGCTTCAAACCATGCCACTACGGGCAGGGATGCCACCAACTAGATTCAGTGCCCCATCCTAACTGGCCTTGAACATTTCCAAGGATGGGCCAACCACAGCTTCTACTGGGAACCTGTTCCAGTGCCTCAATACCCTCACAGTGAAGATTTTATTCCTATTATCCAATCTAAACTTACACTCTTTCACTTTGAAGCTGTTATCCCTTGTCTTATCACTGTAAAAAGTTCCCCTCCAGATTTTTTTAGCTTTCCATCATCAGTGAAAGGTGGCAGTAGGATTACTCAAGAGCCTTCTCTTCTCCAGACTCAGCAACCTCAACTCCCAAAGTTTTTCCTCGTAGAAGAGGTGCTCCACCCCTCTAATAACCTTCATGGTCCCCCTCTGGACTTATTCCAACATGTCCATATATTTTTTTTGCTGAGAAAACTGGATACAGTACTACACTGCAAGAGTTGGAGGAAAGGAGGAAAATCATCTCTCCTGCCCTGCTAGCCACACCTCCTTTGATGCACTCCAGGACACCTTTGGCTTTCTGGGCTGTACAGAATAACCCCTTGGCCACACCTGCACCACTCCAGGCACTGCCCTCACAGCTACTGCACAAAATTAACTCTGGCCAGAATCAGGACAGCATCTTAGCACAACCTCATTTTAGGTAGTTGTACAGAGTAGAATGGAGGCTCAGGGAACACCTTTTCTCCAGGCTAAACAATCCCAGCTCCCTCAGCTGCTTGTCCTAAATCTGACATTCCAGACCCTTCATCTGCTCCTTTGTCCTTCTCTGGACATGCTCCAGCAGCATCTCAGTGTCCTTCTTGCCCAGAAGGGCTCAGAACTAGATATAGCACTCAAGGTGTGGCCTCACTAATGCCGAGCACATGGGAAGAATCACTTCCCTGATCCTGGTGGACACAAAATTTCTGATACAAGTTAAGATGCCACTAGCCCTCTTGACCACATGGGCAAACTGGAGGCCAACGTCCAGCCACTGCTAACTAGCACCTCTATGTCCTTTCTCTCCTGGCAGCCTTCCAGCCCCTCTGCCCCAGCCTTTAGTACTGCAGGGGGTTGTTGTGGCCAAATGCAGGACCTAGCACTTGGTCTTGTTGAATCTCCTACCACTGGTCTTGGCTCACTGATCCCTCTGCAGAGCCTTCCTAACTTCCAGCAGACCAACAATCTCACCCATCTTAACTTTACAAATGTACTGAGAGTGCACTTGACCCCCTCATCCAGATCATCAGTAAAGTTATTAAACAGGACTGGCCTCAACACTGAGCCCTGGGAGACACCATTGATGACTGGATATCAACTGGATGTGGAACCATCCATCACCACTCTCTGGGCTCAGGCACCCAGCCAGTTTTTAATCTGGCAAAGGGTGCACATGTACAAGCCAGGGGCTGCCAGCCTTTCCAGGAGCATGCCATAGGAAAAAAAAATGTAATAAATATAAAAAGGTAAAATAAGTAAAATAATGTAAAATAAAATAAAAATGTAAAATAGTAATGTGAATAATGTTGTGGTAAAATAATCAATAACAGAATTGCTTCATAAGCAATTCTTAATCTAGTGAAGATGATGGATTAGGTTTTTAAAGCTATGTATTAAAAATTTGCTGGTAGCTAATTTAACAACTAAATTCACCTTCTCAAAATAATTAAGTGTTTACAACAAAGTTAATATGCAGGCATTTCACAGGTATGTATTAACAGTAAAGAAAGATGTTGCTTACATAGTAACAAATCAGAAAAGTGATAACAGCCATTCCTGCCACAGGAACATAGTCCCCCCACTGCCACCAAGAAAAAAATGTTAATATCCAGGTTTACGGAAAGCCAAAATTCTGCATAGTTTCTAAGCCCCCCAATTACTCTGAGCTGCAGAACACTACTAAAACCAGTACGCTTTTCTTTTTAATTAACTATATTAGACATACTTTGCATCTACATTAAACATCATAATTATCTACATTGTGTGTCATCATGTCATCTTTTGTTCCTCTCTGAAATCAGTGAAAGACAGTTTCTGAGATGAGGAGTTTTGCAGATTCATACCAGACACGTTGATTTTGGTCATCTTCAGCACAACTACTTTTATTCTCATTTAATGTCCAAAGGGTTCACAAAGCCAGTAAGCACTCAGTACATCTTCTCTAGCTCCATTCTATTCATGATTGCATAGGTCCTACTCACATTTATTCTAAGACATTCTTTACAGTCTGGAGGGTCCCAGTCTACTTGGCTGCTTCTGAGACACAGTTACTAATCACCCTTGTGGCCCTTCTCTGAACCTTTTCAAAGTCTAACACCTGATTTTTGAGAGGAGAGCTTAAAACTACAAACAAAATTGAAGCTCTGCACAAACCGTTAAGCCCATAATGATTTTGTTTTGCTAACTTTTCTTTGCCAAATATTTCTGTCACTGGAATCCACGGTTTCATGAAGCAATAGTTCTGTTGACTATAAGGGTCATTTCCATGCCCACCATCAAACATGTGAGGCTAAAATCATAGAAAAATTTAGCATCACAGATCTACTCTTCTCCAGTCTTTACCCAGATAAATACTGATCCATGAGGGGAGATACCTGCTGTTGTATGATCAACCATAAACAGAATAATTAAATCCCCCAAAACTATTAGGTGTATATTTTCTTATATCCATATAATATAGGCCAAATCTATTACTGTTAATAATACTTATTTTTCTTCTAAAGAATGGGTTTACCTTCATTTTTCCACTATATTTTGGATCTGAAATTGTTTCAAAGGCTGCATCTTTGCTTAACTGCACAAAATCTGGAAAACTGGAAAATACCTGGCTGCAAACTCGTTTGATATGCGCTTCCTGGAAGAAAAGCAGAAAGACTGGCGTTAAAAATCAGAGCTCTATTAAGGCCTGCAAGGAGTTAAACAGGTTGAAACATGATCTGCCAAAGTATCTCAAACAGAGTTATGTGGTTTTTAATTTAGTTCACTATAAAACTGCTGGATAAAACATATCCTGTGTGTTTTACGTTGTTCCATTTATAAACAGTACAGATTCTGAATCTGAAATCATGGATGATATCCAAAATTTCTTCTCCTGGTCAGGATTCCTGTCAGTTTCAAAAAATTCTGTTTTCTTGAGGTTTACATTACTCAACAGTTGTGCACCAACATGTCTCTTGACCTTCTGGAGTAACAAGCCAGTATAGGAATTACGTATTATTACATAACAAAAACTGTACAGGAAATGCACTTAAGCTGTTCAAAAGCCACATAAACTTCCACTGCTAAATTTAGCTCTGAGCTTAAACACAACCTCACATTTTAAGTCCACTTTTCCAGAGAGAAAGAAAAGATCACATCTCTCACCTATGAATAACACATATAAGGGCTTTCAATGCTCAGGGTAAGAAACACTACAGAATATTAGTTTCTTTAGTAGACACTGGAAAAATTAGTAATTTGCATGATGCACAAGACTGTAAGTCACAAAATACTTGTATTCTCATATTTCAGGGGTTATTTAAATATCAAATGTTATTACAACAAAAACTACATATGCAAAACACAAAAAATGCCCACTGAAAACAACTGGGTATATGCTGTGTGCAATGCGCAGGACACTAAAAGCAACTGAAAAATTAATTTCTGAAAAAGCAAAACTGCTTTAATGGCACAAGCTTGCAAAATTAGCTAGGACGTTCTGATTTCTCTTCCTTGACAGATTCTAAGAGAAAGTGGTAACATCCCTAAATGTCTTTCCTCATTCCTGTATTTTAAAACTCACAAACAAGCATTTCTAAAACTGCTGTTTGTGGGTCTTCTTGCTTGCCATAGTAACAAGATAAGCTGATACTGACCCTTCATTAAGCAATTTCTTCTAAAACATGTTTCTCATTATTTAAACAAACTTAGCTCTTAATATAAAGTACTAGAGAAAAAGAATTTCTAATTATCTACTATTTGTTTATTTGCACAAAGACATTCCTCTCATAGGCACTCCTCATAAATGTAACCAAAATGGCACTATTGGAAATCATTAAAGATTACTCGCTCTCCTAATCTCTTAAATGTTTCATAACCCTTACTTACAGATATTAATCAACTAAATGAACATGTTGTTTGGTATAACATCTTTATAAGGTATGCATTCTGTATGACTGAATGGAAAAGGAATTTTACAGAAAATCTTAACTGCAGTTAGTTAAGACTTACAGGAGACCAGTAGCAATTTTCAATCAAGAGTTTTTATCCCACTCATTTTCCACAAGTCAATTTTTCAGATATTTCTGAAACTAACCTGCAGCTTGCTAGTGTTGTCTGTTTGCAGCAGCGCAGCATGATTAGCAACCTTCTGTAGGATCATTAGGTAACTGAAGCGCAATGACTTCATTGTTTCACCATGTGCATTTACCTACAAAAAAACCCCAGTTTATGCAAACAAATACTACTGATTTAAATAATCTCAAGTAAATGCTATTCTTACCAGATTTAATGCATTAACAATTCTACAACTGATCCCCAAGAGATGAATACTGTCTCTCTGATAAAAATTAACCAAGTTTTGTTTTTCCTGCAGCTTTATGACCCTATTAATAGAAACATCTTCTCGATAAGAAAAAAGAACATACAGCTATGTTAATTGCTTGCTAAACATTTCAGACAGTAATTTCTGCAGACATCACACGGAGAAACCAAGAACTCTTGAAGAGATAGCTACTTTACAACTGATTAAATCAAGCAAGAACAGTTTGAATGATTTCTTACCTTTCAGTTGTTAACTTTACTTTTCTCTCCAGCAAAAGCCTATAAAGCTTTACAAACATCTCAGATTTGAGCTTCAGATATTCTACAGTGCAACAGCAAGAACCTCATCAGCTATCTTCCTAGTTAATGGTTGGCTGGCTTGATCAGTATTTGTTTTCATCTACCTTCTCAAGTTACTAAATTTCACAGTTAACTTTGGAATAAGACAATCCATGAGAGCACTCAACTATCTGCAGGCTACCATACTGTCCTTTTGTGAATCAAGTTCACCAGCATTTCTTTTTTTCTACAAAACATCACTAGAAACAAAAGGCAGCAAAGAGGGCTACTATCCATGATAAGGGGATTGCTCATAAAAAAGATGCAGGACACTGAAGAAGCCACATCATTTGGGAAAAAAACCCAAAACACTACACAAAGAGTCAGAGCAGGCCAGAGAGATAAAAGAAAGAAACAAGCATGTGACATATGCCTCTAAACGTTTAAAAAATGTGCTTAATCTGAGCCCACTGAGTGAGGTAGGCAAAACAAATGCAAAGCTAGACTAATCAAGCTTTAAAAGAAGTTCAGAGAAGATTGAAGAAATCTGCAAAAGAATTACTCATGGGCAAAGTTAGTCTTGTGTTCTGCGGCTGCTGTTACAGTCCTCCCCCCATGAAGCAAGGTAAAGTGAATTTTTAACAGCACAAATAGGCGCAACTGCAGTTAGAACACAATTAATTGCCCAGGCTACCTGCTGAGTTCAGGGTGCCTCCCATTTGCAGCTCTTGCATAACCCTCCTGAGAGCTCCACCGGGAGCTCCTCCTGCTGCTCCACCTGGGAGCAGCATGCCTGACACACCACACTGAACATCTCAATGCAGTACCCTTGCCAATATCAACTAAATCAGAGGAGCATTTATTAATACAAAAGATCCAGAATTTACTGCAGAGGTAACAATCACCTGCTCAGGCCAAGCAAAGCAGCTTTGCAGTAACCTCAAAGTGCCTAACACCACCATGCTGGTGATGCAGCTCCCATGTTTTCAGTTAGGATTTCCCATTTCCAGATGGCCCACAACTAGGCAAACATTTCAATCAGCTCTTCATCAGCAGAAAGACCCTGGAGAAATTCAGAAGACTATGCTCTAAAATCCAACTACTGCCAAGTTCTTACTTTGTAACAACAGTTCTTCCTTTTCCGGCCACTGTTGCAGCTACAGGGCTCTCCTGCTCTCAACACCAAGGTTACATCATCTGTCTCTAGCACAGCCTGGTACACCGCTTTCTGGAATTCCGTTAGGGAACAAAACACCATCTGCCAAAGAGAAAACATGAGAAACACTATCATGTGCAGCACACAATGAAAGGCAAAAAATCACTGCATCAAAAAACACAAATCACAGATCACTGAAAATAAAGTAGAAATAAATATTACACTTGCTCAAATAGTTACAGGAAATTATTCTATCACTTAATGAAAAAAAAAAGGATTTTGATATGAAAAGAGCATGAAACTGTAGCCAAAATGTATGCATACTTATTTAATTCCACCCCAAAATTCTACAAAGAGTAGCAATACCATTCTACAGGAACCTGCTGTTATTTTGCTCAAAACCGTTAAATATGGCTTTTGTGAAGGAAAAGGAGGAGGAAGGAGAAATGAGAGAAATAAATGCATAATGTTAATTACAGATTTCTCTTGTTTGCAAGGTGCTTAATTTGCCCCTTCTTTCCCCTCTTTAGGCATTAGCTGTTGTAGAGCACTATCGCAAGCGGGATGAACAGAATAAACAATGAGAAGGCAAGGATCTATACAGTGCTATGGCCAAAACTCTGATCCCCCTTCTTAAAGACCATGGGTGGCATCTCCATGACATCTTTAGTCTTAAGCAGCAGGAGACAGAAATCCCAAGATCATTTCTTAACCTATGCTATCCACATAGCAGCAGTACCATGCTGAGCTATAATAATACAGCAGTAACTTGAACATATACTCACATTAACAAGATAATGAAAAGAATAAAACCTGCTAGTTTTAGAAAATGACTGACTGAAGTTTGTGTTAATCTTTCCTTCAGAAGACAGCCTAGATGACATTATTATAAACTAAGGGTGAAGAAAAATTACCAAATTTTGAAAATAAAACCAGCTACAAACTTACGTATTTGTCTACTCAGAAGATAAAGCAGAACTCTTAGAGGTATCAATAAAGTATTATCATTCCATATAATATTTACAATTGCATCAGATGAACAGGATTACAGACTTGTCAAAGGATCTGCTTGTCTGAGATTTTTCTTTTATTTCACAATTGAAAACGAGGGAGTTAAAAGCATACAAAGTGTCAAGATTGAAATTCAGAAGTTCTGCATAGAATTTCACGAAATTTACACACATTGCTTTGGGCTTGCAGAGATATGGACAGAAACACACATAAAACAGATGTGTAAATCACTAGTCAGAAGACTAGCTGAGCATTTTCATGCTTGATTAACTCCATTTCAATGTGCAATCATAGTAATTATGTGAACAAAGCACACTACTTCAAGTGCACTTTATCCAAGGCTATAGATTCTTCTTAAGTTAATAAGATGAAGAGAAAAACCATAAACTACAGACATGATCTAAGAGAGAAAATACAAAACAAAAAGGAAGAGATATGTTCATTAGCATTGTATTCAAAATGTGAAGGCACTCTTACTCTGTCTTCCTTTTTAGGCAATTGATCACTGATAAGAGCTTTGGTTCGTCTCAGAAACCAGCCAGACATTTTTCTTGCTAGCTTCACCATGGCCTTACGACCTGTTGCTAGCTCTCTTTTAGTTGCAGTGTGCCTCTGGCCATGCTCCACTGGATCAGAAAATTTCTTCTTGAAATGTACTCTGCTACCTAAAAGTCCTGGTACAGCCCTATTAAAAAACGAAAAGGGATTGGGGATTGATTCACTAATATAAAGCATACCATAATTTATTTTTTTTCTGGATAACAGCAAGACATCTTAAAGTAGCAGTCACTAGAGAAACTACTAAAAATTTAGGTACAAATAGAAACATACTATTTTAAGACATGTCACTTTAAATTTGTTTTCTGTGATTCTCAAATGCTAAGACATACCCCTTAGGAAAAGGGTTGCAATCTCAAGGATGAAAAAGTTTAGCAGAACAACAGAAAACACAAGTATACAGAACCGCTAAACTACAACACTGCTAGTGTTGAGGAGCAAAAACTGGAAGCTAAGCAGTCATGTTTTCAATTTTCACTGGTTATATGAAATCAGAATACGGAGATATTACAATTAACTAAATAAAATCTTGAGAAATAGTAAAATTCCCAATAGTAAAAGGAATTTAGTAATTGTTGGCAGCATTACACATTGGAACAATTTACTAACAACATCAGCATAGTTTTCACGAACCAGACACAACACTAAGCTTAAAATACTCTTCCTGCTATTTCTGTTCTGTATATCCTTATATTTAAAGTATGTTTGCTTTGTTCTTCCTCTGCAAAGCATTCCCAGGAAGTTTAGATTTTTATCTACGGTCAGTTGCTCTCCTTGACCACTGAAAGTTTTTCCGGACAAGACTGCTACTTTTCAACTATGTGCACTTGTGCATTTTGAAAAAAAAACCAAAATATTATTACTTTCATCCTCCAAGCAAGTCAGAGTGACCTGCACATACCAGACAGAACAAAGGAACTCTGTTGGTCAAGGTTGTGCAATGATTTCCTATCTACTGGGCAAAGGNAAAAAAAAAAAAAAGGTAATATGGGAGGTGTGGGAGGTGGAGGAAGAATAATTTTAACTACTTCTCAAATTCCCCAAGGAAGCCAGCTGGGATAAACTCCAAATGTATGAAGTAACTGTAAAATACCAGCAGTTTACCTTCTCAGTAAGTTATATCCTCAAAAAAAAGCAGGTGTTTTGAGGTTGAGGGTTGTGTTTTGTTGTTGTTTTTCTATAACATAGATGGATCCATATCATCCAGTCCTGACCCAACCTCACTGCACAGTTAAAACACAGAGGTGTTTAACCATAAAAGAAAATATTTCATTTACCAGTCCATAACACACCAAAGTTCCTTCATATTGTTTTGAAGAATGGTTCCAGTAAGACCTATGCGAACATTGCACTTTAATGACTTCATGGTTTGAGTTATCTGAGCTTTTGGATTCTTGATTCTATGTGCTTCGTCCACTATCACAGCAGACCACTCTATACTGCAAATCAAAAAAACATTCATTAATTAACATCTCTTGTCCCACCATCCCACATACATACAAAAACTGAACTCAGCCACACAAATAGCTGTGATTGTATTAAAATACTTTATTACTTTTTGATTTCCCTGATTTTCTGTATTATACTACTCCATTTCTTTATACCGTTTGTTTAGTAAAATTCAATTAGCATAGTTGAACATAATGCCTAAACTACATCACCAAACAAATGAGCAACTGTTACCTGTATCAAATGCTTTCTGTGGAGAAAGCAGCTGTCAATCTGTGTACCAATGAATCCAGCACATCCCACTAAAACTAACTCCACTCATAACTAAGATTTACAAAAATAAATGTCTCTGAATGTAAATTACTGAAATACACTTAACATAGATATGCTTCATTACCCCAAAAAAAATTATCCAATGCAACTACCAGTGAACTGAAAACATTTCCATCTGCATGGTTTTCCACAAGATATTATCACTCAAGAATATCTATACAATACCAACACAGCAGAGGAATTTTAATATTTTGGGATTGCGATGAGAAGGAACATTGCTTAAGCAGTGACCTAAAATATTTTGCAGCCAGTTCAAGAATAAAACTTAGGGGTAGAAAGACCTGTATACTGTGATAATATTAAAAGAAATCTTCAAGTCCTTAGGAAGAAATTTACTAACTTTATGAGTTCACTTTACATATATATGAATATTTCAGAATGAAGTCTGATCTGAATGAAGTGGCATTTTTGCTACCCACTAAATACATTCATTCATATTCAAGTTCCTACATTCCCAAAATATGCTAAAGTTGGAGTTTCTGAAAAGTCTTAACAGACTAGCTCCTTCCAACTAAATCTCTCACACTCATTTACATGCATATGTATCCTTATTCCTAATTATGTAAAAGCAGCTTTTGAGCCTCTTTTGAGGCCAATCCATCCCTGCAGCAAAGCAAGACACAAAGCTTCTTCTGGTGTCGAGATCATAGGCCCAACCAGTCACATTCTCTGCAGAAAGAGTTTGGTAAATCTGTGTGCTGAAGAAATGTGTTTGCAGTCACACATCAGCTCTGCTCCACACAGGCACCTATTTCCTGAACACAGACCACTCCATGATCAAGCATGAAGAGATCCTCAAAAGGTAGGCAAATAGCTAGGGGGCTGTCACGGGTTTATTTACCAAATATTTATTACCTGTGCTGACAACAAAACTATTTTACTCTTCTGTCTGTACTTCTCTGTTCTCTGTACTTCAGACCCGAGTGCAGAGATGAAGATCAGATTGTTTTGATGAAGGATCTCCAGACAGCTAGGGTACTCTCTGGGGTCTGGACCTTTCCCAACACCTGAAATGCCAAGATCTGCAGATCCACTTATATCAGCTGCCGAGGGCAGGCTGCTACCACCAGCCATTGACAGAACTCATACCCTACTTCCAAGATGACATAAAGGAAAAGCACCTCTAGGACTGGATGAGAAATGTGTGGGTTTAAATCTTAAAGCTGTTATGGCTCAATAATTTCATCAAGCTGCTGAAAAGAAAAAAAGCCAAGGAAAATACTTTTTTGAACATTTGCTGAAAACTCCAGGTGATTGTTCTCCTCACACTGTACTAAAAGACAGAAATACCTTCTATGTATTTTTAGCTGTTTTCAGGCAGGCAATTCCTAAATCTTTCAGAGAACATTTCATAACTATGTTACCAGAAAGACTGGTTTTATAGGAACTATTCAAACGCTTAGTCCCCAAGCGCACCATTACAAAGATAGATGTATTGAGTGTGGCCGAGATGGAGTTAATTTTCCCACAGCAGCTCTCACAGGTCTGTGGGTAGCTGGAAAGGTGTTGTTAACACACCAGTGCCTTGGCTACTGCTGAGCAGTGCTGGCAGAGCATCAGCACTGTCTCCCAACATGCCCCCCACATCAGCAGACTAGGAATGGAAAGATCCTGGGAGGGGACAAAACTTGGCCAAATGACCCAAACTGACCAAAGGGGTACCTCACCCTACACAGCATCAGCTCAGATATAAAAGCTAAGGAAAGGAGGACGAATGGGGCATTTGTTAACTACGGTGTCTGCCTTCCAGAGCAACTGCTATGTGTGTGGAAGCCCCACTTCCCAGGAACTGGCTCAACACTGCTAGCTAATGGGAAGCAAAAAATAAATCTTTTTTTGCCTGTTTGTTTGTGCATGCCTCAACTTTTGCTTTACTATACTGCCTTATCTCAACTTACCAACTTTATCTTAATTTCTCTTCCCTGTCCAACTAGAAGGGCACTGATAAGAGTGGCTTGGTGGGCACCTGGTGTCCAGCCAAGGTAAACCCACCAGAACTGTACAGGTTAAATTCAGTAGCAGAGAATAAATTCAGTAGTACAGAGATTCCTCTGCAGCACAGTGAGTCAATGGGTTTAACAGTAAATATATTATACAGAAAAAAGTCCTTGGAAAGAACAATGCACAATTAGACAGCTCCAATTCAGTGTGCATAAAACCACATAGAAACTATTACCTGTTAAATTCATCCAAATACAGACGAAGCGTCTCGTATGTTGTAAGAGCAACTTCACATTTCCCTTGTTTGATGCGACTCAGGTCCTCATCTTTTTTACTGCCATGTAAGACAGAGACCTTGAAGTATCCCCATGTGTCTAACTCATCCTTCCAGTTGTACAGCACTGAAAGAGGGGCCACTATGAGGAAAGTCTGAAATCAAATAGATATTATAGTATTACTTGAAAAACTACAAAATAGCAATATCTCAACAATGGAAGTCCAGATCTTGATTGTTTTGATGCTCTGAGCTGTTTAACTGTTTAATTCTGTCATTTCAAAGGATATATGGTAAATATCTAAAGTTAACTTCACAAGTAACCAGAACACTCTGAGTATGTATACAATACAGCAGAAAAATATTGTAATACTAAAACTAAATATTAAAAAGCGCTACTTACTCAAATTATACTCTAACAACTGCAGTAAGATGCTATCATTTTGCTTTGTTATAGCATCTGTATACTGTAAAATGTTTTACAAATTTAGAAAATAATGAAAGGAGAGGGTAAACAGCTTCCTCAAATCCACAAGTCTAGTCATCATGTGACTTGAAAACAGATAGTCCTGAAAAGGGTTAAAAAAATTAGGACAGCTCATCCAATTCACTTAATATCACAGGATAATAAAATCAATGAGTTAGGAAGTGACCTTGGCACATTTTCAGTCCAACTTTATGTGAAAGCAGTGGCAACAACTTCAAACCCAGGCTTTCCCAGCTGAGGTCTTCCAAACCCGATAAGGATGGATGGGGTCTACAACCTCTCTGTGACCTGTTTCAACATTAAATGTCCTCAAGGTGACATTCTTCTCCTATTCTTAGAAGCATTCCTGTTTCTTTGTACATGAAGTGCTATCCCTTTTACCTCTTCCTCTCAGCCTGTATTTCCTGAGAAGCATGTATCCATTATTCAGAGAGTTACAGTCATATGACCCATTACGCCAGTCAAATTCTCTAACTGTTCCAGCAAAATAAAAATAACAATGGAAAATAGAAATCACCTGGTTTCTGTAATGGGTAAAATTAAAATGAGCTTCAGATTTATTTTATTCGCACAGAACTTCTACATGTATCTTTTATGTCACTGTATTTAATTACCTAGATTATTAGCCAGACTTACCTTCCAACATCATGACAGCCAGTCAAGAATACACAGGACATAACAAGGCCATTATCAATACATTTTCCAAACATATGGATTTGTCTTAATTAAATACCCTGTTATTATAGATATACATGCTTTTTTTACTTTAAAAATATCATCACACAACACTAATTTTCTACTCATTGCTATGGGCTTTTCAGTGTACTCTAGCCACAAATCCAACGCAGATACCTCCAAATGTTTCCTGTTAGTGCAGATGAACAGTAGTAACATATTAGACAATAACAACTAGAGAGAGTGGTCACTAAGACAGTCTGGAAAATTGAAGGCTTCCAAACACTACTAGGAAAGGCGTGAAATCCTACTTCAGCAGCTGAATTTTAAAAAGTAATGTACATAAACTCCTAGAACAAACATATAAACAAATAAATACAAGTATTGCCTTTCTTCAAAATCCTTAAGCTAGTATCACTAAAAGTTGTACCTTCTTGGGGTTATAATCCGAGCCTTTTTTCATTGTCCTGAGTAAAAATTCCGGCATATTATTTTCAATATCCTCACGTGTTCCCTTTTTGTGCAACACTGCAGCCAAAAATGAAATGACCTTGAGAAAGGAAACAATTCTCAGTGACTATGTACAATAAGAAATTGAATGAATTCCACAAAAAAATTTAAACATTTAGGACAAAATCCTTGACAGGACTTCCAAAGGTGGTTTGGTGGGGGGATTTTTTTTTTTTTTTTTGCTGGGGGGGTGCAGGCAGGAGATGTTTGTTGGTTTTAAAATGGGACCCCTCCCTCCCTTGGATTCCCAAGAATTTCTTAAATTAATGATAAGAGTAATTAATTGCTCTATCTCACTCCTTTATTCTTTAAGTGGAAAAGACATAAAAATACATGAGACAGAGTATGAATGAGCCAGGAAAAAACAGAGATGAGGTTTGTTTTGCAACTCTCCTCCTATTCAAGGTACTTGAATTTTAGATGAGAAGACAGAAGGAACATATATCCTCTAACTATCCTCTCAACGTTATTTCTGAAAAAGGAAGAAGAGGCTTATTCTAGAGGTTTGTTTGTTACCAGTTTGCATTTTCTGTATGCTCCATTCCTTCAAATTCTTGTTGTTGATATCAAAACAACTTCTTTCTTTTGTGCTATATTCTCCCATCTGCTTCAAACCACTCAAGGTGATTATGAGAACATATTTATTACAATATACCACAGCAAAGAAAAACATCCCAGCATTCCAAACTGCTCCTATCATAATCCAAAACAGGAAGAAGGCAGAGAAAGATCTGGCCAGGATATGCAAGTCCAAAATCCACTTGGGATAAATGGTATCCATGGACTAAGCAGCAGCAAGGACCAGATGCATCATCAGAGAGGTGCCCTTCCTTTGAAAATTCAACAGCCCCTTTTTATTCAGAGCAGCCAGCTCCAGCCACTTCCTTTTTTGCAGCTGCTACACAGCTGCTCATAGCAGGACAGAGGTAAAGCTACCAACTGTTGATTTCCAAAAAAAGAACTTTCACCCTCTAATAATGGGGAGAAAGAACTAGTCAGGACAGTAAAGTGCAGAAAATATACTTGCTTGAAAAGAGTAGTTATATGGACAGAAAAGGGAAGAAATCCATAATATGTATGGCCATAGAGTGAAACAACGTATGTAGCATAAAAGTAACCCAAACATTTTCATACATAGTATCTCTTAAATGAGGTTGAGATGAATTGCCAGTTTGTAAGTGTTGTTTAACTAATGACTTTACTTTTTTTTTTTAATTTATTTTTATTTTTAATCTTTTGAGAATTAGAATAAAATTCAACTGAAAAATCAATCTCCATGCCTTTTCCACATTCTTCATTCTTGGAAGAATTTGCACCAAAAATTTCTAAGAGCAGCAAAGGCAGTGAAACGGCAACTCATTATCAGAAATCTTTGGCTTTTCTAGATAAAGCAAGAAATGTCTTGATAGCAAACTAGTTTACGGCAATTACACTAAGAAATAACATTATTCTATTTGCCTTCACCTTAACTTCAGCTTGATATGCATGAACCATACAGCCAGGCCATTTAAAGCAAGAATCAATTCAGAAGTACAAAGAACATTAAAATTCAAAGGATTTCTAGAAAAGTCTTTATCTCATGAATCATCCTCTAATTCAGAAACAGTAAGCTTCAGCCAACTGACAAGCATCAGACAACTTTTTTCTAAGAATATATCAGTTATTCAATGAAGTTTACGTTTATTTTTTCATATGTATTACCTTTCCTAAACAAGCGAATTCTTCCACTTTACTTCATATCCACTGAACTGCCTTTCCCATGCTGAACTTGAGTGTTTTACAAAAAAATACACTAGATCAGAGAATCATGAAATGGGAAAGGGTTGGAAGTTCAAATTCCTGCAGTGGGCAAAAGGATGCTATTCACCAGACCAGATTGCTCAGGCCCCCATCCAACCCGGCCTTGTTACACAGAGGTTACTGGAAGGTCTCAATGAGGTCCCCCAAGAGCCTTCTCTTCTCCAGGCTGAACTGCCACAAATCTCTCCACCTGTTTTCATAGGAGAGGTGCTGGATACCTTTGAACACCTCATGGCTTCCTCTGGACCTACTCCAACAGGTCCACACCCTTCCAGCGCTGGGGACCCCAGAGCTGGATGCAGGATTTCAGGTGGGGTCTCAGAGTGGAGCAGAGGGGCAGAATCACCTTCCTTGACCTGCTGCACATGCTGCTTCGGATGCACTCCTAGGCTGCAAGTGCTCACTGCTGGCTCACGTCCAGCTCTTCACCCACAAGAATCCTCCAGTCTCTCTTCTCAGGGTGGCTCTCTACAACTTCTCCCAATTTGTGTTCATCTCCAGCCCAGATGCAGTGCCTTGCTTCTGGATTTGTTGAACTTCATAAGGTTCTCATGGGCTCAATCCTAAAGCTTGCCCAGGTTCCTTTGGATGGCATCCCATCCTTCTGTTGTGTCAACTGCTCTGCTCAGATTTGTGTCATTTGCAAACCTGCTGAGGGTGCACTCAACCCCACTGTCTGTGTCACTGAGGCAGACATTGCAGAGCAATGCAAAGAGCTCCCAAAACAGAGCCTGAGGGACATCACTCCTCACCAGCTTCCACCTGAACACAGAGGCATTGACCACAACTCTCTGGCTGCATCCAGCCAGCCAGCCAATTCCTTACCCACTGCACTGTCTGTCCATCAAATCCACCCCTCCCCAGTTTGGAGGTAAGGGTGTCATGTGGAATCATACCAAAGGCCTTACAGTAGCAGAGACATCTGTCCATCTTTCCATATTGACCATTACCATCATTCCATTACATAAGGTCACCAGACCAGTCAGGCATGAGTTTGCTTGCTGCCTTAGATCAGACTCCTTAATCTTTCTTTTCTGACCTAAGTACTTACAGAATCCCTTATTATTCTTCACATAAGATATTCTATTAAATCTCTACCTTTCTTCTGAAAACTTGACACAGACTAAAACAAATAGCCGTCACATGTGAATTCCACATAGGAACACAATGTCACTGTGATAAACGTGCCTAAAGAATCAGCTCTGAGATTCAAAAATGCAAGCTGTAATCAAGATAACTAAATTTAGTTCCTCCTCCCCAAGTTTGCTATTATCTTTCAGATAGACAGATAGATATTTCTTACTACATGAAATCCATTATTTGCAGTTCTGAGTAGAAACAGTCTTCCATACTACTGAGTTCTCCATCTACCATGGACAAGAAACATGGTCATGGTTAAAATGAATGCAGTTTAGTTTTAATAAGCATCTCCTAACGGAGCATCATCAGCTATATATGCAAATCCATGATAAACCTTCAAATGCAGTACGCAGTTTTGACAGTTTAGTTTACCCACTCCTCTTGTTTGTTAAGTTTGCTACAGGACAACACTTTTTTGTGCTAAAAGGCATCTGTCAACATTCTCCTAAATGAAAGGGCAACAGATGCCACAGCCAATACTTGCCCATGAAGGAATGTTCTTACATTGGACACACAGAGCAAGAAAAAAGAGAGTGGGACAACGACTATCCCCACAGAACTCAAACTGATAACCTTAAATCAGACAGATTATAGAGAATTTCCACACATAAAAACTCCTTAACTATAGCAAAATAAGTCATAAGTAAGTCAATAGTAAGTAATTTAGGTCACGCAGATTCAAAGCATAATGAAAAAATTCAGCTACACTTTGTCCTCTCATCAGTCAAGCTGCAATTCCAAAAGAGTGACAGAAGCAGCATGGAATACCAAAGCACTATTTCCAGAGATGAGAGTAAAAGTATCAGTTCTTTCACATTCCCAGAACACTGAAACTATTTGTTTCCAGCAAAAAAAGGAAAGAGGTATTTTAAAAGCAAGAGTCAGGTAAGGGCCTCAAGTTCTTCTAATGTACCCCAGTGCAAACTGCTCTCATGATGGGCAGGTAGCAACCCTCAAAGTAAATTCAACACACTAATATTTTAGCTATCGTAACTACTCATTCTTATACCAAAAGGAGCCACATCCCAGTTTCATGGCCTGTAAGTCAATCTGAAACCAGGAACAGGCTCTGGCTCTGAGTACTGTCCTGGACATCATGTCCTGCCTCATCCATTTCTCCAACAGCAGAGGGAAGTTTAAACTTCATAAATACAATGCTTTTTAAAAAAGATTTACAGATCCCAGAAAATACGATATTCTCCCACTGTAACAAACAAAATGAATACCTGTACCGTCTTTCCAAGGCCCATATCATCTCCAAGAATACAGCCTCTTTTATTAGCATAGTGTCTGTATAGAAACTGGGCTCCTTCCCTTTGATAATCACGCAGGTATCTGTTAATTGTATATGGGATAAAATCGCCATTGTCAGATAATTTAAAAGCAACCGCAGGAGATGGAAGATTTTGGTCAGGAAAATACGGCTTTTCCAGATCATCCTCATAAAATATTAAGCTTTTCCAGGGTCCTCTACTGTCTTTGATTTTACTAAGTTTTGTTATTAGTATTTTCCTTTCTTCAGATTCCAAGAATGATACAACAGCAAATGATTTTCCATTCTTGTCCTTTTCAAGAGAAGTTATTGTTCCTTCATGAAGCTTTCCATTTTCAAAACAAGGGGCAAGGCATTTCTCCCCAATATGCCAATGGCCTATAAAAAAAATGAACACACATAGTAATAAACTGGCCTGACATAAAAAGTATTTAATTTCTTCACTATTAAAACAATGGATGTAACTTTAGTTGACAAAATGCATACAATTTAACATAATATAAAACACTTTATTGAAGGTAGCACTAGAATCAAAATAGCAGTTATTGTTTACAATGAAAGCCTGAGCTAGACATAAAATTAAAGTTTGCTCTAACACCACTACTACAGAAATAACAGCAGGTGTGTAGGAAAAAAAAGCAAAATCCAGATTCCGATGCATTAAGCTCCACACAGGCGCACACAGCAGTATGTATCAGAGTGGAAAGACCCCCTCATACTGACAATGAAAAACAGAACAAAATAACTCTTCTAGAAAAAAACAAGGTCCCCACTCTTCACAGTAAAAAGACCTTGCAAATAATGACTGTGCACAGTTTTCCAAATCCAAACTGAGAGAAAAAGGGGTGTTCTCTCGAGTTTGCAGAACCAACTTCTAGTCCTCCCCTGCTCAGTCATCCCAAAACAAAGGGATACATTATTCATTTCAGAATCTTTACTGTTTCCTATCTATTTGCTGGAATAAGTTTTGACACTTATGACAAAGTCATTATCAACTACCATGAGAGGTAGTTGATAACTGCCAAAAAATGGTAGGTTTTTACAGGAAGAAGTGAGCCAGAGAGAATCTTGCACCACAGCAAGTATTCATCATTCCATGACCAGTGTTGGTATATGTTCATGGACACATCAACCCAGACACTTTCCAGAGGTAAGGAAAAAAGTTCTGAAGGCAAGAAACTCCACCTTCACCCATTTTAATGTCTCTGTGTAAAAACTGCAATAAGACTGGTTCTCCTCACCTAGTTCTGAGCACCTGGAAGTGTACACTTACAGGACTACTGTCCACAACATATTAGTTAAATCAATGATAACTATAATTCATTTACTGAATAGATTTAATTATTTACATTAGAGAAAACAAAAGCATCCATGTAGCCAAGCTCACTATTCTGCAGCCAGCATTGGTCCTAAGCTGACGTGCAGGTAACAAAAATAGTACAAGCCTACAGAACACCCTTTGGCCTCTAAAGTATTCTTTTAGTTCCAGAGTTTTCATGGGCCACAGGTGATTTGTCTGTTTAGCAAACCCCAGCAGCTTTTAAGCAGCTCCCCTCTTCTTTCAATGCATGCAGATTCCTAGAATTTGGTAACTTCTGACTAGAAATATTGTGGGTCTGCTCTGGATCGTGTCACACTTTTGCTGATACGAACTGTGATCCTAAACCTAAACTGATGGCCCACTAGTTCTTACACTAACAAGGTCATAAACCACAGCCCTCCATTTGAGTCACCATTTTGCAGATCTCTTTAATAACGCCCTCATCACCCCTATTTGGAGTTCAGTCCCATACCTTGTGACCTGCTACATAAGCTGCTCCAAGACTTTCAGCCATTCCCTCAGAGCTTCTCAAAGACTTGAAGCTCAAATGTAACTTTTTGACGCAAAGGGTGAAGTACAGGCTCTACATTCTAATAATGCATAACTAATCCATAAAGTTCATGGCATTTTCTCATCTTAATGCAAAAAGATGAGTTACATTAACTTCTCCCAGAAGCACCTAATTCCTCCTGCAATTTCATGAGAACGGGAACCAGAACTGAAAAACTGAAACCAGCTATGTATTGCACTCTGTTAAATATGCAAATCAAAATTTAAATAGCAGAGCACTTCTCTAATTCCTTTTTTTTTACAGTAGTGAAGAGACATGCAACCTGTTTAGAGACGCTCAAGTTAAAACCATGATTTAAAACGACAGAGCTTTTGCTTTTAACGAAGCATTTGCTTGAGGCTAAGGAGTTGCATATGACTCATCAATCACAACTGGACTTCAGGTGCAAAGTAGAATAAATTACACTTGGCAATGGTACTAGTGCCACTAAGCTCCAAACCTAGCGAGAAGCAGGGAACAGAATGAGAAAAAAGCTAAGACATAGAATGGTATTAAGGCCACGACTCCTACAAAAGGCCAGAAAATAATGCTGTTAAAGCCGAAGCATGAACTGCTTACTTTAACTAGCCTGATTCGCTAAGTTCTTGGCTGTTGAATTAGAACCATAATTTATGCAGACCACTGGCTTTAAAAACAAAGGAAATTATCTCGTGGCTTCCTAGCATGGGTATACCACACTTGCCACCAATGATGAAAGACGGTATTTAAGATGCTTGCCTGTACTTGCCCCTTTTACTACAGGTGGAAAAAACGTGCCACCGTCAACATTAACTGCAGTAAATCATGGTGGCAATGGCCTCCTGTCACACACTAGTTTCTTTCATCCACTACTACTCCTCTACGAAATTATGTCGAATGCTTTATACTAAGTGGCGGCTGACCAATGTAGAGTGTAAGGTTTTTGTTTTCCTTTGGCTTTTTTTATTTTACACTCTAATCAATGAATGTAAAAACAAAATTGGAGGATATCGTAGAGCAAGACACACGAAAGACGCTTACCTGGGACACCATCATCACACATTTTAATTTTTGGCTGCGCAAAGCCCGACGGGGTC